>PVJD01000054.1:0-309673 GCA_004026545.1 Mormoops blainvillei
CCCAACACACCGCCCCCCCCAACCCAGAAACGGCCGACAATGCTCTTCCAACTTAAGGACAGACACTTGTCCCAACAGCACTGCCGCCACCCCAGCCTTAGTGCTAGTAGACTTGACCACCCCCTGACAGGCACCCAGATGGCTGCCTCTCTGCCAGCAGGAAGGTATTTTCAATACCTGCTTCCCTCCCCCAAGACCCACAGACACCCTTGTCTCACCACCTCACTACTCCCTCACCGGGGCAACGCCGCAGGCAGTGTTCAGAGGGACAGACTGTCCTGCCCCCATCTCACGCCGGAACAGAAACCAAGACCTCTGGTTGGATTGGCATGGGTCAGTTCCAGTACAGACAGTTTCACCCTGGGACAGACAGCTCCTCCCACTCATAGAGGGGTCCGAGTGTGCTCCCCTTCCCACTCAGAGTCGGATTTCTTCCTGTCACCGGCAACAAGTGGGCAGAAAATCCCCTCTCGCAGCGCCCACAGGGTAATAGGGCCTCACCTCCAGGACAGACTGTCGGCTGTCTCTGTGTATGCTATGGAAATGTGCACCTCCTCTTAAGACACAGCCTTGAGGGGAGCAGGCAGGGAAGACAGCAGGCTCCAACCCTCTACTCCAGAGCACCCAGGCGCCCAGCCGTCAGGCAGAGAAATGTCAGGCAGTGAAGCACCACCTTCCCGCCAAGCTGGGTAAATTGGGCAGCCACACCCTGCCCTACAGAACCCCCAGAGCCCAGTCCTCAGAGGGATCCTATGTATAGGCTGGTGGTCCCCTTAGGGAAGATGGACTCTAGACCCCATTCTCATCCCAGCTGTCCTGTGACATGAGACCGGTGTTCTGCACAGAACTGACAAGACTCCCTCCTAATGTGCCTTCCCTTCAAGAGAGATGGACCCATACAATCACCTGTGGGAGCCTACAGCACTGCTCAGTGCCATGACCCCACTCCGGGGTGTCCTTCTTCCCCTTCTCTGACCAGCTGTGACTGCCCAAGGCTCCCGAACCCTCTCTTATGACTTATGGAAGTATAAGAGCCCCACACCACATAAGCAGCTCCTTCAAAATCACTTCCGGGGTTTTCTCCAGTCCAAACCCTTCACATTCACCAGGACTCCTTCTCCTTCAGAGAAATGCAGGCCCCTCCCCTAAGGAGAGTTCAGTCCTACCCACTGGATCTGTCTCTTCCAATCTCTCCCCATTTGCTCACAGCAGATTAAGCCTAGTCCAGTCCAGGACTCAGAGAACACTCCTATGCTGATTCCTCATCCTGATTTGACACTTTGTCACAGCTCCCTAGGGATTAGTTTGTGAGAACCCAAAAGGGATTCAAGGTATACTTTTGAATTGAGGAACAGTCACCAGGGACCAGGGCCCTGGGAGGGATGGGGTCTTGACAAGTAGGAAAGGAGTTTCCAGTTGTATTTGTGGGTTCTTGGCAGGACGAGCTCAGATTTGCTGGTGAATTCTAGGAGTTAAGAATTCCTACTACATGTTTATCAGGCAGTTAAGCAGATCCCAGGGTACAGAGCAGTGCGATATAGTGGGAAAAGGTCAGAGTTAGGAAGAACTCACATTTGCTGGCTGTGTGACCTTGGGCAAGATCCTGAGTCTCTGAATTTTGTTTATTCACTGTAAAGGGCAACAGTATAACACCTACTCCCAAGATTACTGTGGGGATTAAATGAGATTAGGTATGTGAAGGTGCCTAGCAGAGTGCCTGGCACAAGTAGTGGCCCAGAAAACGTTAGTTTTCTTTCTTTTCCTTCTAAGGGTCTGAAAATTGAGGAGAAAAATGAGGGCGTACCTCTGGTATTTGTGGATAGAGAGAGGCTCCAGTGGGAGCACCTCCCTTTGGCTGTAGTACCCAGTCAGGCTGCCAGACATCTGTCTTCCCCACCCTCCAACCACAAACCCGGACTTTGCAGACACCCTCTGCATCACTGGTGTCTGTAAGCCTGGGCCTGAGGTGGGATCCCTGGTCCCCTCCTCTCTCCCTGCCTTACTTTCTTGACCCTATTGGTCAAACTGAAATCTCTGGTGTCTGAAAGCTTTGATGTTCCCTGCTTTGTTTATATTGTGGTTCCAAAAAAGCCAAAAGTAAGTCCCTGCCCACAGCCATAAGAGGGGAAGTTATGGGAAGCTTCAGGGTGACCGCCCTGAAACCAGTCTCGTGGTTGAGGGCTAGGAGTCCATGTGCTGTCCCAGAGAAGTGAAACATTAGCACTGATGGCTGTAGTGGAGATGGCGGGAACTCTGGCTCCAGATTAAAGGTCCATTTCAGCCATCCTGGATCAAAGGTTGTCTCAAGTGGGTAAGTTTTGGCTTTTGCCAGGGGCTGGGGGATGGGGAAGAAAGGAGATCGGAGGCTACCCTGCTCAGGTGACTGTTAGGTGACTGGCATGAGTAGATGTTAAAATCATAGACCGTTTGAGCTGGATGGGATCTTAACATTAATCAGCGTAGCCCTTCCTTATACAGATGAGAAAGCTGAGACCCAGAGAGGATAATAACTTGCTTAAGATCACACAGCATATTAGTAGCAGAACCAGGACTGGAACCCAGAGTTTCTGACTCCCAGGTCAGGACAGTTTTCACTGCCTTCACCATCCATTAACATGGCCTGTGGTCCTAAGCAGAAAATCAGGTGCCAGACAGGTAGAACGTAAGGTTCCTAGCAGGAACCTGCCTACCCTCACATTCCTTGGCTCAGCTCAGCACTTTTGACTCCCTCAGCAGTGTACGAGGCTAACAGCAACAGCCCAGCAAGAGTAAGAGCATGTTGTCATTACCAGTTCATTAGACTGATCAGCTTTAGGGCTGGCACCAGACTCACCTTTTCTCCTCAGGCCTGCAGCGAAGCAAAAGCTCAGTTAATATTTATTTGTTTGTTTGTTTTATTTAAAATATTTAAAAAGGCTTTATTTATTTTATTTTTAGATAGAGGGGATGGGTGGAAGAAACAGAGGGAGAGAAACATCATCAATATGTGGTTGCCTCTCACACGCCCCCTACTGGGGACCTGACCCACAACCCAGGCATGTACCCTGACTAGGAATCAAACCAGCGACCCTTTGGTTTGCAGACCGGCACTCAATCTTCTGAGCCACAGCAGCCAGGGCTAATATTTATTTATTGAATGACATTTACTGATAAGACATTTCAAGTCAGAAAGCTGAAAGTGACTAGAGATGGCTGTCATCATACAGATTGGTAAACTGAGGCCTGAGAGAAGTGATTATCTTTACCTCTTCAGTCTGTTAGGAGCAACATCAGGAATTGAACACAGAACTGATTCCTAGCCTTAGGCCTTTTCTACTTCACCTTGTCTGTCATTTGAACCTACTTTGCAGGGAAACTTTGGTGGAACTACCTGCTCTTGAGCAGTAGTAAGTGAGGAAAGGCAAGAAGGCAACCAGCCAGCAAAGGGCCCTGTGGGTGGCATGGACGCAAGACAGGAGCTGGCTTCGTTAGTTCTTTTGGCTTGGCTGGGAACTGAGATGGTTGTTAAAGCCCAGGAAGGACTAGATGGGAAAAAAAGTGTCCTCAGCAGGGAAGGGTGGGAGGAGTAATGTTACTATTTCTGTAACTTTGGGGGTAGGAAGAGCAGACCTTTTTTGGGGGCGAGGGGCTTTTCACAGCATAGAGGAGGGATAGAAAGATACAGATACCAGGTCTCCTGGCCTGAGAGATATGGGTCCCTGTTCTCCCTCTCCTTTTCCCATGTGATTGCCAAGACTGGCCTCTTGAGGCTGGAGCTTCCTACCCAGCTTCAGTCTGCTTAGTGCAGCAGGCCAGATGAGGTGAGGAGCTATGCTCTCTGGGATTCCGTGGGTGTTGGCTTCCTGTTAGGGGAGAGAGGGATCTGAATTGCGCCCAGGGAGAAACATCTGGAACAGCAATATTGTCTTCTGCTGATTCAGTTCTCCTTTCCCCTGGGCCCTCCACTACTCCTAGCCAGCTATGGCAGACCTGTGACTTTGTAAATCATAGAATTGGCTTAATTGGCATCCTTACAGTTTGCTCTGTGCCAGTTTTTGTTGGGATATGGCCAGGGCCCTCCTGGCAGGCCAGAGCCTGCCTCCCTGCCTTCCCATTACCTTCTCCAGTTTATAAGCTCAGAGCATCCTATTTTCTTGAACTATTACAGTTCCCAAGAGTGCATGGAGCTGGCAGTGGAATGGTCCCTGGGTGGCCCATCTGGAAGGAGGCAGCTGCACATGTGGGGCCCTGGCCTGTGACTCTAGACCACAGGCCCTCCATTTTCTCTCCTCCTTCTCTTCCTCCAGCTTCAAAGGAAAATCCGGTTTGGTGACTGTGAGTGTTCTAGAGCCTCAGACAAGACTTGACTTGGTGAAGGAGGGGGCCAGCGCACCAGCTGCTTGCCCTGGGAAGGTGCCTGTGTGTCCGCTTGTTAGGAAATCCTAAGCTGTGGGAAAGAGATAAGGTGGTGGGGCCTGCTTGATGTTTTGTCCTCCTAGCATCTGCGTCTGAAACAGAACCTCTGAAAGAGCCAGTGAGGCCTGGCTCTGGTCCAGCCACCCAACCTGTTTACACTAAGGTGGAGGAAAGAAGGTGCTCTGTGCGCCTTCCTCACACAAGCTCTGGAGTCCAGCTGTCTGTGTGACCTTGGGTATGTTGCTTCATGTCTCTGAGCCTGTTTCTCACTGAAATGGTTAAGATTATACTGATTTTGTAGGGTTTTTGTGAAGTTTAAATGAGCTGATATTTGAAAAGAGCCTGGCTCACAGTAAGTGTCCAGTGAATGTTCTTACACCTCTTAAAGACTGCAATTGCTAGTGGTCTTGTCTTTTCATTTTCCACTTTCTGTCTCTGATTCTGATGATGAGTATCAGTGAGGTCCCTCCTCTGTGAGCAGGAGTCAACCCTAACCAATGGTGTGCCCTTACTTCCTTCTGAAAGACATGGTTATCCCCTTTCTGTAGATGAGCATTCTAAAGATTGGAGAAGAAAGTGCCCGAAGTTTGCCAGCTAGTAAATGGCAGAATTGGGACTAGAACCTGTTTCTCAAAGCTGAATCCAGTGACTAAGCTTTACTAAGGTGGCAGCAAGCAGGGTGCCAGGTGCTTGCCAGTCTGTGTGGCCCCCATACCTAGAGCAGGAGTTAGCAGGAACCTGGCTACCCCCCCCCCCCCCGATTCCAGTGTGGAGGGCAAGGCAGGTCTCAATACAGTGGAAGTGCATGGACAGCTAAGTCATAGAAGACCTGGTGAAACAAGATCCTTGGGAAGCCTTGGAACCATGTCCAGATTAGGCGTGGCCTAGCTCTCCCATAGCCAGAGTTCCCACTGCATTGCTCTTGATCCCAAACTACTACATAATGGCCATCTGACTTTGATATCCAGTCTGTACCTTTCGGAAGAAGTCTTTTTGTATAGGTAAGGGAGGGATTATGCTTTGTGTATAGGTGAGGAACCCAAGGCCTGAAGAAACCTCATAGTTAGATAACAATGGAGTCCAGATCTTCTGACTCAGCCCATTGCTACTTCAGCTATATGGCATTCCCTGTTCTCTTCCTTATGTCAAGCCAGTTGAACCTCTAGGCCAGGGTACGTTGCCCTCCAGAGAAGAACCCTACCATCATCCACCCATTGTCAGTGCCCTAGCTAATCACTTTCTATATTCACACCTAAGGGGGAGGAGGCCTCCTTTAGCTGATATGTCTGCCCTTGGCAAATCTGCTGCTATTTCAAGCCCAGGGACCCTCCCTGGGAGAAAACTGTGCTGGCTGCACCACTGGCAAACCGATACTCCTGATGCTTTACCTGTTTAGAAGCCCTCTATCCAGTATTTCAGGGCAGCTGTCAGCTTTAAGTTTCTTTATCTTTCTCTTTTCCTTCTTTGTCTCACCCCATTGTATCCATTCTCTGCCCTGTCCAGCTCCTGAAAGGCTGTCACAGTTTTATTCTTCACTGTTCTTTAGGTAGGGAAGTAGACTGCACACTCAGGGGCTTGGGAGAGAAGGCCACGGTTACTTGTGCTAGTTTATCCATCTTAGTAGTGGGCTTATTTATAAAACATTGAGTGTCTATGTCTACTCTGTCAGCCCCTAAGATTAGGACAAGGGATACAGAACAGAACAAGACATCTATCTGTGTCTTGTTGCCCTCAAGGGGTTCACAGACTTGTTGGAAAATGAACCACACACAAGTCATTATAATGTTGAGCAATAAAGGCTGTAATTGAGGTGTGTGGTTGCTTTGGGAATTTAGAGGAAGAAGTAGCCAATTCCACATAAAGGAGCCAAGAAAAAAGAAATAGTTTTTCATCCAGGCCTCAGAAGTAACAACGGAGGGTATTCCAATGGATGGGAAGGAACCATGTACAAAGTGCCCCCAGAAGCCAGCCGTTTGAGAAATGTGGTATGCAAAGGTGACAAGAAGAACAGGAAGAAGGAGGATCATGTAAAGCAAGGGGAGGCTAGGAAAGTAGTTTGGGCAGACCATGCTTAGCCTTGAATGTCAGACTGAGGCCTTCTGTGTTTCATTAAGGTCAGTCTGGTGCCGGCATGGAAGATGGCAGTGAGACTAGTTGGGAGAGTTTGGGACAGCCCAAAAAGGCTATGGAGAAGCCTGGAAGGGGTCTGGAGCTACAAAGATGAAGAGACCAGCAAATCAGTAGGGCTTGGTGCCTGACTGGTTATGGGGGCTAATAGGGAGTTGGGAAGGCTTGGGATGACAAGCTGAAGTGGCCCTCGACTCTCACAGAACCCATCCTGGGGCCACAGGGAGGGAAGGGCAACTGTGGCCTTCCTCTGTAGTGGACAGTGGGCTGCTGTTGGCTCTGCTTTGTCATAGCCCTGGACTCCCAAGGTGCCTGGCATAGCTGGCATGCCCAGGGCACATCAAGGGATTCTTTGTTTCTCTCCAGTAGGAGAGTGGGTTAGCTGGCCTGGTTGGGAAGGGGTGGGGTCAGTGGTACTGAGCTTTGTGGTCTCTGCCCAGTAAGCATATTGGATGGCAAGGAAAGCTGCAAGGAGAGAGGAGTAAGGTCTAAGGGCATGGAAAACCTACCTTGGGGCAGCGTGTAGCTAGAGAGGGTAGGTTTGGGGTTTGGGCACAGCATTAGCTGATTAAGGGCAGGCAGATGATAGCTGAGGGCTGGCTTGACCTCACCTCGAGTCATTATTGTGTTTCTGGAGAAGCAAGTCCACTGCCTATGAGAAGGCTAACACTTTAGCATTTAGGAGCCCAACCAGCCATTTCTCAGAGTTGAGAGATTCTGGCTGGAAATATGGATTTAGGCTAGTAGTGGGAAAGGGCTCTGCCAACTCCACCACAGTCCTTTGTGGTGTGTAACTTAGGCACGTCCGCTAGCCTGGCCATGGTGCTAAAGCTCCCTGTTTTACATTCAGCACTTAACTATATGTACAACCGTGTGCTTGGCTCAGGGGATACAGACCTTGTTCTGGCCTCCCAGAACTTACAGCCTAACAGGGATTTCAGACATTCAACAAGTAATTAAAGGCATGGCCTGTGTGTAAAAGGATTGTGAACATCAAATGAGATAACTGGATTAGGAGCAAGTATAAACAGAATGCTGAACAGGGGTCAGGAGACCTGAGTCCAGGGCCTCATTGGGCCCCTTACTTGCTGTGTGACTTGGAGAAAATTGCTTAATCTTTCTAAGTTTCAGTTTTCTCCAGATGTAAACTAAGGCATTTTTAATGGGATGATGTTGAAGGGTTTGTCTGAAAGATGTTAGAAGCCTGACTCTAAAGGCCTTGGTCTTTCCTCTCCTTGGCCTGTAAAGAAGAAAGCAGAAGTGAAAATAGGTAGAGAGATTCAAATCAAAGCATGCAGCCATAGGGCTGCCTGGGGCCTATGCCCTCCTGAGTAGTGGCAGTCACTTGTGGAAAGAGTCAGAGTTTGCTTCATAATTACCACCACCCTCCTGTGTTTTTTGTAGGCTTTCACCCAGGCCTTCCTGTCCTGCCTCTGAGTGACCCCTTCCATCCTCCCAGAGTAGTCACATGGTAACACCATTTCACATAAGAACCTGCATGGTAGACCAGGCTTCACTGACACCACCTTGTTTAATTCTGTGAGACGTACTTGTCACTATAATCCCCATTTTACGCGGGCAGACACCAAACTCCATAAAGGTAAAGTGAGCTGCCAAGCATTACATAGTGTATGGCTCTAAATCCACTAAGCTCCAAGTTCTCTGGGAGCAGGGCTTGTGTACACCAGGACTGGTGGACAGCACTCAGTTCTGGAGGCGAGTGACAGGGCAGGAGCAGAGCAGGGCCTGGATTCACCACCTAGAGTTGTCCTCTGCTCACCCTGGACTTGGATAGTTACTGACTGACTGAAAACCTGAGTTTCTTCATCTGCAAAAGGGAAATGATAATTCGAGGACCTATCTCATGGGCTTATTGTCAGGATTAAATGAAATAGTGTAAGTTAAGTGTTCAGTACCATGTCTGGTGCATAGCAAGTGCCTGGTAAGTGTTATAACAGACATTCAGTTACGTTAATTGAATATTAGAATCATAATGTTGTAAAAGGCCATCATCAAGCACATCTGTGCTCAGCCCTGTGCTGGACTTCAAGGAAGATCCAGAGCTCCTATCAGGTCAGAGAGGGAATGCCCTTTCTCAAGCACTGTCTGTGCTTTACTCACCTGATCTTAAGGTAGAGGACAGTATTTCCATCTCCCTGAGGAGAAAACTGAAACTCAAGAGTGCCTGAGGTCACAAAGCTAATGAATCTGTCAACACAGAACCAGCTAGGTACCAGGTGCTGTTCTAAGCCTAGGACACACTGTAGAGAATAAGACAGGCAGAACCCCTGCTCTCCAGGGACAACTTTGTGGAATGCTGCCTCAGCAGAGTAGACAGTCAGGTGGAGAAGCCTTACCTGCTCTACTGGACTGCTCACATTGTCCTAACAAGATGGGCCCTTTTCTATTAACTTGTGCTTGCGCATACTGGGTCTTCTACCTGGTGTACCCTTTCCCCATTCTCAACCTGACCACTTCCGGTCACCCTTCAAGGACCATCTCAAAAGTCACCTCTCCTTAAAGCTTTCCCTAAATACCCCTGCTTCCACCCCGGGGGATTCTTGCAGTCTCCTAGAACTTTCTGCATGCTTCTGCGATAGCACTTCTATGTGTGCTACTTATTTACTCACCCATCTGTCTCCTCTGCCAGATTGACCTCCTCAAGGGCAGGGAATGTATTTTTTCATTTTTGTAGACTCAGGGCCTGGAACACAGCCTCTAGAGAGATGTGTATGGAATGTAACGAGGTGCTGATTGTGTTCTGTCCCTGGAGTAGTTAAAAAAGGCTTTGTAGAGACGAGAGGAAGTTCTGAATGAGGCCTCGGAAGATAAGTGGGACTGAATAATAGTGGGGTTAAGGGTGAAGGAGAGCAGCTCAGAGAGAGAGCTACCTAGAGATAGGACTGGGGAGAAAAGAGGGATATTTAGAGGGAAAAGGAGAAGCCTGAGATTTCTGTTGGACAAGGAAGGCAGTAGTGGGCCTTGAAGAAGGAGTCTGGCAGAAGAGGACCTTATGTAAGCAGTGAGTCAAGACTAATTTGGTAAGAAATATCAATAAGATCTAACAGTTTGGTAAGGATGTGTAAGGGGGCCTATGTGAGTCAGGATGGCTGTGGGTGCCCACAGTGAGATTGTGATCTGAGGACCCAGTTGCCAGATGGGGAATTTCAAACATTACTCTTCCTGGTAGGGGTAGGGGCTTGGGGAAGGGATGTTTTTGGTTGAAATAGTCTATACTTTTCTACAGTTGTCAAGGGGAGTTGCCTTGGGGGTTTCTGTGTTGGTCAGTGCCTTTCCCTAGCTGAGTGGGAGTGGGGGAGTGGGGAATCCTTGCTTTTTGGAGCCAGCAAGGCTGGTGCCTAAGGAAATCATTTCTTCCATCAGAATCTCAGGCATGGGGGTGGGGAGGTTGAAGTGGAGCAGAGTGGAGAGCTGGGCAGAGGCCCAGGGCACTGAGGCCAGTGAGGGTGGAGAGAACCTGTTTACCATTGTGCACTGACCCAGGGCTGGAAGGAGCAAAGCCAAGGAATTCCGTTTGGGAAAGGGAGGCAGGCCCAGAACTAGTTTGCATTTGGGAATGGGTGGGAGTGAAGCAAGCCAGACTCTCTCTCACCCAGACAGGGAGCCTGGACACTGCAGTACCTCCAAGCCAGGGGCTGCCAGGCCCCAGGAGGGAGCACCAGGCTGCTACTAACCAAGTCTTTTCCACACTCATGGTGTGGCCTTTGGCAGATCTCCTACCATCTGGCCTATAAGCTTACCTGGCTGTCTGGGGAGGGGGTAGACTGACTGGGTGCTCTCACAGGCTTCCCAGCCCTGACCATTGGCTGTTTGCACACCACCAACACACCCTCTCTTGTATTCCAGTTTCCTATCATCGGTTATTATGGTACTGGCATAAAAACTATTTATACTTTCAGTCTTTGCCACCTCTTAGGTTAATGAATTCCAGAAGTTGTTGCCCATTGTGCAAAGTAGGTCAGCTTTTTTTTAAAATTCTCACTTCTTTTTCCAGTTCCAGGTGGGAAAGGGAAGCTCCCTGACCCTGTTGTCCCTGGATCTGTGATTGGCCATGTTCTCTCTCAATTTGCCACATATTCACGTTGCTCACTACTGCCCTTCTCAGCACAGAGGGAGGCGGTTCTCTACTGGATGATGAAGAAGAGGGATGGGAATGTGACAGCTATTGAGGCAGTGTTACATGTAGGGCACTTCCTCTTTATTGGATAGTTTAGTGCTCAGGCAGCAGCTTCCACTTCTAGGCTGTATAACCTTAGCCAGATTACTCAACCATGCTGAGTTTTAGTTTTCTTTTCTATTAAATGGAGATTACAAAAGCTAATTCCTTGGGGAATTGTGTGCCTGTGTAGTACTTGGCAGAGCTAGTATATGGCCAGTGCTGGAAATGTGTCAACCCTTACTGTCTCGTGTGATCTTTACCACTGCCCTCTGAGGAGGTGACATTGCCTCCATATTACAGGAGGGGAATTGGAGGCACAGAGAGTGGAGCATCCAACCCCTTTCACACAGCCATAAAGTGGTTGAGCTGGGATTGGAAGCCAGGAATTAGAGTCTGTGTATCATTAAGTAAATTCCTTAATCTCTCAGGGGCTCAGTTGCTTTTGGGTAAAATGGAGATAATCCTGCCCTACTGCATGTTTATGTGGCTGTGTATGTGGACCAGTCAGATGAGAAAAGGGATGTGAAAGTGTGAGGTAAGATGCAAATACCATTTGCTAGCCACCCACACAGGCTGGGGCCTTATATTCCTCATTGTAGCCCTATAAAATGTGAGGTGTGTGTTATATTCCCAGTTAAAGGTGAAGTTGAGACTTAAGGAAGGCAAGTATTTTGCCCATGGTGTCTTAGGTGGAGGATCTGCAATGGAAATCTAGGATGGTAGGCTTCAAACTCCCCACTCTGTTTGCTCTCCACCACACCCCGTGTCACCTCACAGTAGTTAAGACGGAGGAGGATTAGTCCTGTGGTTTGTGACCTTGGGCTTTCTGCTGGGGCTGTGTTTCTCTTCCTTTGGGCTGGTTTGGAGAGTACAGCTTGGAGGAAGGGCTTAGACTGATTTCTTGGGACCAAGGTTTATCTTCCACTGACACATAAAAGGGTTATAGGCACAGGAACCATACCTGATTAAGCCTGCCAACCAGAGGGGCTGAGGTATGCCTGGGCAGAAAGCAGACAGCTGGAAGGATGAGGGGAGAGAGATTCCCAGCCTGCGGTCTCAGTAGCCTTGGGAAATTGTCTTCTCCCTCTGAGCTCTTGGAAGTCCCTAGCTTCACCTTTGTCTCCTGTGCCTCGGTCTCTCAGGAGAGGGCGGCTGGCAAATGACAGATGCCCCAGGCTTGCTGTCTCCAGCTGATGTTGTCCTTGTAAGCTGCATTCATTCAGCATATTGGCCTCACCGAGTATTGTTGGGTATGGGCTCTCTACTCAATGAGGCAGTCAGAACATGGGAGGAGGAGAATTCAACTGTCTAGGGTTTTGGGAGCCAGAGATAGAGCCCTATGGTGGCATCTTTAGAATGGCCTTATTTCGCCACAGCCTTCCCAGAGGAATCAGAAGCAGAACACAAGTCACTGAGGCAGAGGGGAAGCCCTTGTTCTACCATTTAATAGCTTGTGACTTTGCCCAAGTAATAAAACCTCTCTGATTGGGTCAAGTTTTTTATGGGCCAAATGGACATAGTAATTAATCTATGAGGGATCCACCTCACTGGGCTATTAGGGGCACAAATAAAATTGCTATAGACAGCAGTGGCTTGTAGCCCTGAGTGTAATGCAGATGAAAGTAATGATGTCACTGTGAAAACCAGACAGGTACCTGTTGAACACCTGTGAGGTGCATGGTAGGAGTTACAGAAGTTCAAGATCCAGTCCAGTTATGGAGGGATATGCAGAGCAATATGGGCAAGCTATAATGTGCTCATTTTGGACTTCATGTCTTTTTTTTTTAAGATTTTATTTATTTACTTCAGAGAGAAGAGAAGGGAGGGAGAAAGAGAGGGAGAGAAACATCAGTGTGAGAGATACACGATCGGTTGCCTCTCGCACGCCCCTTACTGGGGACCTGGCCTGCAACCCAGGCATGTGCCCTGCCTGGGGATTGAACCAGCAATATTTAGGTTCACCACATCAGCCAGGGCTGGACTTGTGTCTTGATTCATTAATGAATTAGTGATAAAATCAATTTTAGGGGATTGTGATCAGCATTAAAACAAGAAATATCATAGAATAATATGGAATCGAACTAAAATATCTCAGTGCATTAGTACATGTAAGAGTAAATTGTTTTGCCCTGGCTGAGTTGGTTGGAGCATTGTCCTGTACACCAAAAGATTATGGGTTTGAACCCAATACTTACATTTCCATCAGGGCACATACTTAAGTTTCGGGTTTGATCCCCGGTTCGAGCAAGTATGGGAGGCAACCTATTGATGTTTCTCTCTCACATCAATGTTTTGATCTCTCTCTTTCTCTTTCTCCCTTCCTCTCTCTCTAAAATCAATAAACATATCCTCAGGTGAGGGTTTAAAAAAAAGAGTGAATTGTTTCATAAAATTCAGTTATATAGGTATATATATAAAATCTCAGTATAAAATGTACTTCTTACTGTGGGTCTTGGTTTAAAAACTTTGAGAAACAGTGTTCTAAGTCAGGATGAAAGTCTTCAGGTTGGTAGACAGTCAGTGAGATCTGAGCAGGTGTGGAGGCTGAGGGCTTGACCTGTAGGGACAGAAAGTTGTAGTGCAAGGGTCCAGAGCATGGGCCTGTGGAGGCAGGCAGGCCTGGGTTTTAGTTTCAGTTCTGTCACCGCTACATGGCCTTAAATGAGGAATGTAACCTCACTAAGTCTTGGATTCTACTTCTGTAAACTAGAGAGAATGATATTATGGTAGAGTTATTATGAAATATACATGAGAAATGTATGTAAAGCATTTAGAAAGAAATTGGTAAGTAGTAAATGATGTACAAATGATAACTATGATTGCTGCTGTTATCACTGAAGTTGTAGTTTTTAAGTTATATTGGGCCCTGAAAGGGTTATGGTAATTTGGAGAGGGGAGAAAAAAGGGCATTCCAGGTAGGGATGAATGAGTGCAAGGGATAAATAAGCAGTGTGTGTACCTGGCATGAGAATTGTGCAGCCTTAGAAGGGGGTATTGAGATTATAGGAAAATTTTGGCATTATATGACAAAGCTTTTTGTTTGTTTGTTTTTGAGGAAGAAAGCTTTCACAGTAAGAAACTTCAGCAATAGGGTGGCTTCACTTGGTGATAATGAGGCCCCATACTTGGAGGCATTCCTGCAGAGTCTGGGCTGCTAGAGACTGTTCTCATTAGGTTCTTTTGGCTGCAGACTCCCTCAGGCCATCTTAAGGAAAGAGGAGTTTCCTGAATGAAGCGTGAGTGAAACCCTCAGACCTGAAGCATCCTCCATGGGCCACTTGGTCCCTTAAACTGGCCATATGGTCAGCTTCCCTGTCACTAGGGCTTCTATCCCATCACGCTATTTGCAGGGACATCCTGACCTCAGCTTCATCTCATGGCTTCTTTCTGGGCATCCTTTGAGGGGCAATTTCCAATGTAGACCATCTAATCATATAGGGAAGCTGAGAGGGCAAGAGACTTGTCTGTTGTAGAAGGGATTTCTATATCAGACAGCAATTTGATCAGATGCCTTCTGAGGTCCTAACTGACTAGACCAAAAGATACATGAATCTTCTGATTTTTTAAAAACATGTTTATTTATTTTAGAGAGAGAGGAAGGGGGGGAGAGAGAGAGAGAGAAACATCGATATAAGAGTGAAACATCAATTGACTATCTCCTATACGTTCCCTGATCAGGCATCAAACCTGAAACCTAGATATATGCCCTGACGGGAACTGAACCTCCAACCACACTGGCCAGGGCTGAATCTTCTGATTTTTTTTTCTAAAAGACTTTATGTATTTTTAGAGAAAGGGGAAGGGAGGAGGAAAGAGGGAAAGAAACATTGCACATCAATCAGTTGCCTCTCACACTTTCCCAGTTGGGACCTGGTCCACAACCCAGGCATATGTCCTGACCAGGAATGGAACTGGTGACCTTTTGGTTCACAGGCAGACACCCAGTCCACTGAGCCACACTAGCTGGGCTAGTCCTGCTGCCAAGTACCAAAATCAGAATCTTCTGATTTTTAGTAAGTAGATAGCTTACAACTCTTCAAGGTACACCCTGTGCATAAAGAAAAATCTACCTGCAGTTAGAGAGCATAATGATGTGCTGAGTGCTGGGTACAACCACATCTTCAGTGTCATCCTTCTCACCATCTCCAGGGGGGTTAAACTCCTCTGCTGTTGGAGGAGAAGCCATTCAAATGACCATATTTCCTCAAAACTTTCTCAATTTAAGGTTTTAAAAATCAAATCAATCTTTCAGTTGGCATGTACATGTAAAGTAGTGGTGGATTTTTTGTATGTTTCTGAGAAGATCTTGCCAAATCAATGGTGTAGCTTAAAATCAGTAGCGTCTTAGAATCCAGGAAATATGGTCGTTTGTTTTGTACCCACTTGAAATTCCGGTTTGAGGTTTGATGTTCAGGCTTTGAAACTACCAAAGCTGTTATCTGACATCAGTTAAAAAAGAAAAAACTCTGAACTTGAGTGTGTTCCCCTTGTGTCTGCATTTGGGAGAATGGGTATCTCTGAGGCCCTGCAATCAGATCTTATCAACAAAAACAGACCCAAGGGTTGAGATGTCAAATGGGCATGTATTACTTGGGAATTCTTTGAAAACTGGTAATCTCAGGTGAAAGCTGTGCCCTCTATGAGCCTTAGTTTTCTCATCTGCTCAGTGGGGGGTTGGATCAGACATGATCCATATCCATGACTGCTAGAACTTCCTGTTGACTCAGTATGGGCACTCCATTTCATTTAGTTAACTAGAAGGCTCATCCCCTGACTTGTGTAATTGAGTGTTTTGTAGGTAGTGGAAGGCAGGATGGCCTCTGATGCATGATTCTTTGGTTTCTAGTCCCTGGGTGTTGGGGGGATGACAGACCTGATCTAAGGGTATGTTTTCTTCTTTTCTCCTCTCATGGAGGGATAGGGAATGTATTCATGCCTTCCTTGGTTTTCCCTTTAGGTGGTGAGAGGGTCAGAAATTCAAGACTGGAATGACCAGTGTCAGTGTGTCTAGGCTGACCAGGTTTGCCTCAGGCTGTCGTCCCTTCTCAGCTGTTTAGCTCTAAGGCTGTTCTCAGGCCGGTGCAGTTCCCCAGATAAATTGCACTGAAAAGAAGAGGACCTACCCGGTTGTGTCTCAGAGGCCTCCGCTCTGCCAGGGCCCCACCCTCTGCTCTTCCAACCAGTAAAAGTCACAGCAGTGCATTTCCTTCCGGCAGAGAGAGAATCAGAATTGAGGACTGGGCCAAGCCCTGGCCTCACCATGTCCTTTTCCTGAGAGCCTCCTCCCAGCCTCCTCAATGCCTTTGACCCTCCTCTCCTTTCTGGGAGGTCACGCAGGACTGAGTTCGGGCTCTTGGCTAGGATCTGACCTGGATTTGAATCTGGGATTTTCCACTGATTTGCTGTTTGACTCTGAGCAAGATACCGTCTCTGGATATCTTACCTCTCAGTACTGTTAAGTACTTTTTTAAATGGGGGAAAAATAAGAAGCACACACACACACACAAATTTAAAAGTTACGCAATCCACCACTTTAAAAATAACTTTAAAAAGAGCGAGTGTGTATATAGAGAAGTGCACATATACATTTTGTTGTTGTTTTACCAATATTGCCCTGTAGGCTAAATAGTAAAACATATGTAAATACTCAGCCTACAAATGCTAGTCTCCCCCTCCTCATTGTCCCTCAGAGTTAGGTGAACTCATGAATTCCTGGTGACTCAGTCCTTAGAGGAAACCCATTCACTTGAAGTACACCCTGGCAAAGCCAGGGATTCCCACCCCAGCTTGCCTCGGGTGCTCTGGTGCCTGTTGGCCTGCTTGGGGTGCGTCTTGCTGCTGAGTGTTCTCCCCACCAGCTCTAGTGAGCATTCAGTGTCAGTAAAATGTTAATACCACGAGGCTCAGGACTTTGTTCTGGGCACGGGAGTGCTTCCTCACCGGCTGCCTGAGGCCCTGGCCCTAGAGCAATGCCGACACAGCTGTGATAGTTGCTCAGTTAGTGGATGTACAAATACAGGTAGTATTTGATGGGGCTTTGATGTGCGTGTAGGATTTTGATTGGGAGAGACAACTTGGAGAGCGTTCCAGCAAAGGCACTGGCATGAACAAAGTTTGAAAGGTGGGAAAGGGCTAGGGTGTAATTGGGGAAACTATGAGTAACTAGTTTTGCTGGAGCGAAGAGGTGATTATGTTATTTCTGTACTCGTTTGACTCGTTTTTTCATCCAACTCTGCACTTTGCATATAGGCCCTCTGAAGAGGCTTATTTATCAAGACAGACCCAGTATAGGAATGCTTTGCTTTGAAGCACAGATAACAGGCACTCAGGCCCCTGCCTCAGAAAGATTCTGTGACACAGAATCTTTCACCTCTTGACACACTGGGGGAATGGGCACTTGAACCTGCTGTCTCTGTGGCCTATGCCTTTCAGGGAGGGAACAGAGTTTCCTCTCACCTGTGTTAGGGTGTTTATGAGTTAGCAGTCCCAAAGGGAACGGCAGGGATGGAGGGCAGGGGGAAGAAAGCACGACCAACCAGACTGGTGGCTAGGGCCTAAGCCAAGGCCTTTGCTTCTCTTGGCACTTCTGATTGCCCTGCCCTCTGCTCCATAGGCTGGAAGAAGTCCCCCTGGAGGTGCTGAGGCAGAGGGAGTCCAAGTGGCTTGACATGCTCAACAACTGGGACAAGTGGATGGCCAAGAAGCACAAAAAGGTGAGGGGCCTAGCTTTGGGCTTTGGGCTGGAAGTCGGTAGCCTGGGGAGGTAGAGGAAGAAGGAGAAACTATATCAGCTTAGAGGAGTAGGGGCTTTTCCAACTGCCAGTTGCTGTAGGTGTGCCCCATCTACCAGTTCTGCAATGGGAACAGAAGCTGTTTGGAGGGCAGGACCCCGCCTTCACTTGGCTCTCCCACATGACTTCAGACTCATGCAAACTTTGTCCCGGAGTCAAACTTCAAAGCTGCTTGTCGCCAAAAGCCCTTATAGGCAGCTTTCCTCCATCCCTTCCTGAGGAAGTCTTTACTGCTGCTTACTTATCGGGCAGGACTTTATAATACTAATAGCTGACATGTGTCGAACATTTGCCATGTGCTGGGCACTTGACTTGGATAATCCTTATAACAGCCCAGTCAGGTTGGTAGTAGTAGTATCGCCAAGTTACAGATGACCCGCAGAATCAAAATTTGAACCCAGGTATCTAATAATTGTAGTGCCTAGACTCTTCACAGCCATAATAAGGGGGACTTCTTCACCCTCTAGATTAACTTGATCAGTTTTCTCTTGCCTCCTGGCCAAGGCAAAAAGAAAGAAAAATAATCTCACAGTTTAATAGTCTTATAAAAATGAAAACATGAGTGGACCTTGTCTAGTCGGACTATTTTCAGCACCAACTCTATTGCCCAGCAGGAATGTCCTTGCCCACCACTCGTGTGTGCCTTGATGCCCTTGGCCACCTCAGCAGGGTTTGGCTACTTCCTAGCCTAGCGGAGACCTGCCCAGAGCCTCAGAGCTGGGCTCTCTCTGCACAAGTTCCCAGTGCAGAGAGCAAACTACTGGCTCGCTCTCATCAGCTGACACACCGGTGTGGTCCAGGCTGGCACAGCTAGCTACAGGGCTTAGCAGAAAGCTCAGGATCAAAGATCAGGTACAGGAATGGGCCCAGACCCACTGCCTTCCTCTCTTCATGCCTGTGGCTAGCTGCGTAACTTTGGGTGAGTCACTTCACCCTTAGCCTCAGTTTCCCTCATCAAGTGGGAATGACAGTCCTTTTTCAAGGCCTCAAAGAGGTGGTGACTGTAAAGCCCTGTGCTCATGGGGAGAGAGGAGCAGCTGGGCTTGGGTCTTTCTTACTGTTCTATGTGGGCTTTAGGGCACTCATTTTTTGCTTATTAGGAAGTCTTTCTCTCCCTTCTCTTTCAAAAAAATAATATAGAGGCAGCTGTTCCTCAACTACCTCCAGTCTGACTCTGGGGTATGTTTCCCTACCTCCTCCCCCTCCAGCTCTTACCCTGGACTTCAGCTCTCTTTCCACTGTCTATTGTGGTGACTAATGGCTCTGACTTTCTTGCCACAACCTCCACTGCAAATGGGGATTCCAGAGAGGTGCTTTGGGGAGCTCCTCTCAGCAGAGCAACCAGCACCACTTCCCTTTCCCCTTTGTTTCTCTGGCACTGTGGTTAGAGGCTGAGGGCTACCACAAGAGGCTTCACCCCACTCTACCCAGAGGCTGTAGCTCTCTCCTCTACACCAGCCACCTCAGCAGCGGTCACCCTGGCCCCGAGAAATTTTCCTGCCTGGCTGTGCAGAGTTGGGTTCTCCCTGTGGTGAGGAAGTCATGGCACAGGAAGGGCAGTACCTGTTTCAGGCACTGTGTCCAGGCCCAACACCTCACAGGCTTATCCTGAGTCCCCAGGAGAAGGGCCTGGCCCTGTGGTTGAAATGCTATATTCCCCTGTAGGACTCTGCTCAAGCAGCATGAATTCAGCCGGCAGGGTGTGGCCTCACCAACAGTCCGGAGACCTGCTTTCCCAAGGTTCTGCCTCAGAGAATGATAATCCTGTACGCTTTCCTTACTAATCCCCATAATCCCCACCGTTGCCTTCTCCCTAAGGCAGGCAAGTGGAGATTATCTCTGTACTGAGGAGAATTCCAGAGGACGGAGCGGAAAGGCTAGCTGAACTGGATTTCACTCCCCCGCCCTGATCCTGAGTGAGGTCATGGGCTCTTTGAGAACTTTAGTGGACTAAAGGTATTCCTGGGCTCTCCTGGGGAAGGACAAGTGTGACAGGGCTTTGCTGGTGTGGGGGCTCGTCCGACTGAGCTTGACCCTGAGGGGAGCCCAGAGGGCCTGTGACTGGGCCATACTACATCCCTTTGCTGAAACCTGTCCAGACCAAGTGGATTCCTTAAGAAGACCCTTGTCCCACAGCAGCAGGAAACTGTTCCCAGAGTCTGGGGCAGTTCCCTTCCGCTCTCTTACTGTCCTCAGTTTGCAGACAGTCCCAGAAGCTTAAGTTTGGCTCCTGTGACCAGTCGGTCTGCTCTTCCCCCACTGCCTCTGCTCATCTCCTTCCTGGTTCTTGACTCTTTCTGACCCTTGGAAAGTTTTCTCTTGTTTGTGCTGGTCATCAGGAAGCAGGGCTTTCTGTGTTCCCTCCTCAGAGAGCTTGCAATGGGACTGTTTGAGGGGGTTTCCAGGTGAGGGGAAGTTAGGTGTGAGCCCAAGACCCTGGGTCTTCTCTGTCAGGCATCCTCCCGGGATGGAGGAGAGGAGAGGAAGCCATCATTTATTGGAGACTGACTGCTAGGCATGTTTCCCCCCGCCCCATTCTAATAGAATCCTAGCTATTATCATTCCGATCTTACTATTAATAAGAAATGATTGGCTCAGTGCTGGATGCAAACCCACATCCAGGTGCTGTTCCTATTGCCCTGAGCTCCCATCTTTTTCATCCTAGGCCAGGCTGCTTAGTACAGGGGTTAGAGGAGCGCCCATCCCCCAACCCCCACTCTCACCCTTCTTGATCGTTAACCTTGAGGTCAAGGAGGACAGTCGGGGTAGCTGCCTCAGAGCCGCATTCAGTCCCAAGCCCAGGGGGAGCTTGCCTCCCTGACTGGCTCTGAGAGACCGGTGAAGTGGAAGGTTCATGGGACTGGATCCCTCTAGCCTGTGTAGTGTAGCTAGGAGATTGTGGGGTCCTCTACTGTGTGGTCACCTCTGACAGTATGACCTTAATATTTTTCCCACTCTTTGCCTCATTTTCCCCATTTGTAAAAGACAGGATAGTTTTTCAGATTGGGTTTTGGTAGTAGAAGTCTTTTTTTTTTGTTTTGTTTTGTTTTGTTTTCCTTTCTTTTTTTTGGTCGCCAAAAGAGTGCATCATTCTTGGAGGTACTGCGGTACTGGGGTAATGCGTGTGGTTGGAGAAAGTACCTATTCTATCTCCCTGCTGCAAAAATTCATTTAACCTATGGTCCTCAGATGGAGGATGTATCAGATGTTAAGCTGGTAAGAACAGATAATTATGCTTGATCTTAGCCAAAAGGCCAGAAAAGCTATGGAAGTCTTTTTTTCTGATACAACTAGTTAGCTATGAATTGAGCACTGGTTCTGGGTCATGAGTTACTCCAAACTCTTCTCCTTCACCTCTCCCAGCCTGTGACTGATGGAGGAAAACCTGTGCCACTTTAGCATTCCAGCCAGCTGTCTCTGCCTCAGGCTGGTGATCATGGGAACTTAGGGTTAGGGAGAGCAGACAAGAGGGGAGATTCTTGATGAAAATAAAGGGGATGCCATTTTGATCGGCGCCCATCTTCCTTCTGAGTTGTGCTAAAATCTCTCCTCTCTAGGCTGGCTTTGTCCTGCCACATGACCTCTTAAACACTCCCATGAAAGTGGCCCAGCCATTTTCTTGGTCATTTCATGAGCTACCCTCCCTGTGGCTATAGCTGTGTCCCACACCATGCAGATCCCTTTCTGGTGACACCCTATAGGGCTCCTCCAGCTTGTTTCATTTTGATTCAGAGAATATTGATCAGGATTCAGAAATCTGTGGTAGACCTCAGTAATACCTGCATTGTCACTGGACCAGGGGATGTAAGGACTCTGCCATCACCTGCTGGCAGCACATTTAATTGCACTCACCGCCCCCTTCCCCCCCAAATCATAGGATCCGCATCATAGCAATAGTAGGAAAGTTCTCTTTGCTCCCCTTTTCTGTTCTTGCTAATATGTTCACCAAAGGCTTACCATGCACCAGCAGAGGGGCTGGGCTGGCACACAGCCTCTAGGGGAGCTACCTGGATGGATTCATTGGCACAGCCCTCCCTTTGACTTTCAGATCCGTCTGCGGTGCCAGAAGGGTATCCCACCTTCTCTGCGGGGCCGTGCTTGGCAGTACCTCTCAGGAGGCAAAGTGAAGCTACAGCAGAACCCTGGAACGTTTGACGTGAGTTGCCCTTCCTTCACCCTGTTCTTCCTTCCTCATCTCCTAGCATCCTGCTCATGGCACTGATCCTCCACGTGTTCACCTGCATCTCAGCAGTGTGAACGATGGATGGAACCACCCATCAAGTACCTGACTGCCCATTCCAGCTTTTTCTCTTGACAGTCATACAAGCCACCTCCCAGCTCTTATTCATCAGGAGCAGACACTTAGACCTCTTCCCGGACTGCCTTGGGCCCTGTGCTTAGGGCCTTTGGAGACCTACACAGTAGGGCCACAGAACCCTCAACAATTCCTGGCCTCCCACCCTCTACTCTTCCTCTTGTCTCATTCAAGCTCAGCCAGACACAGTTCACCTGTGTTGCTTGTGGGGTTATCAGCCCAGGGTGTGGCAGAGCCAAACTATATAATATCCTTAGGGGTCAGAAGCTAGTTAGTGGTCAGGGTGAGAACACTGTCCACCATTCATGGGACTTCTTGGACTTGCCTGGGCTGGGCAGCTCCTCTAGCCTGCTTCTTTAGGGAACCGTGGGAGGCATTTGGCTTCCCTGGGGTTGCCCCGGCTAACCTACCAGATCTGGCCCCAGGCATGAGGCTTTTTCCCAGGCCCTTAGAACTGATGACAGAAAGACAATGAGAAAGCTGTGAACCAACAGCTCTTTGTTTACATATATCATACTTCAGTGAACACCATTCCCAGACAAGGGTGGGTGAAGCAGAGCAGCCTAGAGCTTCTGCTGTTGACCTAGAGAGAGTGAGAGCTGTTTGCTGGTAGTACTTGGCATTGGAGATCAGGGAGTCAGGTAGAGTGTGTCTGCCTGGGGGCAGCTCTGAATTAGGGCAGTTGGACTGGACACCAATACCAGGCCCCACTGAAGCAGCCTCTCAATTTCAGCGTCTTCCTCCCAGTGGCTACATATCTTCCATTTCATGGGACTACATCGTGGGCAGAAGGGGAGGCTCGGGGGCGGGAACCCCACCTAAGTCCATCACGTACCCCCGGCTGCCAGAATACAGCATGAGAGCTGAGAGCTTGGGCAGCCTGGCCAGCCCCCTGTTAGCAAATATGCATGCATCACGGGTAAGGCGCAGAGCACAGAGCCTGTGTGTGCTGAGTGGTGTGTTGGGAGAGCAATGGGCCACTCCTGTGGAGCCTTGAAGGTTGCTTGTGGAAGGAGGTAGATTTTCCAAGAAAGGTCTTCAAGATGCCCTCAAGCAGAGCAGGGTGTCCTTGAGGCAGTCCTAGGGGCTAGAACAGTGGTTTATGAGCACACCTGGAAGGGCATTGCCTGTGAATGACATGGAGGAAATGGACAGGGATGTTAGGCTCCTTCTGGCTGCTGTGGGCACGTGAACCCAAAGCAGAGGTGTGAGGGAGCTGCTGGCAGCAGCACATACCTATTTCTGTGCTCCCGTGCAGACTGAGGTGGCCAACCCCAACCTCGGCTGTCAGGGAAGGTGCTACAGTACCTGGTGGCTATAAAACAGAGCCTCTCCTGCGCTTACTAATTCTTCCTCTTTTCTTGGACAGAACCTTCCATCCATTTCTTACCTGGTTTTCTTCTCTGGCCTCACCTCATGATGGCACCAGTGCCTTCAGGCCCTCACAGAGGCTATAGTGGCAGCAGCATCTGCCAGTGACCCACACCTGCCTTTTACTCCCAGCACCCTTTCTCCCTACAGGTCCTTCAGCTACTTTGTTTTCATTTTTACACACTTGTGTGTGGTTAAGCACCTTGGGCTGCTGAGGTATCAGGCGAGCACATCCTAGGAACTGACTTTTTGGGTTCTGAGGTCCCCACCTCACGGGAACCCTCTGGAGAATTTGTGAAGCCCTCCTTCCGTTTCTGACAAAAGCAAACCTGCATTGTACTCAGTACCCAGCCCTTGGCCTGACTTGGGGGTGCATAGGACACAAACAAGCCTTTGTCTTGAGGGTGTGTGGGGCACTAGAGGTTGCACACCCACCCCTTCAGCTGTGCGCCTGCCCAAGGGCCTTCTCTGGAAGCCCCTAGCTCCTTCTGCCACCCTCTAGGCTTGACCACTCCATCAGCTTTTTCTCTTAGTAGTTACTCTCACATATTAAGTTACCTGGTACCCAGGTTCTTTGGTTCACTGCTGGAATACTCCCACCAGGGAAAAGGGCTTGTATGAAGTCACCTCTCAGTCAGGGCCCAGGACTGTGCCTGCACCTGCACCCATTTGGTGTGTTTGCTGAGGACGAAGCCTTCCTCCTGGGGGCCTTGCCTGATGCTGCCCTAGTCCTGTGAACAACGTGTACTTAGTCTGCTTCCCTGCTCAGCCCTTGGGATTTCCTTTTTATTGATTTTTTTCTTCTTTTAAAGTTGGGGTATGAATATACATAGAGTAAAATGCACAGATCTTAAGTATGTAGTTCAGTGAGCTTTGACAAATAATATGCATGTAACCAACATGCAGATCAAGATATAGAATATTTCAAATAACCAAGAAACGATTTTTCTTTGTGTAGTACAGTTGACTTTTTTTAAATCCTCACCTGAAGATATATTTATTGATTTTTTAGAGAGAGAGAGGAAGAGAAAGAGAGAAAGAAAGGAAAGAAAGAGAGAGAGAAAGAGAAAGTGAGGAAGGGAGGAAGAAAAGGAGGGAGGGAGGGAGAGAAAGAAACATTGATAGGTTGCCTCATGTATGCACCCTGCAACCTTTCTGGTGCATAGGACAGTGCTCCAACCAACTGAGCCACCTGGCCAGGGCATAAAGTTGACACTTGAACAACATGTGGGTGAGGGGTGCTGACTCCCCATGCAGTTGAAAAATCCACCTATAACTTACGTTGGCCCTCAGCAATTGATCCGTGAACAATATGGGCTTGAGCTGTGTGGGTCCATTTATATGAGGATTTTAAAAATATGTATATATTAAAAACACTAATTTGCAAAGATACATGCATCCCTATGTTCATGGAAGCATTATTTATAATAGCCAAGGTATGGAAGCAACCTAGGTGTTCATTGATAGACTAAAGGATAAAGGGGATATGGTGCATATATACAATGGAATATTACTTGGCCATGAAAAAGAATGAAATCTTACCATTTATGACAACGTGGATGGACCTAGAGAGTATTTTGTTAAGTGAAGTAAGTTGGACAGAGGAAGACAAATACCATATTATTTCACTTATATGTGAATCTAAGAAACAAAACAAATGAACAAACAATGAAACAGACACAAACCTATCGATACAGAGAACACACTGATGGTTGCCAAATGGGAGGGGTTAGGGGATGGATGAAAAGGTGAGGGATTAGGAAGTACAAATTGGCAGTTACAGAATGGTCACCAGCACTATAAAGTACAGCATAGGGAATATAGTCAATAATATTGCAATAACTGTGTGTGGTGTCAAATGAGTACTACACTTATCAAGGGGATCACTTTGTGAGGTATATAAATGTCTAATTACTACATTGCATACCTGAAATGAATATAATACTACCTGTCAACTATAATTTTAAAACAAAATTTTTTAAAAATCACATATAACTGGACTCATGCAGTCCAGCAGTTTAAATCAGTGCTGTTCAAAGGTCAACTGTACTTTGTGTTCATAAATGGTATTCATGCTTAAAATGTTCACAGAAATTCAAAGAAAATGGTTAAACTTTGTCAAAATCTCAACACACAGAGATGGCTCCGAGGTTAATGGTTTGGCAAATGTCATGTCCTTCAAGACAGCACTGTGTGCGGATCACACACACTCCCTTCCTGAGTAGGCGACTCCACTTGCGTAGGGAGACAGGTAGCAGAAGAGTTGGGGCTGATGGCTCTGAGTCAACCTAGATTCCACCCCAGTTCCACCATTTTCTAACCACAAAACCTTGGGGCAAATGACTTCTCCCTCATCTGTAAACAGTATAATGATAGGACCTTTATGGTAGCCTTCTATCTTAAGGATGTGACATAAGGTGAGTCCTAAGAGAAATTCCTAGAACTTACCTCCAGCTACAGCTCTGATGAACATTTTTATCCACACAAGTCTTCCTGGGGCCAAGATCGCCCCTGGCTTTTTCACCTGGTCTTCCTGGTGACATCTCCGGAAGCCTCAGTCCATGATGGGATTGGGTGGGCCAACTGGAGCCCACCTGGAGTGGGGCTTCTCTAATACCTGGGATAGTTTTATCCTCCTAACCATCCCTAACTCCTGATATATTCTCTCAACCTTGCTTCCAGGAGCTGGATATGTCCCCTGGGGACTCCAAGTGGCTGGACGTGATTGAGCGTGACTTGCACCGGCAGTTCCCTTTCCATGAGATGTTTGTGTCCCGGGGGGGCCATGGGTGAGCAGCCTGGGCATGGTAGTCTGTTGATGGCTTTAGGCCCAGTCCCTCAGGATTCAGAGGAGGTAAAATGCATTTGGAGGTATCTAGGGGGCCCAGGAGCTAGGGACCCTAAACTCCACTTTTAAGATTTTATTTATTTATTGTTTTTAGAGAGAGGGGAAGGGAGGGAGAAGGAGAGGGAGAGAAACATCAATGTGCGTGAGAAGCATTGATCGGTTGCGTCTTGTAAGCCCCCAGCTGAGAACCTGGCCTGAAACCCAGGCATGTGCCCTGACTGGGAATCGAATTGGCAACATTTTGGTTTGGAGGCCAGCGCTCAAACCACGGAGCCACACCAACCAGGGCCCAAACTCTGCTTCTAGAGTTTTCCTTCTTTGGTTTGAGTTTGATGAGTCCTCTTGGTGTCTTTTCTTACCTCTGGGGCAAATTTCATTATTTACTCCCTAGAGTGTTAGCACTTGCCTAGCCTGATTGTCTTCTGAAAACAGGTTTTATGGGGAGAAGGAGGGTTAGAGATAGTGGGGTGAGCAGAGGGTGAGATGTGGCAGGCCAGCGGACCAAGACAGACCCCTGGGACAGAGGTAGACTGGCTGAGATTCCACAGCTTCTGGGTGAGGGGCCCATACTTCCAGTCCCCAACACATCTTTACCCTGTATCTGGCATCCTGCATTGGCCTTGCCCCCCTGCTTTCTCTTTTGAGGCTCTGCTCTCATCTGTCAAATGGGGGAAGCACTCTTTTCCTCCATCCCCTCATCATGTGACAGTTCATGTGCTACAGTCAGAGACTGACCCCTTGGTGACCATAGTCAGGTCACATCGCCTTTCTAGAGAAGCACAAATTCTTAGACGAGTCTGGTCTAGTGGGCACAGGTGAGGGCAGTGGGTAGCAGAATCACATCTGTCATTCCTGCAATGCTTGGCCTTTCCACAGCCAGCAGGACCTATTCCGTGTGCTGAAGGCCTACACGCTGTACCGACCTGAGGAAGGCTACTGCCAGGCCCAGGCACCCATTGCCGCTGTCCTGCTCATGCACATGCCTGCTGAGGTACCACCAGGCCGTGGGCGGGCAAGTGGGCGGGCAAGGAACACCCAGCAGCAAGAATTTACTCCTCTCTCACCCACAGCAAGCATTCTGGTGCCTGGTGCAGATCTGTGAGAAGTACCTCCCTGGCTACTACAGTGAGAAACTGGTGAGTGCTTTCAGGGCCCCGAACCTGGCCTGGGACCTGCCCCAGGCTGGATACCATTTGTGGCATCTTCAGGCCTCTCCCTCTACAGGCACCCGTCCTTGCTTGAATCCTTCCCAGCCTTCTGTTGCTTCAAGCTGAAGTCCTCAGGATGGCCAGGGTCAGGACTCCCAGGCTCCAGCATCATCAGTTCTACACTTGTTTCCATTTCAGCCTTCAGCCATCTGACTACTCTGCAGGATCACAGTTCCTCCAGTGCACAAAGTTCTCCCCTGTCTTGGCCTTGGCATGGACTTAAACCTCTGCCCCTTTCCTTCCTATCCTTCCTCTGGTAACTCCTCTTTCCCTCATCTTTCTGCCTTCAGGGAGCTTTCCTTGACCCTAACAAGGAGGACATCCAGCACATGCCACCCCAGTATTCCTGTTCCTGCCATGTTCTGGGCACTTAGCCCCCTACTGACACTCTCCCTAGTCTTTTTGATACTGTGACTCATGTCTGTCTGCCCCCTTTCACTATATGCTCAAAAAGGGGACTGTCCAACTCTTGGCTCATCACTGTATCCCAGAATCCAGCATGAGGCTGGCTCCCTGCAGCAGGAAGCCACCTGAGGAATGAATGAATGCTTGCCTGGTCCTGGGGACCGGGGTGTAGTCCCTGCCCTGGCTGATGTGGGCCTATGGTCACGGCTTCACTTCCTCCCAGGAGGCAATCCAGCTGGATGGGGAGATCCTCTTCTCACTGCTGCAGAAGGTGTCACCCGTGGCCCACAAGCACCTCAGCAGGCAGAAGATCGACCCCCTGCTCTACATGACAGAGTGGTTCATGTGTGCCTTCGCCCGCACCCTGCCCTGGAGCTCCGTGCTGCGCGTCTGGGACATGTTTTTCTGTGAAGGTACCAGGCTAAGCTCCAGAGAGCACCCCCCTGCCTGCAGCCCAGCCCACACGGGCCTCTCTTTTCAGAGAAGGTCTCTAAAGGCCCCCTTGCACTCATTGCTCCCTCCCACCCATACAGGAGTCAAGATCATCTTCCGGGTGGGGTTGGTGCTGCTGAAGCATGCGTTGGGCTCCCCGGAGAAGCTCAAGGCCTGCCAGGGCCAGTACGAGACTATCGAGCGGCTGCGAAGCCTCAGCCCCAAGATCATGCAAGAAGCCTTTCTGGTCCAGGAGGTGCGGCCCACACCTTCCTCTCACCACTTGGAGTGGGAGACGTGTAGGCCCTTTGGAGGGGAACCTGATAACCCTCTGCCCCTGAGAGTGGGTCCCTGGTGCCTTTGGTGCTCAGCAGCCCAGCATGGTGTGGGTAGACGTCATCCTATCAGTGAGAAGAAAGGGCACAGAGAGGTCTAAGTTTGTGGGGCCTTACCTGTTTTGAACCCCTTGGGAATGAGAGGAGCAGCAACCCCTCACCCCCTCTTCCTCCCTGGTACCACATCCATGGCCTTGGCTTTCTTTCCATATTTTCTTTCTTTGTGGACTTTTCTCTCAGGGGCTTTAATTAGGTGACACACAGTTAGGCGAGTGGAGCCATGAGTTGTGGGCAGCTTTCTCCTCTGAGGCAGTGGGCCTCAAGTGCCTGGCTCACCACCACCAGGAGACTTGTGACCGTCACAGGGATCAGACCATTATCCTTCCTATGGTCAAACTTTAGTGACCAGGACTGGGGGACTCTGAGGCAGAGGGGATGCCCCGGCTGGGAGGCAGAGGGGAAGGTTCTTCCTGGTACCCACCTGCCTGTCATTGTTCCCACAGGTGGTGGAGTTGCCAGTGACAGAGCGCCAGATTGAGCGTGAACACCTCATCCAGCTACGGCGCTGGCAGGAGACCCGGGGTGAACTGCAGTGCCGTCCCCCGCCTAGGCTGCATGGTGCCAAGGCCATCCTGGAGTCAGAGCCAGGCCCCCGGCCCACCCTGCAACCTTCACCTTCTATCCGCTTGCCCCCAGATGCCCTACTCCCTGGATCCAAAGGCAAACCTAAGCCACCCAAGCAGATTCAGAAGGAGCAGAAGGAACAGCAGAATCAGGAGAAGGCGAGTGGGCAGCTGGACAAGACCCTGATGCCAAGTCAAGCCAAGGTGGCAGCTGCTGCAGGAGATGCATGTCCCCCACAGGATGTGTCCTTGAAGGACCCAGTCCACCCAGACCCAGCCCCTCAGGACTCAGCTCCCCAGGATTCAGCCCACCACCACTCACAGGAGAGCCTGACATCCCAGGAGAGTGAGGACACCTACTTGTAACCCTGGCATCTCAGGCCCCCAGGGCGGGGTCTCCACACACGTACATGGTTCACGGACTGACCCTCCAGGGCCATCCCACCCTCTGAGGGCACAGCTGCCTGGTCACTGGGTACAGAGAGTCTGGCTGGCCCAGCACAGATTCTGCCTGAGCCTCCTTATTTATTTTCTCCAGAGTGGAGCTCAGGCCAGCCCAGCTGGGGCAGGCAGAAGTAAGGGCCTCATTCAGGCCCCTCCTCCTAGGGGGATGCTCCCCAGGACTAGGGCACTGACATTAGGGAGAGGGTGGGGTACTCTTTGTGTAAAATAGAAACATGGTTTTGTACAGAAATAAATGGGCTTGTGTAGAGAGCTGGTGTTTAGCTAGGGACCGGGAAGGGGGTACCACCCCTCCTGCTCAGCATCTGTTTCCAGTCCCCATAAGCCTTTGTCCTGGCCCTAGCCAAGCACCAGAGCCTCTCTGAGAAGTACCTTTGCCAGAGGGAATGAAAAGTCCAGGGCCAGCCCTTATTCTTGGTCCTCACTTTCCGTTACCACATCTCTCTGCCCCATGTCCACCACCTATAATGGGTGAGGGTCAACAGGAGTGGATCCCAACGCTGGGGTAGAGCAGGGCCTGCTCCCCAGGCCTTGATCCCTACTCATCACTGATTGGGAGGGGGTCCTTAAGGAGATCCTTTCGGGGTCTTTCTCCTCAAGGCCTGGCCTGGATGCTACTTGGGACCCCAGTAAGGTTCTGAGTGTTCATTCTGGGTCAGGTGCTGGTACCAGAGGTGGGAGGCCATGAATGGCCCCACATGTATAACCTGTCTCCATTGGAAGACAGGGGAGAAGGCTGGGTCTTGGATAAAAGACCACCCCTCATTTAAGTGCCATGCTGGGCTGGCTGTGTCACCAGCCGATCAGGTAGACTCAATTATTACCTCCATTTGACAGATGAGGCAGCAGAGGCGCTGAGTGAGAAAGGTGAAGCTGGTCCAAATTTACACCCAGAGCCTCTCAACTACCTCTGCTGACCAGGGTGCCAGATGACCTGGCTGCCTTTGAGGGTGAGGCAGGCTCTATGGTCACAACCTGACGACTGGTGAGGTTACGGACAGGGTGTCCCTGGGAGAGGCCCCCCTTCTGCTGAGGAAGCAGCTTTTCCAGTCAAACAATAGCGGCTGTTCCTGGCAGGCCACCAAGCTAGGCAGGGCCATGGAAGGAGGGGGAAGAAGAGGGAGGAGTAGAACCTCCCTAGGAGCTTTCGGGCATCTCAGGGCTTCGGTCTGGAACATCTTGTCCTGGTACAGCTGGGTATACTGAGGCATGAGAAGGTCAAGGCAGGCCATCACTCCCAGTCTCCCAACCCTAACACCTGTGGTTTTCCACCACATCTGCACCGTTAATGAGATGATGGGCTCAGCCTTTGAGGACAGTCCCCTCCCCCTGACCCTCCAGGGGGCAGGTCAGGATGTGGTGGCTGCACAGTGTTCCACAGGAACCCACTGAGCCAGAGCCCAGGGAGGGAAGGCACTGCCCTGCTTCCGTCCACCTACAGTGGAGGCTCCCACGTAGGCAGCGGGCCTGTGTGGGCCTGCTTTAACCTGCTTGGTTCAAAGCCTCAGATGTGAGGCCTAAGAATGCTTAAGCCAGACAGGGCCCCCCGACAGCTTGCTCAGTCCTGCTACTGGGCCAGCCTTGGTGTGCTGATGCATGCTCAGCCTTGGGGTCTTGGACCTAAAGAGAACTGAGCAGAGCCCAGTCCTAATGTCAAAATGAGCCCTAGTTAGTCCTAACAAGCCTCAGGTCTGGGGTGTCTGCCAGTGATTGCAGGGGGCCTCCTTGGGCATGGAGCAAGTTAAGATAATGCTCAGGCTAGATGGGCTCTTCTAATGGCTGCTGGCTTTGGGAGGCCTCAAGTCTCAGGTCTGAGATCTGAATACCCAGTGAGCCCCAGATACATGGGCCTGTGCCCTGACGTCTGAGCCGTGGGCATTCCTGGCCCAAGCACTTGGTCTTGAGGGGCCTCCTTAAGACTGGCCTTCAACGCCCTTCCCAACAGTATGACAGAGGTAGACGGGGCCCTTCCTACCTCTGTGACCATGGTAGGGAGGCTTCTTCCATGAGAGGAAGGAGGGAGAAAGGTGTCAGGATACTTTGTTGGGAGAGAATCATACAGTCCCCAGGGCTGCAAAGTGGACCCCTAACCCTCCATGCTCCAGAGGTTTGGGGCAGCGCTCTGGTCCCAGACCAGCCCTGATTGTCCTCGCGGCCCTTCCAGGCCTTAATGACCTCAATCATAAGACCCATCTAGGGGCCTGAAGAACAGAAACGACCACACGTCTCCCTCAAGCTTCCTACTTCAGGTTCGACCAGCGACCTGCGGAAAGGGCGGAGCCCGGAGAGGGGCGCGGCATGGGCGGGGTCTAGATGATCGACGGGGGTGGGGTCAGGGGATGATCCCTAAACCGGTGTTGAAGGAGCCGAGTCGGTCGGGGCGGGGCTTGGCGGTCGGGAGGAGCGTGGTGAGGCTCCGGCGTTAGAAGGGGGTGCGGCCACCCCGGATAGGCCGCGCATCCCGCAGGGCGTGGCCCTCAGGGAGTGGGACGCGGCGCCGAGCGGGGCGGGTCCGAGGCGCCCCGGGCGGCGTGGACCCGGCTGCGCGGCGGCTCCTTTAAGCCCCCGGCACCGCCCCCCACCCCGCCCCCGGCGCGGCCTGGGTCTGGCTGGCGGCGGGGTCGGGTCCGCGCGGACCGCGATGGAGCTGCACATCCTAGAGCACCGGGTGCGGGTGCTGAGCCTCGCCCGCTCCGGTCTCTGGCTCTACACCCACCCGCTCATCAAGCTGCTATTCCTGCCCCGCCGAAGCCGGTGCGCGCCCGGGTTCGGGGGCACAGATTAGGGTGGGCTCCCCTGTCGCTCTGGGAAGGGGTCTGGAGATTAGAGTCTCCGCGGGGCAAGCCGGGGCGAACGGGAGCGGGCGGAAGGGCCCTTCCACTCCACCCTACCCCCGGCCGCCATCCGGCCGGGCCTTACCCTCCCTGAGACCGCCGCCTATCCGGGGCCAGTTAAGGCGCAAACAGCCTAAAGTGAGCAATGCTTAATTCCGAGTGGTATCAGGTTGGGGCATTCCTTCCTGGAGACTGTGGGGAACTCCTTCCAAACGCGTCCCATCGGTTCATAGGGACCGGTGTAGGCGACTCCAGGTCCGATGCCCCGGGGCCGTCGCCGCGGGTGAGCCTCTCCTCCCTCCCGGAATGGAGGGGCGGGGGGGCTCCCGAGGAGATCAGGAGGCGAAAAACAGTTCGCGATTCCGGAGATGGGGCCTACACCCCACTGCCATTGGGAGAAAATTGAGGCTTGAGGGGGCAGGGAGGCACCGGGCGAAGGGGTATTTTGGGCGGATGGAGCGAAGTCTACACGCCCCCTCCTCCCAACCTAGGCTGAAGATGTCCCCCACTCCCAACCAGGTGCAAGTTCTTCAGCCTGACGGAGACTCCCGAGGATTACACGCTCATGGTGGACGAGGAGGGCTTCAAAGGTGGGGGCTGGGCTGGGGAGAAATGTTTCGTTCTCCTCTTTACGGGTTTCTCACTATGCTGGGGTCCAATTGACCCAGGAGCTGAGGCCTTTACAAGGCAGCGGAATCTAGGTTCAACTTGGACTCCTCAGCCCACTGGCTGTGTGCCCTTGACCAAGTCACTTCCCCGCTCTGAGCTGTTTGTTTCCTCTCATGGAAAATGGGTAGAGTTAAAGTTCTGATCTAATAGGGTCCCATGAGGGCTTTATAAACAGGCTGTGTTTGAAAGGCATTCAGCAGGCTCAGACTGGCGTAGGACCTCAGTTATACTTGCTGGCAAGAATCAGGGGTTTCTGTGGCTGTATCCCCATAGCCATTATTTTCCTGGGGACTATTCTCCCTGGTGCTGTTCATCCCCTCCCTGGCTGTGTGGGAACTCCAGGAGTTCGAGGGGTGGGGAAGGAATGCAGGAGCAGGCAGTCAGCCCAGGGCAGGGTTCTGGGGGTTGGAGTGGAGGAGGTCTTAGCTATGCTTGGGCAATTAGCAGCCACCCTGGCCCCTGCCCCTGGTCTGGATTGGACGCCGGCCTGGCCCCTCCCTGACCTCTGGAGCTAACATCTGGCTCCTACTCCTGCCAGCCCGACGTATCCTCACAGGCCTCGAGTCCCAGAGGATGATGCCAGATCATCCTCTGAGACTCGAGGCTTGCCCCATCTCCCACGGAGCTGCTTCAGGCCTTAGTTTCCCGGTTTGTACTGCAGGAAAGTTTGGATCGGAAAGTTTGGGTCTGTTAAGGAGGAAGAACGTATCCCAGCCAACCTGATCTCCTGGCGCCCTCTTGTGGTGCCGTGAGGTATCAAGCCTCATAACCCACAAAACTGTCAGGAGGTACATACTGTTATCCCATTTTACAGATGAGGAAACTGAGACCCAGAGAAGTTAAATAATTTGCACCAGGTCAGCAGTAAGTAAAATTGCAAAGCTGGTATTTGAACCCAGGTCTGTCTAAATCTGGAGCTCTTATCGTAACTGGAAAATTTGAACCCTTGGCAGGCCAGCACCTGAAGCACATCTCAGTCCTTGCATATATGCAGGTGTCAGGAGCAGAAATGGGGGAGGGAGATAACCCCAGTCTCCAGACCTGGCCTTACCTTGGGAGAGCCCTCCAAGGCACAGATAGGGAAACTGAGGGGCAGAGGCCAGCCCTTCAGGCCCTGACTGGTCACGGACCCTCTGCCTGCAGAGCTGCCCCCATCTGAGTTCCTGCAAGTGGCTGAGGCCACGTGGCTGGTGATGAACGTGTCATCTCATAGTGGTGCAGCAGTGCAAGCTGCTGGGGTCACCAAGATTGCCCGCTCAGTCATTGCGCCACTGGCCGAGCATCACGTGTCCGTGCTGATGCTGTCCACTTACCAGACGGACTTCATTCTGGTGAGTTTCCGACAGGTGCCAATGTAGGACAGGGTGGGTATGGCTGCCTGGGGACCAATGCAATACACCATCTTCCTGTGGCCCAGGTGCGGGAGCAGGACCTGTCTGTGGTGATCCACACATTGGCCCAGGAGTTCGACATTTACCGAGAGGTGGGCGGGGAGCCAGTGCCTGTTGCCAGGGATGATTCCAGCAATGGCTTTCCCCGTGCTCAGCATGGTAAGGGCGCTCTCTACACCCAGACCTGAGCGGGGGGCTCCTCTTCTCATAAGGCCCTTTGCTTGTGCAGGTGTGTCTGTGCATGTGGGGAGACTAGCTGACACTGACCACCTCACAAGATAGCGAGTTGGGGCTGGGGAAACCAAGGCAGGTTTCTGCAGAACAGGATGTTACACCCAGCCCCGGCTCCTCCCTGGCTGGCCACCAGAGGGCGCCTCAACCCACGGTCATTTTTTTCACCCTCCACCTCCTGGTTCCTCCCAGCAGGGCCCAACCCTACAGTGCATCCCATCCAGAGCCCACAGAACCGCTTTTGTGTCCTCACACTGGACCCTGAAACACTGCCAGCCATTGCCACTACCCTCATTGACGTCCTCTTCTACTCCCACAGGTGGGCCTTGTTTGCATTTAGTCTCTTTGTCTTCACATCATTGTTCCCTGTGCGCTGTCCCACTGCCTTCCGCCCATCCCTTGGTTCTGCAAGTCTGCCCTGTCCTGTGTCCTCATTCCTGGCAGCCTGTGATGCCTCTATGCCCTTCACTGATGTTCGGGAACGGCCCCAGTGCTACAACTGGAGCCCTCTGCTGCAGTGTGGGCAGAGCCACCCAGGAGCCATGCCTTGGTCAGACCCTCTGGCCCTGGGGTCCTTTGGAATAGGCAGGGTTCATTGTCTTCCCCCACCGCCCCCCTGACTCGGAACCATTAGAAGATCAGGGCTCTAGGACAGGAAAAGAAAGCAGCCCAGGGAGAGGAGGGCCTACCCAGGAGCCTGGAGGCTGACTGGGAGGAGAGGGAGTGGGCTGGGTGCCTAGCAGAGTACCTGAGCCTCCTGTCCCTCTCCAGTGTCCCCAAAGAGGCAGCCCCTGGTGATCCTGGACCCAGCTCCATCACGTTCTTTGCCTTCTCCCTCATCGAGGGCTACATCTCCATCGTCATGGATGCGGAGACGCAGAAAAAGTATGTGACCCCTAATTTTGGGTGGGCCACAGACCCTAAGCTAGGCCCAGGGAAGAAGGAAGTGGGGCATCAGACTTGGGAGTCACCAGGCCCCCCTGTTTCCCCAGGTTCCCCAGTGACCTCCTGCTGACCAGCTCCACGGGAGAGCTGTGGAGGATGGTGCGCATTGGGGGACAGCCTCTGGGTTTTGGTGAGGAGTACTCCCTGTGTGTTGGGGGCTTGGGAAGGGCCCGTGGGGTGACCAGGGTGATCCACATGGACCTATCCTGAACCCTCAGATGAATGCGGGATCGTCGCCCAGATCGCAGGTCCCCTGGCTGCGGCCGACATCTCTGCCTACTACATCAGCACCTTCAACTTTGACCATGCCCTGGTGAGTACCACGGGCTGGGGTAGGGGCTCCTGGAGGGACGCAGAGGCCCAGAAGGGTGGGGGGGACAAACGGTGGTCCCAGCAGGCCAGGAAGTTGAAGTGCCCTGACCCCTTCCTCCCCCACCTGTCCACAGGTGCCTGAAGATGGCATCAGCAGTGTCATCGAAGTCCTCCAGCGACGGCAGGAGGGCCTGGGCTCCTAAGGCCGGAGGGGTTCAGCAGCCTCTATGCTCTCCCCTTGTCCCCAGGCTTCCAGAGACTTCTCTAAGCTATTTCGTCAAGCTCTGGAATGAGCCCACCTCCCTCTCCTTCCTCATTCATGCAGGGGGACCCCCTCCTTCTGCGCTCTGTATGTAAGCTGCGTGCAGGCACCGGCTCTCACGTGGACACGCGTGTCTGCCCACACAGGGGAACACGGTGCTCCGGGCTTCCACGAGGAAGCCCTCAACCCATCACTCCCTGCGCAGCCTCTGGCGTTTGCACATTCCCTGCCTGAGGCTCGAGTCATCCCCCTCTCAGAACCTCGGGCCAGCTGCCCCCCAGACAGGGCCCTGATCTCCGTTCTGCCTCTGGCCGGGCGGTCTTCCCCGGCCAGGTGAGTTCTGACAGTGCCTCCCCATCACGGGGCCTCCAAGAAAAGTATTTTTACATCTCTCTCTTCTTCTTTTTTAAAAAAATCAACTTGTTAATAAAGGGCTTATAGTGACCAGGCTGGGCTGTGGTCTTTGGGGGGTTGTCTGAGCCTCAGCCGCACCAGCTGTGCCGCTCGTCGGGCCCCACTGCCTGAGGTCCTGGTCTCCCTGTGGAGCTGGCTTGGGTCTGGGCTCACCTCACCTCCCTCAGTGCTCACCTCCAGAGCGGTAGGTGAACCATCTCCATTTTAGGTAAGGAACCGAATCTTTGAAAAGTGAAGTGACTTAGCCAAGGTTTTCTGGTTCCCACCGGGGCTGCCTGGCTCTGAAGTCCGGACTTCTTCTTCATTCCTTGCTGTTCCTGGAGTAGCCCAGAAGGCTCTGAATGTGGGTAGAAACCCCCAGACTCCCCTGCATGGGGATCCCCCCGCTTTCCCTGCCACTTTGGGTATGGCTGACGGATTGTGAAACCTCCTTGAGGAGCGCCCAAAAGCACCTTTCGGGCCGCTGCCTGCTTTCTTTTGGACCTCGCCTGAGCCTGGCTGTCCACAGGAGTTCCTGCTGACCCAGAGAGCAGTCAGTTCTCGCCCCCAGGGCTCTCCTGGCATAGTGGTGCAAGGGGACCAGACAGAGCCAGGACTTGGGAGTCCACACACTAGTCTTCTGCTGGCCAGGAGGACAGGACAGGGGCCTGGAGGTCACCTGGAGCCCGTTCTGTTGATGGCTACACTCCTGGGCTAGAGACTCAGACAGCACATCTGGGCCTGAGTTTCCTCTCATGCTGGAGCCACCTCCCCACTCTGTGAGGCTGGGATTCCACTGTGGCCTGATGGGGCCCCACAGATGCAGCGAGGAGGTTATCAGGTACCTTCAGCCCAGACCCGCCCGCACTCAGGAAGGGAAGAAGGGTGTGACTTCGTCGTACTCAGAGCTTGCGGTGGCTCCCCAGAAAAGTCAGAGCGGGGGCCAGGCCTCTGGCAGTGCGCCCGCCCTGGTCCTGGGGACCTGGGGACCTGCAGGTCAGAGGAGCTGAGCGAATCCTGGCCCGGTGAGTGAGCAGTCGGGGGCCCTGGGGCTAGCCATTTACCCTCAGCCTCAGTTTCCCCATGTGCACGGAGACCTAGGAGTCAGCCCCTTCAGGACCATATGCCCCGTGGCCCTGGGTGCAGGGCATTCCAGACCCACGGAGAGGGGAGTCCCAATTTTCTCTGAAGGGTCTGTCATAACCCTGCCTGGCTCAAGTGATGTCTGGGGCTGAGGTGGGGGGTTTAGAACCAGAATACTTGGAGCTGCTTGACCTGCAGCTAGAGAGCTTCTGGTCTCACATTTGGCTCTGGGGGGTCTGTCCATCTGTCTGTCTGCCCCAGAGTCCCTGCTTGAGTTGAGTGTTTCTGTCTTCCTGGCTTTCCAAGAGACTCAGGCCTCACCCAGTCCCTTAAACCCAATAGCAGTTAGTCCTCGGGGCTGCCCATAGCACTGGCCCGAGTGAGGGGGCTACAGGCATACCCGGTGGGCTGGCCTGACTCGGACTCAAGTCTAGAGGTCAGCGTCCCCACTTGTGTCCCTTTCATGTGTGTGTGTCTGGGTGGAGGGTTTTTAGCTCCCAAGGTATCCTTTCAGGTCCCTGGGCCAGCTCTCAACCTTCAGCGAATTACAAAAAGGAAGATCTGCTCTGGGAGACGTAGACCCACTGGGGCCAGGCTTACAGGGCTTGGGAGGTAGCTGGGGGATGTGACCCTAGACCTCACCCACTGATGATGCTCTGGATGTTGTCATCAGATAGGCCGTGAGCTGTCCCAGGCCGAGGGGGTGGCTCACGGAACCGTGTCCTTATCCATGCAGGCCCTGGGAGGGTTTTAGGCCAGAGAAGTCAGTCTGGTCATCCTAGGTCTGGGGTTGGGCTCAGCTCGGGTCAACCATGACCTGGGCTGGGGGTGCTTGCTGACATGCAGACCAGGTCCTTGTCCTCCCAGCCCTGGGAGCCCCAGTCCACCTATCCACATCAGCACAGCCACTCCCAGGTGCGAGGGTCAGGGCCCCAGACTGGAGTCTGAGTGCTTGTTGTCATAAAGACGGCAGCCCGGGCCTGGCAGGGCCCTGCCCACGGTCCCTCAGAGAGTGGGCAGGTGCTCTCAGCCCTGTGACTGCCAGCTGGGTGTCCGGCATCTGAAGGGAGGATGTGGACCTGGGTGGGGGGTTCTTGGGTGGGTGGGGACGGGACATGAGGAAACCTCAGGCGGGAAGAGTCAGCATGGCTCGTTTCCACCCTTTCTGATTTTCATGCCTATACAGAGGAAGTGACCTCTTAAGTCTTCCTCGGAGATATTTAAGCAGAAATTTGGGGTTTAAAGTCCTCTCTCCCACCCCTGCCAGGCAGTCCCATGTGGTCACCTGCTTGCCAAGTTGCTCCAGACCTGGATTCTTGGTCCTGTGTGGCGGGGAGAGTAAACTACAGGCCTTAATGTCCCATCAGGCCCCAGGATTCTACTGGGTGGGAAGGGACTGAGCCGGAGCCAGAAGGGGGAGCCCGGTCTGCAACTAGTTTCCCATGTCCCCATGTCAAGGATGGGGGTACTCCATTAATTCATGTATTCAACACATGCTCTTTGTCCCCTCAACACAGGGCCAAAAGAAACACAGTGAGGTGAAGTTACTTACCCAAGGTCACACAGCTGGGCATGGCAGAAACAGCATCCCAAAAGAAGGTGCCTGGGGAGGTTCCCTTGAGGAAGGGACACTTTAGCTGAACCCTGAGGGCTGAAAGGATTTTGTAAGATCCCTCGCAGTCCCAGCTGTCTGCGTTGGTGGCTGGGTGTCTGCTGCCGGTGGCAACGAGTGCGTGGGCAGGCACGCGCGGCCTGGCCCTGGCTCCTCCCTGACCTTGGGCCTGGCCGGATGGCTGTGTTGAGCAATGGCCATCATTTGTGTCTCACTTTCCCAGGCCAGCCCTCGTGCTGGGGTTCCAGAGCCAGGGCTGTCTCAAACGGGGCTGCCCAGAGTACCTTCCCGAGGGGTTGTTCATGGCCAAGTGGATGTGGGGGCTGCATGGGTGTCTGTGTGCTGCCTGGGCGTGACGGGCAGGACCGTATTTACAGTCAGTACAGGCTTTCGTGGGCACCTACGTGGGTCAGTCTTTCGGTGGAAAGTGTGTGTATGTCCACTTACACATGTGTCTACGTGTCAGTATATCCCGGTGTGTAGTCTGCGTGTCTATGGCTGTACATGCATCTGATTATGTGTGCACAGCAGCTGTGTGCCTGGCTCCATCTCTACATGTGTCCTGTGTGTGCACGTGTGAGCATGTGTGGTACATGGGATTTTTACCATGTCCTTGTGTGTGCACATGTGCATCTGCACACACAAGGACATGTGTAACCTCCTGTCCACCTTTATTCTCTGGAGCCATGTCCCCTCAGGCCTTCCTGCCTGTCCCTGATCCCAGAAGGCCCAGTTCCCTGCAGTCGCTCGCTCATGAGTGGTGGGCTGTGCTGGGCCTGCCCTCCAACCCCCCCCTCCCCCTTCCACCCTTGCCCCCTACTGCCTCAGCCACATCCGCCCTGGCCTCCCTCCTACCACTCGCCTATCCCTTCTCTGTCCCTTCTCCTCTGTCTGCAGCCTGAAGCAAGCCTGGCCCTGCTTTCTGCCCACTGTGCATGAGCCCCTCGGCCTGGACCCTCCAAAGTGACACCCTCCCCTCCGGGGCCCTGATTCAGCCCCTGGTTTTCCTCCCCTGTGTTGCTGCCCCAGACTCCCTGCTGGTCTCCCTGCCTCGGCCTCCCTCTCATCTGGCTGCACAAACACATACCCTGCACAACCCTAGCATGTCCCCTCTTTCCCTGATCACCAGCCTCTGGCAGCCCCCTCCTCAAGAAGTCTGCCTTTGAGAACACCCCCACCCCGCCCCAGCCTGTGCCAGCTGCCCTGCCACCATGCCAAGCCCTAGATGTACTCTCGCCCAAAGTCTACTATCCCGGCAACGGCATGCCCTGGGCTTTAAGTTGAGGTGAGTACTTTTCAAGTCAACAAAGGGGCCCTGGGATAGGTGCTAACCTGGCAGTAACACTGGAAGGGCTGTGGGAGCACCTCTGACTCTCCCTCCCCTTTATAGCCAGCCGCTTCCTAGCCCCTTGGTTTTCCTGGGGTGGCTGTGTTTATAAGCTCTGCTTTCAAAAAAATGTTTTTTAATTCAGGTGAAAGTCACAGACTATAAAATTAACCTTTTTAAAGTGAGTGACTCAGTGGCATTTCGTGCATTCATAATGTTGTATGACCATCACTTCTAGCAAAACATTTTCATTTCCCACCCCCCCAAAGGAAACCTCATACCCATTTGCTCTCCCTCCCCATTGCCCCTCCCCCCAGCCCCTGGTAGAAACCAATCTATTGTCTTTACAGATTTCCCTATTCCTGACATTTCATATAAATGGAATCGTATAATAATTGACTTTTGACATCTAGCCTATTTCACTCAACATAATGTTTTTAAGGTGCCTCCAGCTGATAGCATGTGTCGGGACTTCATTCCTTTTCATGGCTCAATCATATTCCATTGTTTGGACGCCACATCTTTAACCATTATCCACTGATGGGCATTGGGGTTCTCAGGTTTTGCCTTCTTGACCTTTGAGGTACCCAGCCTTTGCTTTTAATGACATACTGCCTGCTTCCCTTCCTTAACACACTCAATCTGGGGACAGGGTACCCTGGGCCCCCTTGCCCCTCAAATGGCCACCAGTAGCCTCCTGGACAGAGCCAGCTTTTGATGCCTTTTTTCCCCTTGGAGCTGCAGGATTTGTTTCCTTTTCTCAGATCAAGACAAATGCCCAGAGTTTCCTTGATGTGTCCTTAACAATAAGAGGGGAAGAAAGCACCTGCCCCCGGCCATTTCCTCTAGGCCAGTAGCTGACACCTGTGCAAGCGAGCCCTGCCTCTGTGTCCCAGGGTCCCCAGCGCTGTCATTTGTAGACAGCCGCATGGGGACCTTGGCCAGTCCCTCCCATCTGTCGCCAGGTGCCTTCTCCGTTGAGCGAAGGTCCCGAGCTTTTGCTGCACTCACTGTGCTGTGCAGCCGGCACCAAGGAAAGACCAAGCGCATCCCATTTCCTCCATGCCCTCCGCCCCTCCTGCCCCCATCCTCACGCTGTGGTTCTGCCAAGGACCGCCCCCTGCAAGTGCCGGGAGACCAGCTCGACCAGCAGGAAAGAAACTGCCATCACGTCCTGTGCAGCTGGGACACGCCATGTTGTTGGCCTGGGCTTCAGGCAGGGACCGGAGGGTCAGGAAAATCACTCAGTCTCGCTGGCTGCATCGGCCATGTTCTCACCTTGCCCGCTTGGCAGGACGCCCCCCCGCCCCCGCCCTGACCGTGTTGGGGAAGGTAGCTTCCCAAAGCAACAGACCCATGAGACTCTGGCTCAGAAGTCCTGGACACGTGAGAGAGGCATGTCTTCTGGGCTTGACATTAGCCCTGGGAAAGGATTCTGGTTAATCCTGTTCACAGTTGCGTTGCTAGACCCCAGGGCACCACCAAGGCCAGGCTGGGTGGTGGTCCCCACCGTGGCTAGAAATGGGCAGCTTGACAAATGGGTCACCCAGGCCATTCTACACGTTGGATGTTGACCTGTGTGTCTGTTCACCACTCAGAACCTGGATATAAAAATGCTTTCATAGTCATTTCACTCACCTGTAAACCTTGTCTTTCTTACCGATTTTTCCCCGGCACCAAGGCTGGTGCCCCACATATACAGTGAGTCACTTAAATATAGTGACTGAATGAAGGGCTGAATGAAGGACTAAAAAGCAACCGTGATTTGTCTGTTTTTCAAAATGTAGGATTATCCCTTCACGTGAAGACTGGCCCCTTTCTATGAGGCTGTCAGATGTCACTTATATTGAATTTGTTCTGACGTGAATCCTTTAAAGGAAGCCGGAGAAATGACTTGGCTTTTTATTTTTTAGCTCATCTTCCAGGAAAATGTTGACGTCTGCGGTGAGTGAAAGAATAGGTTTTCAACTGGTTTTCAAGAATTATCGTAAGGGAAAAAGTCAGCATCTTTGACACCGAGGCTTCCCCAAAAGGAGATCATGTGCCTTGGTGTTTTGTGAGCGATGTGGCTCCGATGTCCTTGGGGAGAAATGTCCAGAGAGGGCATGGCAAAGGCCCTGTGAGAATCAGCTCCCGCCTGGCAGCGAGGCCAGCCTGTGCCTCGAGAGGCCTGGCTGCGGCGGTGCTGGATGTGGGATGGGGCATGGCTGGGTCCTGAGCCTTGAAGGCCACAGATGGCCTTCCTGGGGCTTCCGCAGGTGACCACGCACCCACGGCCATGCGTTCATCCACTCACTAAGGATTTAGTGAGCGCTTCCTATGTTCTGGGCCCTTGCTGTGCTCCAGAGGAGGGTGAAGGGAGTTACCCCACAGCCCATACCCTCAGAATTTGCAGTCTGGTTTAAGGAGACAACCCCACAGTTGTAAAAATTTACAACTCTAAAGAGTGCTACAAAGAGGGGTAACATGGTACCCGGGAAGGGTCGTGGGGGACAGGGGCAGGTACCCACCTGGGGTGGAGGGAGGTCAGGGAGGGCTTCCCTGAAGAGGTGAAGCTTGGACTGGACCGTGAAGTCCAGGTGGCAGTTGAGTAGGTGGAGTGTTCAGGCAGTGGGAACAGCATGTGCAAAGGCCCAGGGGTGAGGACTCGGCTCCCCTGAGGGACTGAAGAGGGTCGGGAAGATGGCAGGCTACAGTGGTGTCAGTGAGGCTGGGGAGGTGGGCAGGTCCTGGTGGCATATTCTAAAAAAGAATATGCACTGTGTGTTTTTAAAAAATCTTTTTAAAAGGATTTTATTTATTTTATTTTTAGACAGAGGGGAAGGGAGGGAGAAAGAGAGGGAGAGAAACATCAATGTGTGATTGCCTCTTGCTCCCCGCCCCCCGCTGGGGACCCAGACCACAACCCGGGCATGTACCCTGACTGGGGAATAGAACCAGTGACCCTTTGGTTCGCATGCCGGCGCTCAGTCCATTGAGCCATGCCAACCAGGGCTCAAAATATGTACTGTGTGTTGTCATCATGAGCAAAGGCAGGGCTCGTTGGACTTCCTGATCCTCGGTTAATGTTTGGAGTTATTTTATTTAGTCACTTCTCAGTGCTTAGGGCCGCTAAGGGACTCCATGTGGCTCTATAGGGCTGTGGGCCCTCTGTGGTCATGTCGCCTGTCCCCTCACCTCACAGAGAGGCCCCGGGCTCAGAGAGGGTGGCCGGGTGGAGGTGAGGGTTGTTGCAGGGTAGCCCATTTTGTCTCCTGGTCATTCCACCTCAGAAGAGATGTGTCAGCCCCCACTTTGCTTCTTCTCCTTGACTTGAGGGTTCCCTGCAGAGGGTCCTGGTCTAGCTGTAGGGTGAGGTGGACACTACAGATTCCTATAAAGGAGTGAGTTCTTTCTCTCTCTCTCCTATGCTGCACTTCCTTGAATGGGCGTTTGGGCCCCTCGGAAGGGGGATCAGTTATCTATTTTAGGGGAGTCACTGGGAGCAGGGGAGACATGGCTCCTCACCCCTGTGGACACACCAGATCCCAGAAGGACTAGCAGTTCTGGAGCCAGAGGATCCCCCAGCCCAGGATGACCTCACTGACCTCACGGGTAGAGTCTCGCTCACCCCAGGTTTATGTAACAGCGTCTTTCCCAACGTCCTCAAAACCGCCCTGTGACATAAGCAAATGAGAGCCTTCATCTGCCCCAGTGTCTGGAGGGTAAGAGTTTACCAAGCCCCTGCTAAGGGCCAGGTGCTTTCAAGCATGTTCTCACTGCATTATGCTAACCATCCTGTAAGGCAGCGTTTGCCACTACGTTTTTTAAAAATTGAGATACAATTCACATACCATCAAATGTATCATTTTTAAAGTGCATAATCAGTGGTTTTTAATGTTGTCACAAGATTGTGCAATGATTCACACTACCTAATTCAAAAACATTTCATCATCCCAAAAGAAACCCTGGACCCGTTAGCTGTCACTCACCATCCCCTGGCCTCCCTGACCCCAGCGCCTGGAAAACACTAATGTACTTTCTGTCTCTATGGACTTACTATTCTGAACTTTTCATATGAAGGGAATCATAAAACCGCTGTTGTGCTCCCTGGTCATGTGCTCCCATAAAACATGTGGCCTTTTGTGACTGACCACTTTCACTTAGCGTGATGTTTGCAAGGTTTGTCAGCATCACAGTATCAGTATCTCATTCCTTTTTGTGGCGGAATAATTGCCTATTGCATGGATAGACCACAATTTTTAAAAAAGGTTTTTACTTATTTTTAGAGAGAGGGGAAGGGAGGGAAAAAGAGAGAGAGAAACAGTGATGCACCAGAGAAACGCCAATCGGTGCCTCTTGTTCACTCCCAACCGAGGACCCAGGCTGAAACCCAGCCCTGACCAGGAATCCAACCAGCGACCCCTCGCTTTGCAGGATGACACCCAACCTGCTGAGCCACACCAGTCAGGGCTAGACCACAATTTTTTAATCCATCTTCTGTTGCTGGACGTTTGGGTTGCTTCCGCTCTGGGACTATTGTAAATAAATGCTGCCACGAACACTTGTGTGCAAGTTTTTGTGTAAATGTACATTTCCAATTCTCTTGGCATGCATCGAGGCGTGGAACAGTTGGGTGTCTGACATCTCTATGTTTAACCCTTGGAGGGCCTGCCAGACTGTCTCCCAGAGCGACTGCGTCGTTGTGCGTTCGCACCAGCAGTGTAACTGGGCTCGGATTTCCCCACATCCTCTCCAACACTTGTTACTGTCTGTCTTTGATTATAGCTACTGTAGTGGGTGTGAAGTGGCATCTCGTTGTGGTTTTGATTTGCATTTCCTTTTTGGCTAATGATGATGTTGAACATCTTTTCACGTGCTTTTTGGCCATTTGTCTCTCTCTTATGGGGAAATGTCTATTCAAATCCTTTGTCCGTTTTTTGGTTCTTTGGGTTTTGTTTTTTTTTCTTTTAAATATAATTTCCATTTTATTTTTTTTTTCCAGAAGACTTTTCTTCAACTCTTAAGGACTTTGCTCTTTACGTGGCCTTTGGTAGAGGTGGTGGGGCAGCCCCGCAGGTCTGTATCAGTGTTGGGGTTCTCGGCCCTTCTGGGCTTCCCAGGAACGATTCCTGAGCACCTCGCTGTGAATAGCACAACTCACATGGTAATGTAGTTTCCTGTACAGCTTGGGAAACACATAGGTATCAAAGACACTTATTTCAGAAACGTACCTAATGGCTGCAACCTCTGCTATGTTTCAAATGACAAACTCCTTCACAGTCTTGTTCTTGGGCACGTGTCAGGTGCGGTTGATGCAGCGGATGGGCCACCCATGGCCGTGGCCCTTTTTGGCAGGAGCGTCATTCCTTCTTTTCTTGGTTATCTTGGAAGCAAGGACCCAAGAGAGGCTCCTTTGTCCATTTTTGAATTGAGTTGTTTGTCTCTCGATTGTTAACTTGTACCGCTGTTGTCTACAGAGCGGACACAGAGGCTCAGAAAGGGGATGGGACGGGATCGAGAACACTGGGCTCACAAGTGGGTTGGTCTCAGCCTCCCAACCTGCAGGTCAGGTGCCACTGTCTCTCTGCCCAGTGGACAAGTGGAGTGGTCTGCAATTTGGACCTGTCCCCCAGGCCACCCCAGGTTCTGTCCTTGTAGAGGGTGGACCAGGGAGCAGCAATTCTGAGGAAACATGCCGGCCCTCTCTTCCCCTCCGAATCACGCGGAACTGGCTGACGTGGCCCGGGAAGAGGGGAGAGCTCGGGTCCTGTGGTCAGGGAGCCTATTTATACTAACTGAGCCGTGTTGCAAGCTTTTCCTGCTGGCGACAGGGACGTCACTGGGTGCTGACCTCACCAGAAACGCTGACGCATCTTTCCTTCATGCTTCGTTCAAATGGGCAGTCGGCCTCCTCACTTTGGGGCTACTTCGTGTCCTCCTGCACATCACTGTCCCCTCCCACCTAGCTCTGGAATCTCCCCCAGTGTCCCTACTTCCTGTAGCTCTGCCACCATGCCCTCTTCTTGTAAGCTGTTATGGTCTGCAAGGTGTCCCTCTAATTTGTACATTGGTTGAAGTCCAAATCTCCAGTACATCAGAATGTGAATGTATTTGGAGATGGGGTCTGATTAAGGTAAAAAGAGGCCATCGGGTGGACCCTAGTCAATATGACTGATGATGTCCTTATCAGTAGAGGAGATTAGGACATAGATACACACACAGACCGAGGAAGGACCACGTGAAGAGACAACGAGAAGGTGGCCATCTGCAAATCAAGGAGAGAGGCTGCGGGGTAAAATCGACCTTGCTGATACCTTGACCTCAGACTTCTAGCTCCAAGGCGGTGAGCAAATACCTTTCAGTTGTATAAGGCACCCCATCTGTGGGATTTGGGTATGGCACCCTGAGCAAAACGATATATAAGCCCTTCCGGCCTTTGGTAGCCCAGGTCCCCGGGGCCTGTGAGGTGCCCCATGCCTGGTTTTTCAAATTTGACAGCCCTGGCTCGTCTGAATGCCCTGCTCCTCTTAAATGAGACCACGCACGGTGACTTCAGGCAGCGGCTTCATGTCTCTGGGCCTCACAGGCTTCTTTAAACTGAAGAGACAATTGGTCTCCCTGGACCATGGAGAGGGGAGAATGATGTAAAGCCTTCGCTGTCCCCCAAGGGTGGAGGCTGGTCGGCAATGGCCGAGAGGGACTAGAAGCTCTCTGGGCAGACCTGCCCCTGGTGCCAGGCCCTGAGCTTCTCTGAACTGCGATTTCCTCGTTCAAGGGAGCCGAAGTACACCAGTCCGGCCGGCCGCTCCCTCTCTCACGGGGCTGTTGCAGCATGAGATCAGGGATGTGAAATGAAGAAGGACCCTGGCTTGGCATGGGCACAGGAAGCAGCCTTGCGGGGATGGGCACAGAAATGAGGAATTTAGCAGAAGCAACATTCTCAGGAGGAGAATCCAGAACTGGCACTCAGGCGATGGTGGGGTGATTGGGCATGGCGCAATGAGTGTCATGCTGGGGTGTCAGCGTGTGGGCGGGGCTGAAGGGCTGCTGCTGGGCCTAGGAGTGTGGCTGGTTTTGTCCACTGCTGGAATCTCAGCACCTGGCAGTGGCTGACACAGAGCAGGGGCAACATTTATTGAAAGAACTAAGTTTTTATGACTGTCATCTCTACAGAGGGGATACAGGCGGGAACTATTTTGGGGGTCAGAGTGGATGCCAGGGGTGGAGATGGGCAGGGGAGCGTCTGGCTCCAGAGGGCCAGCTGGAGCAGCGCAGGCCTCCCCAGCAGCCCCCAGGAGCCCCACCCTGCTTCCCAGCCTTCTGACACCCTCCTCCCTGCCAGGCTCCTGAGGGCTCAGGCCAGTGACCTTCTTCCAGGTCTGGTAAATGTGCCGGGAACCTCCAGTCATGGCCTGCAGGCCTGGGCCAGCCCCGCCACCTCCTTGTCTGCCCTCGTCTGGACCTCAGTTTACCGCATGGTGAAGTAGCCGGTTGGCTGGTGAGACCTTGTCTCCAGGGCCCCTTCATTCTGACATTCAGAAGTCTGTGAAACACAGAGGACCAACCCATGATCACTATCTTTCAGAGAAAGTGAAACCTGGTCCCCAACCGTCACCACGGCGACTCCCCCTCCCCGGTTTCCCCTCTGAGCTCATCGCTTCCCCATCTCCTCCACTCCCCACCCCACAACAACTCCCCACCCCCCAACCCCAGCTAATACTTGGAATTAGCTTTCATCTTTCCGTTTTCCTTTAAAGAACTTTTGCCTTTTATGTCCATGACGGCAGCAGCCCTGTGAGGTGCGCCGGGAAATGCTTTTCTAGACAGGCGTTTTAACCAACTAAGCCATGACGCCGAAGTCGGCAAATGCTTTTCAAATCCTCATTTTACAGGTGGGGCCTCTAAGGCCTAGAGAGGTGAAGCAACTTGCCTCGGGTCACGTAGCGTGTCAGGGGGCTTGAACCCTTATCTCCTGTTTCTCTTGCTCCGACTGCCTGGCTCTCCCCGGAGGACAATGTCTGTAGTGAAAGGCCCTGACTGCTGCCATGGGCCTGGGCTGTTTGTGTGGAAAGTGCTCGGTGGGGAGCAGGAGGCAGCCAGGAGCCCCACCGGGGTGGGGGGTGTAAGTCCTGGGGCCAGAACCACAATCTCGGGGCTGCCAGCCTGGGTCTGGCTCTGTGCCCAGAGCCCAGTGGTTTCCGCTCACAGATGTCCCAACAGCCCCGGCAGGAGGGCGGGAAGGGCACTCAAGGAGGAAGATGTCTTGCTCCCTCAGCCCCAAACCACATCGGCCTGTGAAGCCGGTGGCTCCTGAGCCAAGACTGACCTGCGGGCCAGCAAGGGGCCCGACTTGCGGACTTCCCCTTCTGTCCCAGGCACAGCACCTTGCAGATGGCATGGACCCCCTGGCTCCCCGTTCACCCCAGGAAGGCTGAGGCTGCAGTTTGCATCATCCTTGGGCGTGGGGCTGACCTCGAAGAACGAATTCGAAGAAAAGAGGAGGAGGAGCGGGCATGCCACTGTGCCCGGCACCCATTGGCCGCTCGTGTAACTTTGGTTTTTGGGGTCATGTTCCCAGAAGAAGGCCTGCCCTCTCCCCTCCCCCTCCCCACCCACCTCACGAGGTGTTGGCCAATCGCTCTGGCAATAAAGTGGCTGTCAGCCCGCAGGACTCCCAGCCCGGAGGTGTCATCCCCAGCAGGCGCAGGCCAGAGCTTGGACACCCAGCATGTGGGCACAGCTTATGAGGAGGACGCTGCTCAGTAAGTACTTCCTTCCTCCCCACCAGCACCCACTTGCTGTGACCCATGGGTGCCAGTGGGAAGCAGGGGTACCCTCTGCCCTGTGGGAGCTGAGGAGACCAGGCGCTGGCCAGAAGGATGCTGAAATGGAAAGAGAGCCAGGAGGTCAGGCAAAGAGAGGGGTCCACTGAGAACATAGCATCTTCAGGGGGTGGAGAAAAGGTGTCTCAGGAGGGCTTCCAGGGGGAAGCAATGTAACGGCAACTCAGGGAGCCAGGGCGAGAGGGAAGGGGACAAATTAGGAGGGAGGCTGGGGAAGCAGGAGGAAGGTGGGACTTGCGCTGGGTAGAGGAGGAAGCTGCAGAAGCTAAGCAGAAAGACCGGGCAATGCCTAGAGAGTCCTCCTTCTTGCCTTGATTTGCAGGGTCTGGGATGAGCAGACACAGTCAGTCGTCCAGGCTCAGGGGCTCTGGAGCCCACACAATCACAACGGCACACATAGCCACACCCACAGGGTGACACACATACAGAGCCATGTGACATCATTCAGAGCCCTCAATCTCGCCAACCTAGGAACCCCCACATGCAGCCCGGGATGGGGCACAGCTGTCCCCCTGGACCTCACACAGACCTGGCAGACACCGGGCAGACACCGCGGTCCCACCTGCCAACTCAGCAGATACCTGGGGAGGTGGCGAGGGGTGCGCCATGGTCGCTGCGTCTGGGTGCCCAGCCCCTCCACCCTCCCCAGCAGAGTCTTCCCCAAGGGGCCGGATGGCTCTTAGGAAGCGAACATGGTGTCACTGCCTTCCGGACCATTGCACCACAGGCCCCTTCCGACCACGTGGCTGAGTGGGGGGAGGCAGACGAGCTGTAACTGTGCCCAGCCCCTTGGAGCATTCAGACAGACTCGCAGCATCGCTGTGAGCGTGACAGGAGTGGCCACTTATGGAGAGAGGAGGAAGGCTCAAGGTTTGGGGGCAGGCTGGCTTTGCATAACTTGAATAGCCCTTCTTCAGCTCGTTGGTTTTCCTGCCAGAAAAGTGGGGCCTGTCACAGGGGGCCCGGGGCCCGTGGCGATAACTATCCCTTGGCCTCCGTGGAGGTCTTGCAGACAGCAGCCCCAGCTGGGCCACCCCATGTCACCTCCTGAGGTAGGCAGGATTGGTGGGCACAGGAGCTCCAGCCAGGCCCCGCAACTTCCTCTCAAGGGCCTGCTTGGTGAATTGCAGCTGCTGTTTCAGGTGCTGGGCAGTAACTCACTGGACAGGTGTCAGTGACCCCAGCAGGTGCTCCTGTGCACACGAAATACCCAGTCCCGCCCTCCACGGCACATAGGCTGGACGATGGGCTGCACCCTCTGGGTGCCCTCCCCTCTGAAAGCTGCCCACCCATGGCTTCCTCGCCAAGTCAAGCGACACCCCCTTTTTCTGCCCCAGGTCTGATCCTCAGACTCCTGTTCCTGAACCCAGTGACCACAGGCAGCTGCTCAGGCGATGGCCAACAGCTCCTCAAGCAGCTCCGGCTTCAGGCGGACTTCATGAAAGACACCCGCATGCTCCTGGACCACTATGTGAGCGCCCAGCCCCCAGTGCCATGGGAGTCTCAGAGAATTTCAGGGTTAGGGCAGGAAAGAGCCCCGGAGAGGCTCAGGCCCAACTCCCACTTGCTCAACCCCAACTCAGCATTGGGGGTGGGGGGTGGAGAAACTGAGTCCCTATGTTATTCCAGGACCATGTCAAACATCCAAGGCCTAACCCTAGTTTCCCCAGCTCAGCGGGCCTGGTGCCTGAACCGCAGCCACGTTACCCCATCCCTCCGTTTGTCCAGCGGGTTTAGTGCACACCCATCGCAAGCCTTGTTCTGGGCCCCGGAGATGCAGCAGTGAACAAAACAGTCTGCCTTCCTAAAGCTCACGGTCACCTTCCCACTGACCCTCCCTACACCACAATCACCACCTGTGTGGTCACTCCACCAGGCCCCCTGCATCTCTCCAGCCCTGCCTGCAGTGCAGGGAGTCCTCTCCCCTCTTGGGCCTTCGTTTCTGGATCTGTACAATGGGCAGACTGGTAGGGGCTGGACAAGGTCAAGCATGTCAAGGCCGGCCAGAGCAGACCTGTCTGTGTGAGCGTGGTGCCGGCTCCAGCACTCACTCCAATTCTGCTTTCCCTCCAGATCCACGTCCAAGGCCTTGACGTGCCTGGCCTGAGAGAGCACTGCCAAGAGCTCCCCGGGGTCTTTCCTAGCGAGCATGCCCTGCAGGGACTCAGCAGGAGGGGCTTCCTGCGGACCCTCAACACTGAGCTTGGCCGTGTCTTACACAGACTGACCACTTACCAGCAGGACCTCCCCAAAGTCCAGGCCTTGGAGGTGGCGAAGGCGTATATCCGTGGGATGAGAAACAACATCCACTGCATGGCCCAGCTGCTTCGAGGCCCCTCGGAGATGGCTGAACCCACTCTGGCAAGCCCAGTGACCTCACCACCGCCCACCCCTGCCTCGGACGCCTTTCAGCGCAAGTTGCAGGGCTGCCGGTTCCTGCGTGGCTACCACCGCTTCATGCGCTCGGTGGGACAAGTCTTCCGCAAGTGGCAGGAGATCCCGAGCCGGAGGAGCCGGAGACACAGCTCCCGACGGGTCCTGCAGAAGGGGGTTCACAGGATGAAACCCTCCAGGAGGGGCAAGAGACTCGTGCCCAGGGGGCAGCTGCCCCGGTAGCCTTAGGGACCCCACAGCAGGTGATGGATCAGCAGGTGCTCCTTGGGATGGTGCCACCCCAGGGCCTCCAGACCTGCTTCCCACCTCTCAGAAGTGCACTTTAAGGAGTGGGGCCAGGTAGGCTCTTCTTCCTCCTCCTGGGTTGGGGGGATAGGATCAGACCATTATGCCTCCCCAGCCGTGAGTTCCCCAGTCCCAGTGGGGTGACTGGGTCAGGCCACGCGGGGCCAACTTTCCATTGATTCAGGGGTCTGATGACACAGGCTGACTCATGGCCAGACTGACTGCCCCCCCTTCCCCCCAACTCTGCTCCCCGGAGGTCTGCCGGCCCTTCCTTCTCATGACTTGCAGAGCTGTTGCCCCCAGACTTCCTCCTTTCCATGGTGGCATGGTTCCAAGGGGGAGGTCAGGGTCTGAGCTGGCCTCCTATGCCTCATCACCAGTCTCAGGCCAGACACCTGGACGTCTGGGTGACCTCACTTTAGGCAGCTATGACAGGGACGGAGTGTCATGTAAGAAGCACTGATCTGGGAAGTCCAAGGAAAGGGGCTCAGGTCCCGGCTTGGCCCCTAACTCACTGTGTGGCCTCGGGCAGGCCATTTTACCCCGCTGGACCTCAGTTTTGCCTTTGTGAATTGAAGGGGTTGGGGACTGTGTAAAGCCCTCTCTGCCTGTCAGCTGCTGGAAGTCCATGACATAGGGCGGATTTCAAATTCTTTCCATAAATGCGAACACGCGGTGCAAATGGACAGGGGTGCAGACTGAGTTTTTTGCAGGAGACTTTCCAGCGCCTAACCTGGCCTTGGGTTCTGTCTGCCGACTGCGCCCCCTGGTGGTGGATCTTGGAATTTTCTCATGCTGAAACCACTGTCCTCCTGAAGGGTTATAGGTTAATTCCTTGCAGGGACAGAATTAATTTATCAATTTTTATTAGTTTTTATCTGTTTTTTTAATTTATGAGGCTTATTTATGATGTATATTTAATGTTAATATTGTGCCAACATATATTTAAAACTTGCCTGGTTTCTAAAGTCCCTGTGTCTCTCTGTTGCCTTGTGGGAGGGGATTTGGGGGAGGCTGGCCTCTTGGAGATGGCGTGGTCCTTAGGAGGCAAAACCACAAGTGGCTACTACCTGAGCAGCTCCAGTCTGACCACCTCAGTCTGAGTCCCTGAGGGCTGGGACTCCTCGCCCTATCCAGGAAGGGAAGTCTCATGCGCCAGTCTGACTGTGGGGGTGTCTCAAACACAGACAGAGTTTGTTGTGTCTGAACAGGTCTCCCTTGAGACATTGGAGGCCAGGGGTGCCCGGGGTTTGGGAGCATCCAGGGAGGGATGTAGGCTGGAGTGTCTGGCTTGCTCTAGCCCCTGTGGGTGTGTGGCTGGGTTATATATGCTGATGTGTGTTGCATGAAATGAGCAAGATAATAATAGACCCTGCCTCAGATGTGGCCTGTGACCTGGTTATGTGCTTGAAACTGCTTCCTGAAGGGCCGCAGGGGGTGGGGATTCCATCTGGCCCCCAGAAAACTGGGCTGCCTCCCGATGGCCCCACCTCAGGGAGGGTACCTATAGGCCAGTGGATGATGTGTTGAGGCAAAAGCTACAAAGGAAGGGTTAATTTAATGGAAACCTATGAACTTGACCTGGATCAGTCCCTGCCTACTCCTCCTTCCCGGGATTGCGGTCAAAGATGGAAACAGGACTTGATAACAGAAGTGGAGGAGATCCCCCTGTGGGACTCTCTCCAGTAGATATGATCTACTTGGCAGATGCGAAGACTGAGACTCAGAGAGTTTGAGTCACCTGCCCACGTCCTCAGAGCAGCTTACTGCGGGCGAACACATTTTGAATTCAGGCCCATTCGATGCCAGGGTGGGAGCATCTTCCTGTTACCCTTCAGCCTCTGTAACTGCTGACAGTTTCATGAGTCCTTGAGGGCACAGAGCTCCTAGGTGAGGGGGCAGGTAGACAATAGACAAGCAAAAGTACTAACAGGTGCATCTGAGACTGCAGTGCAAGCTCAGCAAAAATAAAGCAGCGTGATGTAATAGAGAGTGAGAGTCAACTGACGTGGGTGGTCAGGGTGGCATCTGAAAGAGTGACATCCTCTCTGCAGTCTAAAGGATACAGGTGCCTCCAAGTGGCACAGCTAATGCAAAGGCTCTGAGTATTCAAGGATCATGGTTATCCAAAAGGCCTAGAGAGGAGAATCATCTGGCTCAAGGTCACGGCGCACGGCTCAGGCTACAGCTCCCTGCCCCTGACTCCCAACCAGCCGTCCCAAGCAGCGGCCCGAAGTATTCCAGGCTATTTACTCAGTACCTGGTAAAGGCTCTCCACTGCCCCCAACTGGACTCTCCCTTTTACTCGGGTTCCTTCCATGCTGGCCACCTTTGGGCTGCCGAAATGCCCAGGGCTCTGTCCTCCTACGGTGCCTCTGCCCATGCTGTTCCCTCTGTCTGGAATGCTGTTCCCATGGTCTGTGCCCAGCACCTTGGTTATTTGTTCTCTCAGAACTGCCGCATCACCAGTATGGTGTTTGCATTACTGCCCACTTCCATCCACTAGCCTGGAGCTGCGAAGAAGGAGAACACATCTGCTTCTCTCTGCTCTGTCCAGCACCCAGCGCAATGTCTGCACCCAACAGGAGCTCATTGAAGAGCAAGACGGAAGAGGGCCTGGAGGAAGTCAAAGCACTGAGGAGTGTGCCAGGCAGCCTGGCTCAGAGAGGTGCCACCCTGGTGCTGTCAACAGCAGGGGGCCTCTTTTCTGCCCTGCCCCAGCATGGGGGTAGGGGGCTTTCCTCGGGCTGGTCTGCTGGGAAGCTGTGGGTGGGAGGTGGCAACCGAAAGCCAGGCATGCTCAGGTTCTCGGAGCGGAAGGTGAGGTGGCGCTGCGGCGGATGTGCTGTTGCCCACGGAGAGGGCAGATGTTGGTCTGCGGAGGAAGGACTGGGAAGCCCGGGGTGGCTGTCTCCCACCTCTGGCTGGGCCCCTCGTCAGTCCCCACCTCTGTGGATAAGCCCCAGGAGAGGGTCTGGGGCTGGCTTAGAGCCGGAGCAGCGCCCACCCCGCAGCAAGCAGATCAAGGACCTCCAGGCTCTGGGGCACGGGTCTCGGGGGTCTCACCTGTGAGGATTTGTCACCCCCACACTGTCTCCTGATGAGACTACAGCTGCAGGTGTCCCCACACTGCTGTCTCCAGCTTGGTTCTCTCCAAACCCAGGTCCACAGGCTCAGCTGCCAGGAACGTCCATGGGTATCTCCAGGCCAAGCTCACCCCCCATCTTCACACCTTCCTTCTTCCTGTGTGCTACCACTGAAGTTCCAGAGCCCCAACCCATTCCCTTCTCTTCCCTCAGCCTCTCCTCTCCTCTCACTGATCACAAAGACCTACACCCCATCTCTGACACGTGCCTTCTTTTCTCCCTATCACCAGCAAAGTCCCGGCTCCCTGGACATGGTCTAAAGTCTTACCATGTCTTCTGCTCACAAACCTTTGATGACTCCCTCCTGTCCAGCTGCCGTGGCATCAATTCTAAATTCCTCATCGCAGCATGCCAGCCAGTGCTGCCGCTGCCGGCTCATCTGAGCACATTCCGCTGGCAGCCTGACCGCCCCACGCCTGCCTTTCCCCTCCCCCCCCTCCCACCAGCCCACCCAGAGGGTCAGCTCAAATGTCCCCTCCTTCTTGACGACCCCATCCAGAGGGGCTTGTGGGGCTTCACTGGGCTGTGGGCAGCTTGCAGGGGGTAATACCTGGAGTCAAAACGACCCCTCTCCGATCACCCCTGTCACTCACTGCTGTGCGACCGTGGTTCCCGTGACCATTTGCTGGGACAGGCAGCTAGGCAAGGTTCTAATAATGGCTTTTGTGCCACAGAGTGTGTTGGTCCCCCCACAAGGCGCGTTTGCCTTGGAGTGGAGACCCCCACGGGCCTGAGAACAGCGCACGCTCCCCACGGTGACGCCTGTGAAGGGACAGAGCAGCCACGGGCCACGGGGGAGCTGACGCAGGCTGAGAAGACAAAGGGGTCCTCACGTGAACCTGCTGCTGGAATCGACTCCAGCCAGGTTTCCTTTTCCAAGTGTTCAGGGCGACAGTCACAGCCCCTTAGGCAATGCTGCCCGATGGCACGTTCCCTGGGGCCCAGGGCCCGAGGGCAGGGAAGCCGCAGGGAAAAGGCGGGAAGACGGGGCCCCGGCACTCACCGCCTCCCTGCAAAGCAGGCTCGCGGCCTGCAAACGGCCGAGCCAGGTCTGCGGCCTCCGCGCCCCTGACACCTTCGCTGCCACCTGTTCTGATGTGACTTTCCCCGCTTTTCTTTTGAGAGGAGAAAGGACTTGAGAATTAAACAGAATGAATTTAAGCCCCAGCCCCCCTGCCCTTAAGCTGTGTGACCCCCCAAGCTGGGCCTCAACTTTCCCCTCTGTACAGTGGCCTAACTTGGTCCACCTCCCAGGCTGGACACACACACACACACACACACACACACACACACACACAGTGCTACATCTGCACTATCACAAGCTGTCACTGAGAAGGTGCACAAGCAATGTTCTCTTTCTTTGTATCCTCTCTCTTGTTTTCTCTTTCCTTTGGCTTTCTTTCTTCACAGCTCTTTGTCCCTGTCCCCCTGTATCCTCCTCCTCCACACCAGGCCCGGAACCAGGATTGTCCACAGAAACCCTTTCCCACGCTGAGGGAAGGGTCACAGTCCACAGTCAGAGTGGGGAGGCCCTTGGCAAGGCCAGCCCCACTCCCTGCTTCCTGGGGCGTCCCCGAGGGCTGGGCTCAGGGAGGGGCGAAGGTCTCCAAGGGAGGGGGTTGGGCAGGTGGGGCCCTGGAGTCTGTGGAGGAGGGCAGACCAGATGGGTCAGGTGGCTCCAGGGTTCTGAGGTGGGTGCCAGGGCAGGGAGTGGTGGCTTGGAATGGGACTGTATCCAGGGGGGCGGCTGTAGCCCTGTGACTCTTCTAGGGACAGGGACAAGGGAGCATGGCTCTGGTGCACACGGCCTGTGGCAGGTCTGAGTCAAAATACCTAAGGCCGACCCTGGTCGGTCATGCGGAGGGCTGCCCAGTCATCGCCTTATGCCGTCCTGGGTCACCCAGAAGGGCTGGGCGCGGCCCAGTCAGCTGTGACTCAGGTCCCAACAGCCTCGCCACACAGCACCGGGCAGGGGCTTGAGGTACAGGGACGCCCCCCTCCCCACCTCCGGCCCCACTTCTGCCCTCACCCACCCTGAAGATCCTGCCTCACCTGTGTCAGGTGCAGTTTGGCCAGGAATCTGGGGTTCTCTGCCCCTGTTGCCCCCAGCCCTTCATCTGGGGGGTGGGGTAGAAGTGGGGGGAGCCTCAGAGCCACCCGGCCCTTGACGGGAAGTCAAGTGGGGGGTAGGGCAAGGGGCCGTCTCCAGAGAGGATACAGCAGGAGAGGGAAGCAGAGGGGGCCCTGGCCCCGAAGACAACGGTGTCCCACTGAAGATCCACCACTCACCCTGCGAGACGCTGGAGGGTCCTGTATGGGCGCAGACCACGGTAGGCTACCCTGATGGGGTACAGACAGGGTCGAGGGTAGATGCCAGCCCCCGAATTTATCCTCAGCAGGGCAAACATTACCTCCTCCCCTGTGTGTCTGGGAGGCACCTGGTGGCCCACATCCTCCGGGCCTCAGTCCTCCCATCTGTGTAACAGGCATGGTAAGACGCGCCCTGCACATCTCTCTGAGGATGTTGAGGTAAAGAGGACAGGCCAGATGAGAAAGTGTCAGGTGGACACGTGAGGGGTTAAAGATCACCTTGGGGTTAAAGGGCAGGGGAGAGAGCTCAAGAGAGGGAGGACAGAATCCTGGCTTTTTGTGACCCCAGAGAAGCCATCCCTCTGGGGCTACTGATTCCTGGGTTCCCAAGGGACCTTCAAGTTCCTTTTTCGGCAAATGAAGATGAGGCAGGCGGAGGGTCCCTGTCCCTCCAGGAGGGGATGTGGTGGGCCATGGTGTGGTGCCTGTCTGCCTGTGCTTGGGGGAGAAGGGTGATGATGGCTTTTGCCAAAGTGAGTACCTTATGGGAGGCTCTGGGGTGTGGGGCGTGTTGTCAGTCAAGGTCATGGCCCCTTTGTTTTTGACCTTGGGCCAGCCCAGGACTTGACCACTCTGTGCTTTGCTCACTCAGTAAGACGGGCCCAACTGTGGAAGCACCAGCTCAGGGGCCATGGTGAGACTGAGGGAAAAACATAAACAAAATCGGCACAGAGCTTGGAACCTGAGGTGGGGCACAAATAACCCTAGAAAGGGACTGAACTCAATCTTATCAACCGTTCCTGAGGACTGGGGATAAGTTTCCGGGAGCTGGGGACACCGTCCTCAGGGCCTGTCCTAAGTAGGGACTAGGCTGTCCTGGGGCGTGAGGTGGGTGGGAAGGGGCCGTAGCGTCCTTCCTCCCCCTCTTCCTCCCCCTCTTCCTCCTCCCAGAGCTCCAGCGGGCCCAAGACAGCTGCCCCCAACCCAAGCCCAGTGCGCGCGGTCCTGGCGCCCCCTAGTGGTCAGTCTTTCCAGTTTCCCCCTCCCCACTCCTTCCCCGCAGGAGGTGCCGGGCAGAGCGGAGACCCCTCTAGAACCCCTCGAATTGTGTCTCCTTACCCCGCCTTGGCCTATGGTCCCTGCCCACCCTCCATTCCGAACCTCAGGCATCCCTGTCCACTTCCTCAGTCCCCAAATCCTGCCTTGCAGGGCTCTGGGAGAGTCCCTGACCAAACCAGGCCGGCCTGGAGGGAGCTGGTGGTGTCCCGGCCATAGCGCCTGCTACCTACTGGGCAGTGGGGGGCGCTGCAGTCCGCAGCTTGGAGCTGAGCTAAACCGCTCAGCACGCTGGGCAGCAAGCCCCGGACCTGGCCCTCGCTCTGGTCGGGCCCAGCTTTCCACGGTGCCTGCAAGGTTTTCTCTATCCCCTGCAACTCACCCCGTAGTCCACTCCTTGAAGAGCCTTTTCTAGCGTCTTCAAGACTGATGGCCTTCTCTAGACCCGTTTTACAGATGGGGAGAAAGGCTCCAAGACATTCCTTTCTGGAATTCTCACAGCCAGCCAGAGCTGAAACCCGGGATTCCCGACTGCCTGTCGAGGAGTCCAAGTGAGGCAAGCAGTTCACATGCCGTTTGGGATGTGCTACCAATTTCCTGTGTTTCCTCGGAAAAGTGACTTCCCCTCTCTGGGCCCAACCTGTGAAGTTTTAATAGCTAATATCAATAACTCAGGCATATCTGTGATGCCTGCCAGGGGTTTCCAAAGGGCGTTGCTAACCTAACAGGTTGATAACACTGTGACCCATTTTGTAGAGGTTGGAACTGAGGCCTGAGCGATGAGGTCACCTATTTGAGGTACACAGCTTATAAATGGCAGGGCTAGGACTGGACTTGAGGTCTGACTGATTGCAGAGCCTCCCTAGCACCCTCTTTTCTCCTTCCCCATCCTCTCTTTCCAGCCTTTTCCCTTTACAAGTGGGGACGCTGAGGCCAGCAGAGGCTGGGATGGTCTCTAAGTTCCCCCAGGCTGACATCACTTCAGTAGGTAGGTGGGCTCTGGGAGGGGAGCCCAAGGGTGGGGTCTAGAGGCCACTGTCCTCTTTCTATGAAAGTCCACTGCTGCCAGCTTGCTGACCAGCGTAGACTCAGGGGAGACATGGCCACTGAGGGGCTTGCATGGAATGCTAGCTCTCCAGACAGCCCACTGTGATCCCAGGACGGGCTGGTCCCACCCAGAAAGGGAGGAAGCGGAAATGGGGTCCAGGGTGGGGCAGGGTGGAGGAGGCCGGCTGGGCAGGAGATCAGAACAGGATTGTGTCATGGAGTCCTGTGGCTGATAAGCAGCTGAGAGGCCAGCCCAGACAGAAGGAGGGGCTCCCCGGGGGCGAGTCACCCTCGGGACCCCCATGACCCCTGCAGCCAGCGAGCCCCACCAGGCTGCCCAGACCACACTTGGCCTCCTGGCTCCTGATTTCGGGAGGCCGTGGAGGCGTGGGTGGAGAGCTGACTGCATTACACCCTGGGAGATCTAGAACAAATTATTCTACTCTCTGAGCCTCAGTTTCCATGTCTGAAAACCTGGATTAAAATGCCTCCCTTGGAGGTGGCCGTTAGGACTGGAGATAATAGGGGCTCCAGCAAGCGCTTTGTAATGGTTTGCTTTGGGGGATGTGGGCTTAAGAGAGGCTCATGAAGGCCCTTGGGGCGGGTGACATGCCAGCCACAAGCCCCAGAAAGGGAGGGGAGCGAGCTGAAGTGGCCCGAGGGTGCAGGGTTGGTGGAGATAGGCATCATACCCAGGTTACCCGAAGGATACGGGGTGGGGCGGGGGGGGGGGGCGGGGGCTTGCCCTCTCCTCTCAGTTCCCACTGGCTGCTCTCCTACCTGGTCCCATCCCCCGCTCCCCTCCCCTGACTTCAGGGAGCTCATCCTTTCTTCTCTTCCCAGGGAAGAGGAGGGTCCAGCCTCAACTAGATCTCGCCCCCTCCACCCTCCCCACCCACTGGGATGGGACCACTCTACTCTTTCTATCTTATCACCTCCCGTACACCATCCTCAGAACATTTCTTCAGTCCCTGCAGGCACTGAGGGACAGGTTGGGGAGAGGGCCTGGCTGCCTCCCCGACATCATCTCTGGGGTAGAGTTGGGGTGGCCCCAGTGAGCTTGTCTCGAGGTGAAAAGTGGGGGGGGGGAGGCCGGGCCCCACCTTGGTGCTGGCCCATTTCAGGCTGAGTGGGTCTGTAGGGCAGCTTCCTGTTCTGTTTATTGCATCTGAGTTCAGGAAATCATTGAGTGGAACATCCTCCCCCACCCCCTGCCCCGAGATTATTTAATAGAAGCCGAGCTGTGGTCTCTCTCTTTTGGAAAATCCAGTGGGAGAAGGAAGCTGTCAGCTCAGCTCTGACATCAGCTTTGTCCCTGGGCCAAGAGTCAGGGTGGCCAGGGCGGGAGGGGAGGTGAGGGGGGAGCCCTGGGGCGGGGTGGGGAGGAAACCAGCTGCTGGTGGCCCCTGTGACGTGAGGCTGCCACACAGTTCCCAGGGGCGGGGGCTGGAGGGTAAAGAGCAGGGATCGTCAGAGACACACACAGGGCACATGTGCACACACATGCACAGGGTCACACCTCCCCACTTGTGCCCAGAGGCTCCCGTCACGCACAGACTCGCACAGACATGGGGTCGGACACGCTCACACAGGATTCACGCACACGGTCACACAATCACACAGAGGGCTTGCAAAGTCAGCCAGAGGCATGCACGCTCCAGCTCTCTCCCAGCCACACACAGGCAGACAGAACAGCACAGACACACGTATGCACATACACAGGACCAGACACAGCTGAACACATACGTGCAGACACACAAAGGCTCTCACCACTCACACACGTACATGAGAAGGTCCACTCAGGCCCAGACAGACAGGCCCGTGGGGAGCCTGTTGGGGGTTCCCAGACACAGGCTGGGCCTCCGGGCCTCGGTCTTCCCCTGCCTTCAGAGAGATCGAATGGCTCCTGTGCATGCCAGAAGGAGGAAAGACCAGTGCCTACTCCAGGCCTCACCCGGATAGGGTAGGGTAGGGCAGGGAGGGGAGCACGGGGGGCCTGAGGCTACAAAAGGGAGTGGACAGTGAGAGGCCGGGCGCTGGGAGGGCCTTTGTCCCTGCACAAGGTGATGCCAGGCCTCTGCCACCCCCACCGTGAGCACCTGCCTGCCCCGCCCTGCCTGCAGAACCTCCTTCCCACAGAACCTCCTGCCCATTCCTGACCTGCAGGGGAGGGCAGCTGAGATACCAGTCAGGAGCCCCGTGCTGACACCTGCTGAGTGACCTTAGGCCAGTCACTCCTCAGACCCTCAGGGCCTGGCTTTCATCATCGATACCAGCGGCTCCCAAACGTCCTGACCGCAATCCACAGTTGGAAACACAGTGCACCCTGCACCCAGAGCGTGACGATGCACACGCTGACATATACAGATGACGGAAAGGAAAACTTTCGTGGAGCAGAGCTTGCCCTCGCTCCAGGCGATGCCGGGTGACTTTGCTATTCCATTTCCTTTTCAAAATTGCTGGCAGCAACCCTCTCAATTGAATTTATGATCCATTAGAGGCAGAGAGAGACCTAGAGTGTGAAAACATCAGTCTCTGCATTGGCCTGCAAGAGTCTCGGGCTGATTTGAGATTCAGGGAGAGCCCGGGGGCAGGTCAAAGTGCTTGCAGGGGCAAAAAAGCTGCATCCGTTAAGTGCTGATGAATGAACGGGGTGGAGAGCAACTCATTCTACAGATGGAGACGCTGAGGGCAGAGCGTGCAACCAACAGCATGGCCCTTGGAGCCAAGCCTTTGGCTCTGCCAGTGAAGGGAGCTTCAAGGGCTGCTGCTTCCCCTCCAGTTTCTATCAGAATTGAAGAAAACAACACAGTCACTCGGATTCACCTCCAGGGAGTTGATTCCTAATGCAGAACCCGTGGGGAAATGTCAGGGTAATGCTGGGGGCAGTTGGCAGGAGACCAGGGCAGCTTCTGTAACTTCCTTGCCCCAGGGGGTATAACTGGTCCCTGCCGAAATTTGATGGATTGAGGGTGAAACAGGGCAGACAATAGGCCCAGAGCCCGCCCCGAAGAGCCGCAAAGACAGCTGGGCTCCCCAGGGCACCGAGGTGGGACATGTTGCTTATCTCCTTGCTGAGGCTCTGAGCTGCTGCTTGTTCCCCCAAGACCACACCACACTCTGTGTATTTAGAGGACCCAGGAGCCCTCACACTCTCAGGCCACAGGTGGTGCACTGACCCCTGCACCCAGACGCAAGCCAGTCCCTTCCGGTGGCCACCGCGAGCCTTGGTTAGAACGGCTATCATGTGTTTGACGCTTTATCTGCCTTTCCTTTTTAACATCCTCAAGACAGCCTCATGAGGCTGGCACTACAGCAACCCCCACTTTCAGAGGGGACGTTGAGGCTCAGAGAGAGGCAGTCAGTCTCCCGAGGTGACACTGCTAGTAAGTGGTGTGGGCCTGCGTCTGAACCCAGGTTTACCTGGAGCTAAGCCACACCCTTCCCCACAGGTACCATCACCAGCCCGGCCCCAAAATTGACTTGCAAAGCTGAGCCAGGGGCCACAGGAAAGTGCACAAGGTGTGTGGATGGCTCTGTGGTGCTACGGAGTGGAGGTGAGGGGTCCACGGGTGTAATTATACCCTCGTTTCTCGAGTGCTGAATAACGAGGTGTTTTTGCCTTTTTGGGCAAGACACCCAACTTCCCGGGCTGTGCCAGGAATTCCCGAACTTCTCCCTTCTCCTCTGGCTGTCTCTCCCTGGCCCTGGTCCTATAGGTCATATCCTCTGGCCTTCAACTTCCTCTCCTGGGGCCATTTGATTCCTCTGTGTTCATTTCCCAGATGACAACATCAAGGTAGGAGCTGGCCTTGAACTGGCGGCCGAAAGCAGCTGCTGGTTGGGTTTTCAGAGAATTGAGACCGTAGCAGGGCACAGGGGAGGGGGACGGGGAAGAAAGAGGGGGGACAGCCTGGGCAGTGGGGCTTGCCCAGAGTGCTCGGTTTCTGGGTCACCGGTCCTGGGGAATTCCCCAGTGCCCAGAGAGCTGCTTACCTGGTGACTAACTGCTGCTGACTGCCCACACAGGATGCCCAACTGTCAGGCACACTACTGCCACACTGCTACTGCCACACTGCCCTCTCCCCCGAGTGCCCTGGGGCTTGGGAAATAGACAGACAGACACACAGGGGGCTGACCCCCGCCCCCACACCCCCTGGGGCTCCACAGGGGGGCGGCTGGTGATTCAAGCCCCTCTGAGCTGAGCTATGTCTCCTTCCTTCTCAGATGGGGCCTGGGGGGTGAATCAGCTCCTGGGGGCGGTGAGGTTGGGTCAGCCACTGTCCTCAGCTTAGGCCTAGGGGGGTGCTGGGATCAGGGGCCAGGATGGGACATGGGGGGAGAGCGAGCACACTGCCGTGCCAGTCCCACACACATCTGGTTTTCCCGAGGCTCCCCTGAAGCTGGAGGCTGTAAGGGTCCCGTGCCTGCATTGTCCATCAGAAGAGGGTGGACAGGTCCCTCTCCTGCCCAGCCCCCTCCCCTCAGCCCTGGAGTGTACCCAAGCTTTATTGTCTGTTAGATGGTGACCAGAGCCCCTGTTTCATTGGAGGTGGTGAGGACCAATGCTGATTCGTAGCGGGCTTGCTGGGCACCCAGGGCTGCACTGAGCTCTGAGCCCCCACAGCCACCCCTGTGGTAGGTGCCATAACGCCCATTTTACAGATGAAGAAACCGAGACCAGGAGGTGGTCCCTTCCCCAAAGCCACCCAGCTCATAACTGGCAGAGCCAAACTTCTAACACAGCTCTGACTGAGGCCGAAGTCCAAGCTTCAAACGACCAGACTCCACACCTTCTCTCCCTGGCAGATTTGGCACAGGCCGCTTTGGGAAATGATAAAATGCCTTTAAAAAAATACTTAGCATGTCCTGGCCAGGCAGCTAAGTTGGTTAAAGTGTCATCCTGATACACCAAGGTTGTGGGTCTGATCCCCGGTCAGGGCACATGCAAGAAGCAACCAATGGGTGCACAATAGGTGGGATAACAAATCTCTCCTCCCCACTCCTCCCTCCCCGCCAACCACCCCCTCCCTCCCCTCTCTCTCTAAAATCAATTAAAACAAACAAACAAACAAACAAACAAAAAAACAAAAAGAAACTTAACATTGACTCTGGTATAACCCTGAGGCAGGTGCTGTCAAGAATACAAATGAGTATCAGACCCCATCCAGGTCCTCAAAGAGAGGGTAGTAAGAGATGTGCTCACTTGAAAGGACAGTGGGCGGCGCTAGCAGACTCAGCCCATCTGGGCCCTGGGAGGCAGCCTAGCGCCCCTCTTAGCGTGAGGGGCTGCTGGCCACCTCACCCCTGCGAGCCAGAGGCCTGGGTTCCAGGTCCTGCTGTACTGTTAATTAACTCTCTCTGTGGCCCTGGGCAAGTGCTTCACCTCTCTGAGCCTCAGTTTACACATATAAAAAATAAAATATCTGTGACGTTCTAAGAGAGGCTTGGGGGTGAGACTCAGTAGAAAAGGAGGGACTGGGTAGTGTCATGCACCAAAGTGTGTTTGAGAAAGAGCTTTGGGGGGCCCTGGGAAGGCCCCAGGCTGACGGATGGGCTCACTTTCTGGAGAGCAGCGATGAGCAAGTGGATGGCAGGGCCACCCAGGACCTTGGTTCGGCAGCCCCCTGCCCCGGTTGAGAGGGCCCCATGTGGGCCTCAACTGTCCCCCTCACCCTGAGGCCAGTCAAATCCCCAGCAGACCCGATGTGCAGGAGCAGGACAGGCTGGGGATGAGGTCACAGCTGGAAGGGGCCGAGCTGGGGCTGCCACTCCAGGGTGGGGCCTGGGGTCACAACCCCAGGAGCAGGCAGCCAAGAAGGGAGGGTGCCTTCTGTGAGGAAGCTGGGGAAAACACACACACACACAGCAGTGTAGCGAGGGAGGGAAGAAAACAAGCTCCAGGAGACCAAAGCTGGCCTGGAGCGCGGCCTGGGCTGCCGATTCCTGGGGACCGACGCCACGTTGCAGGCGGCTCACGGCCTGGCGTCTCCGAGACCCTGCCCAGCCTTGCCCCCAGAGGCCCCGTGCAGGTGGTGCCTGGACATGGACAGGAGAGGGAGGCTGGGCCTGGGGTGCCGAGGGGCCCACAGCACTTGGGGAGCACGGACCAAGTCAGGTACCATGAGAAGGGAAACTGAGGCATGGGAGGGGGCCAGTCAGGGCGGGAGTAGTGCCTCCTAAACTCTGCCCCTACTTCCTGTTTCCTGTGGGGTGGGGCTGAGGTTTTACAGAGATTGGGGGTGATTATAGGGCTGATGCGGGGGGCAGGGGACAGAGGGCGGTGTAAGGCCCTAGAAGTCCACGTGGATGGATGCAAGAGAGAGACTGGGCCAGGAGAGAGGTGGGACAGGGTGGCAGGCAGCCCCAGGAGAATCAGGACACCTAGTGAGAGTCTTGGGCAGGGAAACAAACGAATCCCTAGGTGGGGTACAGTGGGACCATGGTCAGATGAATTGGGGTCCATGTCAAAAGAGCCAGGCAGAGTCAGGTGACAGGGCTTCGCGAGATGAGGGGATGAGGCTGGAGGCTGATCCCCGAGTTCGTGTGCTCCAAGTGTTCAGGCTTTTATGCCAGAGAGGCTGGGGTCGGGGGGTTGTGAGAAGAGGGAGGTAAGCTGGGATATCTTGGGTCGCGGGATTGCCTGAGCCAGGCTGGGGTGGGTGAGTGTCCTGGGGGGCTGTATGCTGACCACAAAGCAGGTATCTGGGAAGGACAAGTGCCAGGTGAGGCCTTCCTTCCATGCCCTTCCCGAGGAAGACACAGGTACCGGGGAGCAGGGAAAAGGAAGGAGAGCTGGCCTGGGCTCTGCCAGCCTCCTCCCTGCTGGGAAGTACCCGGTGGAATTGGCAGTTTTGCCATCCCACACCCAGGTCCCCAAAACACGGGGGAAGCAAGTCTGGATGGGGCAGGGTGCGTGCGTGTGGCGGGGGGACAGCAGCAGGCACTAGGGCCCGTCCTGGCATGATGAGGGAGAACACCTGGCTGGGCAGGTCTGGGATGTGGCAAGAAGTGGGAGTGGGGGGCGTCCATGGAGGATGGGGGACGGGTGGGAAGAGGATTTCAGGGGCCAGGGAAAGGCTGCGGGGCTCTCTGGCCTTGGAAAGCCAACTCTCCTGCCTCGTGTTCTGGTCAGAGTCAAATGGGAGGACTGCAGTGGAGTTCCCCAGAGAAATGGGGCATCTCCAGGGGTAGGGGGTGCCCCTGGCAACTTGTGAGAAGATGTGGCCCCAGGTGTCTGTTCTCTGCCCAGCACTCCCCTACCTCATTTTTTTTAAAGTGCTTTTCACAGGGGAGAAGTCCCTGTGCTCATTTTGCCCTCATCCCCCTGCCCCCAGCCCCGTTCTTTCCCTCTTTCGTTTAGGAACCTACCTGACCGCAGTAGAATTTGTGACCCTGCCTTAGAGACTCTAGAAGCACTTTTTTGGAGCCCTGCCATTCTTTGAGGCTCCCAAGGGGCTCCCAACGCAGGTCTGGGAGGGGTAGACTATTCCTGTCTTCCCCAGCCATCCCTGGATGTCCTGAGGAGGAATCCCGGGTCCCATTGGCTAAGCCCCTCTAGGTCTCTGCCTCAGGTGTCCTCCCAGAGTGGACATCAGGTGTCCTTCCAGAGTGGACATCCTGGACTACTTTTCCCTGAAGGGGGACATGGGGTTGCACAGAGTTTAAGGTAAACTCCAGACACAAAACACCTTCCCAGAAGCTCCTCCCCGGGCTGTCCCCAAATAACCCAGTCACAGCAACATCCCACCCTCTGCCTTCTCAGCCTCCTCCCCAGCCTCCCAGGTCCCCGTGGTCAGCAGTGCAGGCTGCTGATGGCAGTCAGGAGGCCTGGCCCTGAGGGACCCTGGGCATGGTTTCCTTCGGAGCCCTGTTTGGCCCAGTGGCAACGGGCAGGTTGAAGGAGGCTACCTATGAGGTGGCTTCCAGGGCCCATGTTCAGTTCTGCTTTATTACTGTCTAAAGTCCAGGCTGGGTCTCAGTCCCAATTCCTGGAACCTCCTTCTCAGCCAAGCCCCAGCCCGCCTCCTGCCCACTGTCCCCCAAGACCCCCAATCAAGGGGCCACAGGTGCCAGCCTCCATCAGCTTGGTTAGTCTCAAGCCACCTCCCCAAACTCAGGTGAGTCAGGGCTGTCTGGGGCGCCCACTACCCGGGGACCCTGATGACTCGGCCTGGGGACCCTCCCCCCCCCACCCCTCATCTTCAGGGCAAGCCACTCAGGAAAACCACAGGGTGTTTTGTCGAAGAGTTCATTATAATTTTATCAATCAAGTTCTTAGAAGAGGGAAAAAGTCTGCTCTCCCCACCCTCCTCCCTCACTCCCCCCCCTTCACTCTCACTTTCTTCCATTCATAATTTCCTATGATGCACCTCTAACAACTTCCTGGAGTGGGGATCCCTGCTAAATATAGCCGTTTCTCTCTCTGTCTTACAACACAGGCTCCAGTATATAAATCAGGCAAATTCCCCATTTGAGCATGAACCTCTGAAAACTGCCGGCATCTAAGGTCTCCTCCAAGGCCCTCGGGAGTCCAGCCCATAATGAAGGTCTTGGCAGCAGGTAAATCCACCCGCCCTGCGCTGGCTTCCGCGCCCTGCTGCCAGTGCAGCGGCAACTCGGGGCACTTGGCGATCGCGAACCGGACACCTACCCGCCAGAGACACACGGACACTTGGGGCGCCCGCGCAGCCGGCCCCGCCGCTGGAGGCGCTGGGTGACAGCCGGGGGCGAGCGCAGGCACATGGTTCCAGCACCGTGCGCCTAGCTCGCCCGCCCAGGGGCCAGCAGGTTGGCCGGCCAGCGAGGGGGCGCCGCAGCCTTCCTCCACCTCCAACTCCTCCTCCTCCTCCTCCTCAATCCTGCCACTCTCCCGTGCTGCGCTTCCCAATCTGCTGTCTCCAGGATTCACCCTCCTTCTTCTCTTTCTTTCTGTCTTTCCGCTTTCTCTTTTCCAACTCCGTCCTGGCTGCTCCCTGGGAGGGGCGCCGGCCGCCCGAGCAGCTTGCAAACTCTGGCTGGGACGCGAGCAGGTGCCGCCTCCTCTGCTAGTACCTGAAAGGCGGCGGTCTGTGCTAGGTGAGCTGGGGGCGATGCGGGGTGGGGGCGGGGGGGTCCCACCGCCATCCCAGGGACTCAGCATTGCCTAGGGATGCTGGGAGGAACGGGGAGAGCAGAAAAGTGAACTTGCGGAGGCTTCTGTCCCAGCAGGGGGATCGGAGCAGGAAGCTTCTGCGCCTCCCCTCTCCCCAGCCTCAGGGGTCTCCCAACCTCACGGGTCTGCTGACCCCAGCCCCTGCTGCTGAGCTACCTGGAAAGACCCCTCCTGAGGGGACCTAAGAGTGAAGGGGGGAAAGTGGGCACCCGGGGGTGGGGCGATGCAGGACAGGCCCCAACAGCTCCCAGCTCTCCTGTCACCTTTCACTTTCTTTCCTCCCCCGCCCACCTGTCTGCCTGCAACCTTTTCCCTTTTCTGGTTGCACCATTTCCTCTTCCTCCCCAAGGCTCTGGGGACCTGTGGGACCCTCGGGTTCTCCTCGTCCTCACCCAGAGCCGGGGCGAGGAGTAGCCGACAAGAGGCGGGGAGCACGCAGATGGGGAGCTGGGCAGAGGTGGGGGGACAGAAAGTCTTTGAATGATGATTTGGGGATGGGCCAGGGAACAGAGCCACAGAGCTGGATGGAGCTGAGGGTCCTAGTAGGGGAGTGACCACATTTGGAGAAGGATAGAGATAGAGGAGAAGGGGGGTGGGGTCCAGAGTTTGACAACAAATGGCCCGGGGAGCCAGAATCATGTGACAGGTTTGGGAGGGATAAGTGGGTCAGCTGGGGACCTATGAAACAGTGCTGAGGAATCTGGACCGTCCCTGGGAGATGGGAAGATAGGGGCCTTGCCTTTTTTTAGACCCTCCTGGGTCTGGGTGCTGTGCCTCCCTGCCAGAGGGCCAGGAGGCCTCAGGGTCTTTTGCACTCCTGAGGACAAGGGCTGGATAGTTGGTGTCATTCTGCACCCAGCTTCTAACTGGTGAGAACAACTCACGTCCTTCCCCTTTGCTCCCTTTCTCAGGAAAAAGCAGGGAGAGATAAGAAAAGCAGGGAGGGAGTTGATGCAGAGAGTTAGAGACCTGGAGATAGGGAGATGGAGAGAAACAGACGCAGTGGCATGGTGAAAACTGGAAATGGCCAGGCCAGAGGAAGAAAGAGCTGGAGGCTGAGAGGGGACACTGGTGTCCCAGGAGAGATAAGGATCATCCTCTGCCATGAACCCCCTTGCCTACCCCTCACCTCCCTGCTCATGACTACTTCTTGCCTGTTCCCAGGAGTCGTGCCCCTGCTGCTGGTTCTGCACTGGAAACACGGGGCAGGGAGCCCCCTTCCCATCACCCCTGTCAATGCCACCTGTGTCACACGTCACCCATGTCACAGCAACATTATGAACCAGATCAGGAGCCAACTGGCGCAGCTCAACAACAGTGCCAACGCGCTCTTCATTCTCTATGTAAGTCACCCCCCAGGTACCAAGGAAGAAAGGAGGGTGAAGGGGTGTTTGCCGCACAGACCCGGGCTGGCAGGGCTGGTCCGAGGAGGGACTCTTTTGTACCTGGAAGTTGAGAACTGGGAGGGGACCTGGTTCATCCACACCAGACTGCCACAGCTTCCGCCCCACCCCCAGCACAGGCTCAGAGACTGGAAGTCACTTTCCCAGGGGGCCCAGTTAGGTGGGGCAGGGTTAGGGGGAGAAAGGAGCTCTCCACCATGTGGAACCAGAGGCCAATGAGAGACAGGGGAGAAAAAGGTGAGGAGGTAGATGGGGAGGTGAGGCTGGGAGAGACAGTGGCTGTGTGTGCAAGGGTGAGAGGGCAAGTGAGTGGTACACCTGTTCTGGGTGAGACATGGCCTTGCGGTCCCTACATGGTGATGATGATGATGATGATGATGATGATGATATACTTTTCATGGTATAGGCCTTGATTCTTTACCAAGTATATCACACCCATGGTTACTTCTGGCTCTCATGACAACCCTGAGATGCTTACAGGACAAGTACTTGTGTCCCTATGCTACAGGTGGGGAACTGAGACCTGAGAGCTTGCCTGGAGGATTGGTGACAGGGTTGGAACACCTGTCCCTGACTCCTTTGTCACCTCCCCTCTATCCCTCTGCTCCTCAGTACACAGCCCAGGGGGAACCGTTCCCCAACAACTTAGACAAGCTGTGCGGTCCCAACGTGACAGACTTCCCACCCTTCCACACCAACGGCACGGAGAAGGCCCGGCTGGTGGAGCTGTACCGCATCATCGCGTACCTTGGCGCCTCTCTGGGCAACATCACGCGGGACCAGAAGACCCTCAATCCCAACGCCGTGAGCCTGCACAGCAAGCTGAACGCCACTTCGGACATCATGCGGGGCCTCCTCAGTAACATACTTTGCCGCCTGTGCAGCAAGTACCATGTGGCCCACGTGGAGGTGGCCTACGGCCCTGACACCTCAGGCAAGGATGTCTTCCAGAAGAAGAAGCTGGGCTGTCAGCTCCTGGGGAAGTATAAGCAGGTCATCGCTGTGCTGGCCCAGGCCTTCTAGACAGGACGTCTTGAATTGCGCAGTGACCCAGACCTTAGACTCAGGTGGCTCTCAGACTGTGGCCGGGGCCCAAAGCATCGCCAAACCCAAGTGCAGGCTGCTGGCAGACCCTGAGGGGTTCCTGGCCAGCCCACTCCCCTCCAGAGAGGACTATGATGAAACCAAGCAGAATCCAGACTCCCATGCGCAGCGCCTATATACGGCATCGGCTGGAAGAAGGCATTCCTTCTTCCGGGAGACCGCAGCCGGGCGCTGGGCTGTGAGGCTGCTGAGGGGAGTGTGGGCTGGCCTTCTGCTCCCACTGTCCCCTCAGCCAGGGGCTTTGTGACCAAACCAAACTAGTTATCTATGGTGATCCTGACTGCAGGGCAAGACAGCGGGGGTCAGGGGAATTGCCTGACCTCAGCAGAATGACCACCATTGGTGCCTTTGCTGCCCCTTTGGTAGACGTTGGAAGGTTTGCTTGGGTCGGGCAGAAGGGCTGGGATCCAGAAGGATTCCTTGGCCTCTGTAAGTGTGGTGAGTGGAAGTTGGAGAAGGGAACTCTGATTTGAGACGCTACCTTCTCTTGAGCATAACTGGAGAGCTCAGGCCTAGCAACTGTTAGGCAGAAGGTTCCAGAAGGAGGTTATTGGCATTCAGGCTCCTGGGGAGACAGAGAAGCCGCCTTTAGGCCTGGGAAGGAAAGCACTGGATGGTAGAGAGGCCCTGAAAGTCTTGATGGGCTCTCCTTCTTCTCCGCAGTCTTTCCTGCAGCCCAGGATGGCCAGGGTCTGGTGGCTAGACCTGGAAGTGTTGTATGTGGAGGTAGGCAGGTGGCAAAGTCAGGTGCGGAGGTTCTGAGAGGACCCAGGGTCTTCCTTCTGGGTGAGGGTCTCTAAGACAGGGGATGGACGGGGTAGTTCAGAGTGGCAGCTTACATCCGAGGCCTATGGGGGCCCCGTGAGGTCACACAAAGGTACTTGAGGGGGACAGAGGCCATCTCTGGTCCCCAGAGCAAGGGGACAGCAGAACTTGAGGTCAGGATCTCAGGGAAGCCTGAGATCCAAGAGTGCTGTGTGTCTGACCCAGCACAATTGTCTATTTATTATGATGCCCTATTTATATTAACTTATTGGTGCTTTAAATGGCAAAGTTAGTTTTCTTTTCCCTGTTCCCTACCCAACAGAAATAATATGATGGCTCCTTCTTTAGGAGCCAGGGCCAGGGCCAGGCCTTAGCAGGGCTTGGTCTGGAAGATGTTACAAGTAGGACAAGCGTTATGGGTGAAGGTGAGAGAAGGGTCAGAATCTGAGAGAACTGGTCAGCCTGGATGGGGGAGCAGGGGACCCAGCTCCATCCCTCCACCCCAACCGCGACTTGCTTTAAGGATGTCAGGATCCTGGCTACAAGGCAGGCTGGGACACTTTGTGGAGTGGCTGGAGGTGGGGGCTTTTCCCAGGGCCTCCATGTTGTTTGGCTCCAGGAGGCCACTCAACACTGTGTTCCTGGGCGCCCCCTGGAATTGTGCGGAGAGGGGCAGTGGGCAGGGCAGCCCTGGTGGCCTGCGCTGCTGCTGTTTCCTTGTCCCCACGCTGCCCGTCTCTCGACTAGCAGTTGAGGGGCCCTGGAACAGCCCTGACCCAGCACCCAGCATGCTCGCACACAGCAGGGAAGCTCCTTCTCTGGTGGCCTGAACACCCACAGAGGGCGAGAGAGCCTGGCTGGACCTCAGAAAGCTGGGGCAGTGCAGGGAGGAGCCCCCTGCTCCAAAGAGGACAGGGAGGCCCTGGGACGCGGACCAGGAAGCTGTGGTCCCTCCTGCCCCACCTCCCCCCACCTCCCCCACCCATGTCTGGGCTCCCAGGCAGGGAACCTGATCTTTTCCTTTGTGCTGGGGCCAGGCTAGTGGAGAAACGCCCTCTAGTCTGGGAACAGGGGAGGAGGGCTCAGAGCTGGGGCAGCTGCTAAGAGCAGCGTCTGGCTTCTTCTCAAACCCTGAGCGGGCTGCTGTCTGAGCAGTTCAACCAATGCAATTACGGTACTTTGCACTCACTTTGCACCTCCCTCTGTCTTCTCTTAGTACTTTATCCACACCCACCCAGAGGGCAGGTGAGCAGGCAGCAGGCAGGCCCTGAGGCCTGGGGTGGGGGTAGGGGATGGAGTTGAGAGTCGTTTGTCCAGTTGGCAAGAGTAAGATGTAAGGGGGGGGGGGTGGAGGAGACCATGGCAGGTCGTATGTTTTCCGATGCTGCCTTAATGTGCGTCGGCATCTCAGCCTGCTGCCTGGCATCTCTCTGCTCCTCCGGTGGATGTGGTTCTGAAGGCTTGGAGCAGGCTGGGTCTCCCATCATCTCATTGCCCCGTGGACATGCCAGGCCGACCTGGGCAGCCTCGGAGGTTCAGGGAGCAAGAGAATCTCCTCTCCTGGGCCCGACACTGTCCCCGGCTTCCCAAGCTCTGCCTTTCCAGGGCAGGAAGCTATCCTTTTCCTCGCTTTTCATATGCTGGTGTTCGACCTGAACTTGCAGCCTGGGTCACCGGCCGGGCCCAGGAGGAGGAAGAGGCTGTCAGCCGAGGGGGGCACAGGACATTCATTTTACAGTTTATTGAGAGAGGAGTATTGGAGACCTTATTTATTTATAAAATTTTTTAAACAAAAAAGCACCGCTGATTTATATGTCTCTCCTCTTATTGTTGTCCTCCTCCCCCTTCTTGTCCCCTCCTTGGGGACATCCTTCCTGGCAGAAGCAATCCAGCCCTGCCTGGACGGTCCTCCAGAATAGACAGTGTATGGAGCTAGAGCCTGGAGTCCAGTGAGAAGCTCATTTCCCTTCAGATGGTACAGATGTTTTCACCTTCGGATCACCCCAGTCTCCCCAGCCCGCCCCCTCGACACCGCCAAATCCTGGTACCTGGGCGTCTCTCCCACCCACACTGCTAGCTCTGTGCTCCATGAGTCCTTCCGTGTTTCCCTCCTTCCTTTCTACTGGAAAGGACTTGGCCTTGGGGACAAATTCCTCTTTGATGAATGTACCCTGTGGGAATGTTTCATACTGACAGAATTATTTTTATTTATTCAATGTCATATTTAAAATATTTATTTTTTTATACTGAAGGAATCCTTTTTTTTTTTTTTTAAAGAAAAAAGAGAAATTAATAAAGAATCTGCTCTTGGCAAACTCTCCAGAGTGTAGTGTTGTGGGGAAAGGGGGCTGGAGTGGCTGGGAAGGTCGTGGACAGTCCTGGGCGCCCAGTTGAGTGGGGCTCTGCGTGTGGCAAAGGGCGGGGTGTGGGAAGAGGGGAACCTCCACTGGCAAGGGTGCCGTCGCGGGAAGGAGAATGGATGAGCTGCCCAAAAAGTGGGGAAGGGTGTTAGTTGATGTTTTAGCTCCCAGCGCCTCACTTACCTCTTACTGTAGTCCCACGAGTCCCCGAGAGTCACCATCCTCATTAAACAGAGGGGGAAACTGAGGCTCAGAGAGATGAAGCCACTTGCCCAGATCACACTGGCAAGGTGTTTAGGGCCACCCCACCAGCTCCACATCTCATGATCTTCCTGCATGGAACTTCAGAGACCTAGAAGACACCAACTTCAGAGGCCTCTGTCTTGAAGGAGCGGGCCATTATCATTCGCGGGAAGATAAAGTGAGCAGGCGGGAAGGACTGGAGCAGGAAGTTCAAGCTTCCTGTCTGGAATCATGCAGGACACTGGGGCCGGGACCAGGGCTTTCTCATCCGGTTCTTCTGGGCCTGAGCAGCTCTGCACGGTGGGCACTGCCATCCTCCCCCTGTCTCACACCTGGGGACCGCTGCAGTCTTCTTCCCCGCCTCCAGGGACCCCTTCCTTGGGGAACAAGAGAGGTTGAAACTGGGTGAGCGCAGACTCAGGGGCTCTGGAGCAGCCCCACATATCTTCACTGTGCTTTGCTCTAGGGTTTGGCTTGGGTCTGGGTTCCCCCAGCTGAGACTCACCTGGGGACCAGCACGGCTTTTCTGATAGTCACCTACTTGCTTGTTCATGAATGTTTGTAAGTGTCAGGTGCTGTGTTGGGTTCCAAAGTTGAACAGGATACAGTCCATGCCCTCTGGAAGCTCCCAGGCTAGAGGAGATAATGAGTGAGCACATCCGGGAGGATGTGAGTGCTGGAAGAGGCAGGTGAAAGTGCCAAGGCCAAGGTGGAGAGACTGCTCTAGGTGACCGCAGGGCATCAGGCCAGGGGTCTCCCTGATTTCCATGCAATGAAGGTGTGTGACCCCCATTGGGCAAGTTTGGCCTCACCTGGGAGCTGATCAGGAACCCAAAATCTTCTCTCCTCCCACCACCTCCACCTCCACCCCAGACCTGCTGAGTTAGAATCTGCCTTTTAACAAGATCCCAGGGGACTCGTGTGCACGTTAATGTCTGAGAACGGCCACCCTGCACTCCTTCCATCTCTCACTCCTCCTGAGTTTATTAAGACACCAAATGCAAATCACCAAGTGTAGTGCAGGCAGCGCCTGGGTGGGTGAGACCCATGGGCTGCGGGACCCAGGTGCACAGCTGTTCCAGACTCTTCCTCCAGGGGCCCCAGCACTCAGGCCCTTCCTGTCAGGCTAAATCCCACCCCAGGCCACACCTCACCGGGGTCCTCCCCCTTCCCTTTTGCTCATAGGAGACAAGGTTGAAGCTTTTCAAAAGAAAACTTTACTAGGAAACTAGAGGAAAACAAAACAAATGACAAAGCACAAAAAATGAGGAAAGTATAGGGATGTCAGATTCCAACTGCAGCTCCGTCGGGCTGGCTGGGCCACTGGGCTCTCAGGTTCTTCCCTATCTCTGCCTGGGAAGCTCTCAGTCCCCGAGGAAAGGCCTGGCCCTCTCTTCTCTGCCCCACCCTGGCCAGAGAGGACAAAGGATTGTTACTTGGTTATTGGGTCACCCTGCCAAAGAGGCGGAAACAATCATTTGGTGGGAGGAAGGGAGGCCCCCCACACCCCAGGCCTTGAGGCTTGGGTCCTCCTCTGGGTCTGCTACAGTGCCATCCTGTGACCCTCCTGGGTGAGCTCAGTTCTCTTATCTGTGACATTGCAAGAGGAATCAGTGATGCATGCTGTCCCATCTGTTTCACAAGGCTGCGGAAAAGAGCTCATGAGATGGAAATGTGGCGTGAGTCTGGGCCGCCTGGGGTGTCCGCAGGTGGGGATGGAGAACAAATGAATCTCAGACACTGATGCTCTCTCTGCAGGGCAAAGGGGGTCCTCTCCCCCAGGGAATGCAGAAGGGAGGGTCTGATAACTTTGAGTCCAAGGTCAGGAGGCCGGGCTGATGGGAACGGGGTGAGCAGGGTGGACAAACTTCCAGCTGATGGCACCCAGAGCTCCAGCTCTGGAGAAACCTACACAGAGAGGTCTTCTCACTTGAGAGTGGTGCCGGAGTCAGGGGCCACCCAGAGACACAGCCGAGTCTTCCGCCATCCTGGTTTCTGGGTGATCAAGGGGCGAGAGGGACCCCCACCCCAAGAGGCTGTTGGTCAACAGCCACGCCCCTGAATGCACAAGCCCACAGGCTTGGTGGGGGCTCTGTGCTTTACAGTTTACAAAGCGTTTTCTCATCTCCCACCATCAGAACTTCCCAGCCTGTCTGAGGGGGAGACTGTATGATTGGGTCCATTTTACGGACTGAGGCTCTGGGAGGCTGGGGGACAATCTGGGTATCACTCAGCGTGTGAAATATTTGCTTATTTTTATATTCATCACTCACTTGGTCAAGATGGGTAAGGGCTTAGAGATAGAAGAAAGAGAAGTTCCCAGGTCACCTTTGCCCTAAATTCAGACTCTGCAGACGGGGCATTCACTTATCACGCAAAACAACCACATTTTCAGCAATAAAAATCGACTGGTTCATAATGAAACCACTGTCCTTAATTATGGTCCTCTTTGTTCTAAACAGCATGTAAAGCAGCTTACAACCGAAAGCACTTAATAAAAACACTGATAAAACAGATACAGTGAATCAGCATCAGAGGAGAGAGCAACAGAGTGAGAAAACTAAGACCACAGAAAGAAAGACAATAAATGCGTCAAATCACGAGGGGACCACAGAATTACCATGTCTGAGCTTCAAAGTCGGCTTGAGATTCCTGGCAGCTAGAGGAAAAAGAGAAATGTGATCAGCAAGCAAGCAGTTCTCATAGTTAGCAAGGAGGAGGCTTTCTCAAGCCTCAGGGAAAACAGATTCTGAGGGGGATTTCTCCCTTGAGATGCACAGGGGGTAGGTGATAGGCTCTACCTGCTGTTTCTGCAGTGGTCTTTGCAAAAGCTAATGCCCAGCATCCAATGTAACCCAGCGGAGGGGTTTCTAGAAGAACCCAGGATGACACAGGCATTAATTGGGTCTTTGGCCTGACCCAAAAGTGGATTTCTGAGTCCTGAGGGTGCGGCCGGTGCTGAATATGCCTCAGAAGCTCCCCCTGTCCCCAAGATTTTGGAAAACCTTTTTATCAATGTATAGTCTGCCTACAACATGAACATCTGATAACTTCTTCCCTCCTGGAAGACTCTGTGAGGCTGGAATGATGCCAGGTGGCGCATGAAGGGGGATGGGAAGGATGGCACCGGGACAGAAGCAGGGATTTGGTGGTTGGTGGGCCTCAAGTCTCTGTTCTGGCCTCATTCCAAGGCCACGCGGCGGGTCCTCTGGGGCCCAGCAGAAAGCCTTTTGCTTGGCCACTGGCTTTAGCATCCAGGACACTTCCCATGCCCCCTCCTGCCTGAACAGGACCCAGCTTGAATCCCTCCCTTTGACTTGGGGGAAGCACCACCCTGCTTTGGCCTCACTTCAGGGGCCAAATATTTCAATTATGAGGACGTGGTCAAGCCCGGCCCACTCCAGCCTCAGTGACCGGGCAGTGAAGAGAGGGTGTCTCTAGGGGAAGAGGTGGGTGGCGTGCAGACGGGAGAGGAGATGAGGGGCTGAGCGGGGTTAACTGAGCAGACAGGCCTTCTCTGCAGACTGAGAACAAAACCACCAGCCGGAGGAAAATATGTGTGAGGCATTTTTGTAATTCCAAGAAGCTCGGTCCAGCTCTTGCCCAGACGGTCAATGAATCAAAGCCAGGAAGGGCTCTACCTGTCAGCAGGCTTCCTCCTGGCCCTGCTCACCAAGGCCCCACCCCTCTGGCCCCAGCAAGCCAGCTGGAAGCCTTCCAATCCCCAGAAGGATAGTTCTTTGAAGAAGAGTGTGTCACAGGCAAAGACCAGACACAGGCAGCCCACAGGCAGAACTCTTAGCATCTTCCTCTGCCTGTTCTGCATCGTCTGCTACAGTAGGTTGAATGGTGGCCCCCTAAAAAATATATGCACGTCCTAGTCCATGGAACCTTGACTGTGTCTTTATTTGGAAAAAGAACCTTTGCAGATGTAGTTAAGGATATCAAGGTGAGATCATCCTGGATTATTCAAGTGAGCCCTAAATCCAAGGACAATTGCCCTTTGAAGAGGTAAACAGAAAAGGAGAGAAGGCCACATGAAGGCAGGGGAAGAAATTGGTGTGGCCACAAGCCAAGGAAAGCCTGGGACCACCGGGAGCTGGAAGAGACAAGGAAGGACCCTCCCCTAGAGCCTTCGGAGGGAGCTCAGCCTTATCCCTTGGTGTTGGGACATCTGACCTTCGTAATTGTGAGAAAATAGATGGCTGCTGTTTTAAGCCACCCAGTCTATGATAATGTGTTATCACAAACTGTGATAACACATTAACTGTGATAATGTGTTAGCACCTGGAGGACACTGATCTAATCATCTATCCCCCTCCAAGGGGCCATGCATTTTTATTTTGCAAATCATGTCCTGCCTAGCTTAACCTTTTTGGCTCACTTCCCCCAAATCCGCTTCCCTCTGGCCACAGTGTGGCTTGATAGTCTATTAAATGTCACATTTGTTCATCTCTCCACACCTTTGCTCTGGCTCTCCCCTTTGTTTAGAATGTCCTTCCTCCTTTGCTACATGGAAAATTATTTCTAGTCCTTCAAGGCCCATGTTATATGTCACCTCTTCCATGAAGTCTTCCTGAACTCCTTCAGCTTAACACTCTTCAATCCACTTTAGCTCAGCTTCCAGCCAAGATGGAGGCATAGGTAGATACACTTTGCCTCCTTGCACAACCAAAAGAAGGAAAACAACAAATATGACAACAAAAAACAAACAGAACTTCCAGAAAATCGAACTGTATGGAAGTCTGACAAGCAAAGAGTTAAAGAAGAAACATTCCTCCAGACTGGTAGGAGGGATGGAGAAGGGCAACTGGGGCAGAGAGGACATGGGGACACTGGCAATCAGGATGCTCACAGAAATGGTTGAGTATGGTCACAAGATAGAGGAAAAAGTGACGGCTATGCAACATGAAATAAAGAAAAATATACAGGGAACCAACAGTGAAGGGAAGGAAACCAGGACTCAAATCAATGATTTGGAACAGAAGGAAGAAATAAACATTCAACCAGAACAGAATGAAGAAACAAGGATTCAAAAGAATGAGGAGAGGCTTAGGAACCTCCGGGACAACTTTAAACGTTCCAACATCTGAATCATAGGGGTGCCAGCAGGAGAAGAGAAAGAGCAAGACATTGAAAACTTATTTGAACAAATAATGAAGGAAAATTTCCCCAATCTGGCAAAGGAAATAGACTTCCAGGAAGTCCAGGAAGCTCAGAGAGTCCCCAAGAAGTTGGACCCAAGGAAGGACACACCAAGGCACATCATCATTACATTACCCAAGATGAAAGATAAGGAGAGAATCTCCAAAGCAGCAAGAGAAAAGGAGACAGTTACCTACAAAGGAGTTCCCATAAGACTCTCAGCTGATTTCTCAAAAGAAGCCTTCCAGGCAAGAAGGGACTGGAAAGAAGTATTCAAAGTCATGAAAGGCAAGGGCCTACATCCAAGATGACTCTATCCAGCAAAGTTATCATTTAGAATGGAAGGGCAGATAAAGGGCTTCCCAGATACGGTAAAGTTAAAGGAATTCATCATCACCCAGCCCTCATTATATAAAATGTTAAAGGGACTTATCTAAGAAAAGGAAGATCAAAACTATGAACAGTAAAATGACAAGAAACTCACAATTATCAACAACTTAACCTAAAAACAGAAACAAAAACAAACTAAGCAAACTAGAACAGGAACAGAATCACAGAAATAGAGATCACGTGGAGGGTTATCAGTGGGGAGGGGGAGGGGAGAGAATGGGGGCAAAGGTTCAGGGAATAAGAAGCATAAATGGTAGGTACGAAATAGACAGGAGGAGGTTAAGAATAGTATAGGAAAGGGAGAAGCCAAAGAATTTATATGTGTGACTCATGGACATGAACTAAGCAGGGGTCAGGGAGTACTGGAGGGAATGGGGATACCGGGCAAAGGGGGAGAAAATGGAGAAAAAATGGGACAACTGTAATAGCATAATCAATAAAATATACTTTTAAAAAAGCCACTTAACCCACTTATATGTTGGCCCAGGGCTCTAGAATTCACCTCCAGTTCTTCCTTTAGATGATCACGTTTAACGGGGACAATGACACCTACTGTATATGGAGCATGCGCAGAGCATGTTTTAGGTCCTTTAACAGGTAATAGAAATAACAGCTTCCAACAGGTAATAGAAGTAATGCTTCCAGTTACCGAAGGCCCACGCCGGACAGTGAACCACATTACCTTATGTAAAATAAGCAGAGCACAGACCAGGTGTGTTCACAGCCCTGGGAGCTGAGAATCGCGATGTCGAGGCCCCACCACAGACAGGCCAAACTAAAACCTGCACTTCAGCGCGATTTGCAGGGGATTCCGCGCATTCCAGTCTGAGAAGAGCTGACCTACAGTATCCAGCCCAGGGTTAGGGCTCTGACTTGCCTGGATTTGAATACTGGCTCTATCCTTTCCAGCTGTGGGAACTTAGGCAAGTTTTTAAAATTCTCTGTGCCTTGATTTCCTCAACTGTCACATGAACTCTTACGGCCACTGAGAGAAGTAGTTGCGACGATGCCTGGCACAGCAGGCAAGTGGGCCAGATTATGAATGCCCAAGTCCCCTCTACCCTCCAGAATTTTGAAAGCCCCCAACCATGGTGACTCTTCTAAGGGAAACTTCGGATCTCCTAGAGACAGCAGAGGAGGTTTGGGGTTTGAGGGGGGTCTTTCTGCCTCCCCCACACCTGCCCCTGGCCCTGGCTGAGACACCTATAACCCCCACACAGTTCAGCCTGCCACTTCCTCTAGGTGCCTCCCCTACCCCCAGGACCCCCGGGGAGGTCCTGCTTCCCAGCAGCAGTGAACACCCCCACTCCCAGGGAGGCACTGGAGGAGGGGGAGCCCGTGTGAGGTCAGTCCCACGTCAGCCCCTCTCACTTTCCACCGCGGCTGGGAAGAGGCCACTGAGCTGGTGCCAGCCACGGGGGAGGTCTGTCCCCTGCTCTGAGGCCAGACCACAGGCAGCCTGTGCTGGGCTGCCGCCAGGCCCGGGGGAAGGTGTTCTCAGCCCCCAAGCTCCTCTCTGTCTGGCCCTCAGGACCCCTCCCCGACCCCAGATCCCAGCACTCGCCAAGGGCTTCTCCAAGCAGGTGAGGTCATTCTCTCCACCAGACCAGCTCGATGCAAAGAAGTCAGCCACCCACATGGCAGGACTCCTGTACCCCCACGTCTTCTGTCAGCATCCTTGGGCCCCTGTTTTCTCCACTTCATTCCCTCCTGGGGGTCTTCAGGAATGAGCCCCAAACACCTGTTGAGGGCACAGAGCTGGGTGCACAGAGCAGAAAGAAACACGCACAGACGGATTCCAATACCACCCTCCAGAGTCTGCATGGGTGCATGGGGACAGAGCCCGAGTGGGCCTTTGAGTGAGGTCGGGAGCGCTCTGGTGCACAGGCAGGCTCCGCGATCTCTGGCTTCAACCGTCACCCACTGCCCGGAGAACACAACCTGAGTGCGCTGCAGTTCATTCTGTGTTCAAGTGACTTACATCACCCCTTGACTAAGACAAATCCTTTCTTCTGCTTTTTAGGGCTTCCCCACAGTCACTTTTTGGGTATCCAGAATGTTTTTGCCGAAAGCCTAGGGAGGTTCGTGATGAGTACAGGTCCCTCCAGCAGACCCTGGAGTCGGGTTAAACTTTTGAATCAAAGTCAGTAGTTCTCAGCTGGGGACGATTTCATCTGAATCCTCCCCTCCCCCTACCCCAGAACTTTTGGCAATGTCTGGAGACATTGCTTGTCAGACACTACTGGTGGGCATGCTACTTACTGGTGTCTAGTGGGTAGAGGCCAGGGATTCTGCTGAACCTGCTGCAATGTACAGGACCACAAAGAATCACTGACCCAAATGTCACTAGTGCTAAGGTTGAGAAGCCCTGGTCAAAAGGAATCCATCAATCGGCCCTTCACCTCTCAGCATCCACTCTGCTCCCAGACAAGACCTGCCCTCCCCGGGAACTGATGAGGCGCACATATGGACACACACGTACACACACAGTAACCCAAGAGGTCAACAGCAATGCAAGTTCATACCTAGAAGCATTGGGCGGCTCCTGGAAATCTCAGAGGATGGAGAGCCAGGAAGCCTTCATCCCGTTTCAGGACAGGCCTCCCCCCATCGCCGTGTGCCCCAGACACATCGCTTTGCCTGCCCGAACCTCGGTGTTCACAGCATAAAATGAGACTGGCTTAAGTGAGCGTAACCTTTGGGATCCTGGATCTGTCCCCGACCAGTTGCAGGAGCCTGGGCTCTATACTTTCCTTCTCGGAATCCCCATTTCATCGTATGTAAAATGGGGACCCCATGTCTCAACTCAAAGGACTGCTGGGAAGACAGAATGAGATAAACACAGAAGGCGCCCAGTGCAGCGACACCTGTATGGTGAGCATTCCATGACGGTTCTCTTTCCTGTCACTTCCAAGGTTCACGTCTACCTGGAACGTATGCAGGGAGCAGCTTACTGTGCTCCACCAGCCTGAAGTTGCAGATAAGATACAGGACACTGCAATTTACATTTAACTGGAATGCATTTTTATTTGCTAAATCCAGCCTGCTGCCTGCCTTTGTAAATAAAACTTTATTGGGACACAGCCACGCCCATTCATTTCCATATTGTCTCTGGCTGACTTTTGTGCTACAGTAGAGTCAAGGAAATGCAACTTAATGGTCTGCAAAGCCTCAAATAGTATCTGACTCTCTACAGGAAAAGTTTGCTGAGCCCTGGACTGTCGGGAAGTAATTGTCTCAGGGTGGTGGGGTGTGTGTCTGCAGTCCATGGAGTAACTGGCCCCCTTGTGGGGCAGTGGATAGAGGAGGTTCTTGCAGAGGAAGTCAGGCACTGTCGCCTACCCTGGGGACACAGCGTGGAAGAAATCAGAAAGAGCCCTGGCTTGGGGGCACAGGGTCCTGGGATCTAGACCTGGCCTTTCATTGATTTTCAAGTGACCTTGGCAAAGTCCTTTCCCTTCTCTGGGCCTGATCCTTACTTCTTTCATTTGTTCAACAAATATTGACTAAATTCCTGCTGTATGTTAGATGCCCCTGGATACAGGTCCCGCTCTCACGTGGCTTCAATTCAAGATGTGGGGAGTGAGAGGATGAAAGTGTCCGCAATTACACCGCCCGTGTCAGCAGGTAAGGAAATGTCCTGGAGGAAATATTGAGGATGCTGTGGCAAAGCTGAGTGGCTGGGGAGGTGACAATGGAGCAGAGAGAAGAAGAAGGAACCTCAGTTTCTCCATCTGCTACTACCTTCTGGGCTGCCCAGGCTGCTTAGGGCAGGGATAGGTCAGCTCCGGCCCAGAGGCAATATTTCCCCTAAACCTCTTTGCATGAGCCCCTCCAAGAGAGGCGCCTTTCATCTCACCCTTGGTATGGAGAAGAGGGGGCCACCAAAAGGGCTGCCATCTGGTGAGGGGTGAGGGCAGGGATGCGGGAAGTGAAGGGTGGAGAGGGCAGAGGGTAGGAAGGTCCTAACCCTGACCGTGGCCAGCAGCTACCTCCCTTCCTGTTTTCCTGTACCCGTTCCCAGGAGTGTCCTGTCCGAGACCACAGCTGGCCAAGCTGGTTTGACCCTCGTGGCCAAGCCGGAGGACCGGGAGGGCTGTTCTGAATGGACTTCCTGCAGAGCCCAGCTCACCCTCCTGGGCCAGGAAACCCTGGGAAAAATGGGCCAGAGGCTCACTCCCAGCCACCTGACCCGGATGTCCTGGGAGGTAAGGAACACGGTCCGGTCCCGTCCGGGTGGGAGCAGAGGTTGAGGGGGCGGTTTGACAGCAGTAAGCCTGGTTGATAGCCCCACCCACGCTTCCCGTATCCCCCAAACCCCCAGCAACATTGTTTTGTGCCCCACATTCCCTGTTCCACCTGGGAGCCTCCAATTCTGAGTTTTTTCATCTGTACCAGTTTTCTGCTGGCTTAGTGTGATGAATAAATTGCCAGCGATGATGGCATGATGCCATGTCAGAGGTGCTGGTGGCCCAGTAGAGACAGCACTAGGTCACGCATTTACATTTTAATTGGGGCCGTGAGTGCCCTAAGGCAAATGAGTGACTAATGGTGGAATTTTAGGCACATGGCGAGTCAGTGGGGGGTAAGGCCCCTTGGGTTACAGTGTATATAAAAAAATAGTCCCTTACAGGTGAACAGGGCTATAAAGTTTACTAATAGAAAACTCACCTCGTAGGCATTCATTTATTTAATTTCATAATAACCCTACTGGAGAGGCAGGTGTCATTTTAGATTTTCATTCACATATTCATTCAGCGTCTGGCTCTGTGCCTGGTACCAGAACCCTGGAGTGAAAACACAAGATCCCTTTCACGGGAGGCCGTGTGGTCACTGTAATGCAGAAGACAACTGCCAAAAGGGGCCAGGAGGAAACAGAGCCTCGGACCAGTGGGGGGTGTCTGTGCCTGCGAGGACCCGTTCTGCCCCCGTCCTCGGACTCCTGACCGGCTGCTTCTCCTGCCCTCTGTGCCAGCGCAGCCCAAAGTGGGTCCCAATGCGCTTCATTCCCAAGGGAAGTTCACCGGCGTTCAGAGAATTAAAAACAAAAACAAAAACAGCAACAACGAAAAACTCTGTTTCAGAAAAGTTTGGGAAACTCTGGGTTAAATGAAATTTAAAAATGTCTTCGTCGCGGGACTTCTCAGAGCCTTTAGGACGGGTGAGTGGGGTGGAGCATGCAGTGCTCATGGATCCTCTAGGACTATGTTCCGAAGACATGGTTTGGGAAGTGCTGATCCATCCACTGCCTTTAATGTCCTGTTAGGCCTCTTCCCCAGAGACCAACACCTGCCTAACCCACACAAAGCCTGGTGCAGGGCTAAGTCCACCTGCGGGCCTTTTCTCTTCCATGTCCCCAGACTTCCAGTGTGACCTGGGCTTCTTGAACAGAAGGGGAGAGGGAAGGGTCTACCGAGCACAGCTCCTGCCACCCCAAATCTCAGCTTTGTCTCACACCCATCGAGCCAGGGACTGGAGCTAAACTCCAGGTGCAGGGTGCATGGAACCTCCACGAGCGTCCCTACAGAGATGCCCGCATGGGTCCGAGTCAAGGCTGGGGCCCACGCAATCTTTCTGAAACACAAATTGACCGATGCGGCTCCTGTTTAAAAGCCTCAGTGGCTTTAAGATCAAGTCCAAAGCCTCAGCGTCTGCTCTGCCCACCCCTGAGCCCCATTGCTTCCTGCTTCCTGCTCCAGCAAAATCAAACTGCTTCCCTGCTTCTGTGCGCCAGGTCCCCACGCCTAGAACACCCTTCCTATTCCTTTTCCTCTGTGTGACTTCACTCCTCCTGAGAGGTTCAATGTGAACCTCTTCTCCTGTGAGAATTCTCCCTGTAGCCCCAGGCTGGCCTCTCCCCCACATTCTAGGAAACAGTCTTGCATGAGTTTATCTCCCCAGCTAGACCGCAGACCTCCGTCCTGCCCCCTCAGGCCTCTAAGCTTCCCAGAGGACTGTTTCATTCCTGACACCTACAAATGTGTACTGACTCCTACATATCAGGAGACACATGGGGCATCCCAGAGAAGAGTGTAGGCTCACATATTGGCTGTGTGGCCCTGGGCAAGTTTCTGGACTCTCTGTGCCTTCTCCTCTTCTGTAGAGTGAGCCACTCGAAGTTTATAGATGTACAACACAGAACAATGTCTGGCCTGTGCTAAGCGATATGCATGTTATGCTATGATGACAATGGTGGCAACAGTACCAGGGTCCCTGTGCCAGCTCTGTCACTGACTAGCTAGCCGAGGCAAGAGCCATTTCTGAGCCAAACCTCAGCATCCCCAACCTCAAAATGAGGTTGTGGGATTGTTTTGTTTTTGTCCCACTTATTTATGCACTCATTGGCCGCTTCCTGTATGTGCCCTGACCAGAGATCGAACCCCCAACCTTAGTACATTGTGGTGATGCTCTAACCAACTGAGCTACCCAGCCAGTGCAAATCTGTGGGATTGTTGATTCATATTGTGGGTTGAATGATACCCCCCCTCCCAAAAAATACATCCCTATCCTGGAACATGTCAACAAGACCTCATCTGGTAAAAGGGTCTTTGCAGATGTAATTAAGCCAAGGACCTCTAGATGAGATTATCCTGAATTATCCAAGTGGGCCCTGAATCCAATGACAAGTGTCCTTTTAAGAAGGGGTCATTTGATACACATGGAAGAGAAGACCATGTAAAGACAGAGACAGAGAGCGAAGTGAGGCAGCCGCATGCTAAGGAATGCTTGGAGTCACTTTCTAGAAGTCACCTGGGAGAGGCAAGGAAGAGCTCTTCCCTAGAGCCTTCAGAGGGAACAGAACCCTCTGTTCTTTGATTTTGGAGTATGGCTTCCAGGGAGGGCTGTGAGAGGATAAATGTCTATTGTTTTAAGTCACCCAGTTTGTGGTACTTTGTTATGGGAGTCATGGGAAACTAATATAATCCTTAAAGGGCTCTCCTAGTGCCAACAAGGACTAACTCAGAGATTCTCACAACTATCAGATATGTTCCCATGGGTGGCCTCAGAAGCCTGAGAATCTGACTCTAGAGGAAGATACCTTATTCTTCCTCTAAGATATTGACCTTGGGACAACTATCCTTCTCTCCCTACCCGCCGGCCGTCCCTTAATGACCTACCAATACCTGAGGCAGTTAGATCTGGGGGAATCCTTTGAAATCTTCCTCATGTCTCTGGGCCTTAACACTGACTGTTCCCTCGGAGGGAAGTGTTGTTCCCCACTGCCTCCATCTCCACTTGGCTACTCAGCCTCCAAGTGAGCTCAGACAACCCCTTCTTGACGAAGCCTTCTCCAAATTCTCACCTACCAACTGCCTGGCAGAGTTAACTCTTGGACCCTTGCGCCTCTCCCATAGCAGGGGCCATGTCTTTATTTCCCTACTATCAGCATCTAACTCAATCCCCAGCCCAGAGCAATCACCCAACCCACGTGTGTTGATGGGAAGGCATGCTCCAGTCAAACACCCCCAGTTTCCAAATGAGGAGACTAAGCCCGAGTTTGCTCACGGCAACTGGGCGGATGGTGTGGGAGGCCCCTGACGGTGGAGTTGAAACTCAGGCTCCCGCCACTTGCACGTGATCCTACCTTTCTGAGCCTCAGTTTCTTACTCAGTAAGAAAGAGAAAAAATAGTACCGCAAACCTCAAAGGGACAAGAAAGTGCTTGTGTGGCATTCTAGAGTGACAGCCTCATGACAGCTGCTCTCTTGCGGCTGTGGCTGCTCCTGTCAGGCTAGGAGGAGACCTGGGTGTCTCCTCTCTGGTCTCTGTCACCCAAACACTGCGGGGCCTATTTGGCTGTGCTCGTGGCCTTGGCCTGTAACCCTTTCAGGGGTAATGAGTTCCATAAGTTTATCTTTGCTGGGCACTGCGAATTCATGTTTATCCAGGCACCCACAGAAATAAACAGAATTCTTGGATGACCAGAATTTTTCATCTCAGCATGTTCGAAGATGATCCAAGTCACATTTCACTATTTGGTGGGGTCAGGTATGAAAGTGCAGACTGCTGGAGCTAGAAGGCCCTCGAAGGACCCCTCGTGGTTTCAAACTGGGTCCCAGGAGCCCAGCGAGGTGGGGAGGCGACCCAGGGTATCCCGGGGTGGGGTGGGGAGCAGGGCAAGGCAGGGCTCAGGGTATTACATGTTGGAGTATCACGTGAGAGCTTCCATTAAGAAGGGGGGTTTCTTTCTCTAAAAACAAAATAAAAACACCCACAAAGGCTTGGAAACCACTAATGTAGTTCAAATCTTCCTCACTTTACAAAAGAAACCTCTGGAATCTCGAGCACTGAGTGACCTGGCAGAGGTCACCCGGCTGATTGCGTAGCGGGGCTGGACCGCAAGGCCACAAAGGGCGGTGGGCTTCCTGCCATCCTGTGCCACGACTCCCACCGAATCTGAACACCCTCTTCCCTGACGGTTCCCCGGCCAGGACTGGGCTGGTCTTCCCTCATTTATCCCAAAGTGACCTCCTTCCAGCTTTGCAGAAAGAGGATTGCTCAGGGACCCAGGGCTCCTGAGGTCTGCTAACAAGTCTGTGGTCACCCTCCCCACCCAGGTTATCCCCTTCAGCAGGGGAGGAAGCACCCTGCCCATGCAGCCCACCCTTCATCCTTCCTGTGGAGCTGGGTGTCTGGATGCTGGCTGGCTTCTGGGTCCAAGACCTAGGCTGAGCTGAGCTGGGGAGCAGTGGCTTTTCTCGGGGCACTTGGGGTTCTCATGGGCAGCACAAGGTGATGGCTGCAGACTTAGCAGCCCTGCTGACCGGCTGGGTTAGCGACGCACTAAGGTGACACCTTGGTTTCCCTCCCTCATGCGTGTGTATGGAGTCCCTGCTATGTGGGGCCCTTTGGGGAGCAAGACCCAGGTGGCCCTCCAGCAGCCCATCATCTTGCAGGAAGACAGAGATGGAGACAGTCAGGCTTTGTGCTACTTAGGGAAGCAATGGCGGGGGAATGGCACTGGAAATTGGAACTGGAGTGAACCAGGCAGAGGACTCGGGGGGAAATGGCATAAGAAGACAGATGAACCAGGGCAGATTGCGACATTAAACGAGATGATGCATATAAGACTCTTAGCATCAGACAGGCCACAAGGGGCTCAAACTATGACAGTAATTCTTGTGGTTCTTTGTCTAGAATACAGAATTGGGGGATCTTAAAGGTCATCTAAGCCAGTGGTTTTCAAGTGGGGGTGATTTTGCCTCAGGGGACACTTGGTAATGTCTGGAAGTATCTGGACTGTCACAGATGTTGGGGTGTGGGGGGCACCATGCTGTTGGCATAAGTAGGTAGAGACCAGAGAGGTTGCTGAAAATCCTACAGATGCAAAGGACAGCCCCTGTCTCAAAGAAGGTCAGTCGTGCTGAGGTTGAGAAACCCAGCTCTCGGCTCACCTCCCTCAAAAGTTACTCTCCTCTGAGCTGTCTCTACCTGCGGATTGTCAGGCCTTCACTTGAGCACATCCCCATGATGGGACGCTCACCACCTCTCAGTCAGCTGGCTCCATCTATAAGTTCAGCGTACTCACAATGAGTTGAAATCCCCTCCACATCCCTAAGACCTCCAAACCTTTGTCCTAGGTCTGGCTCTGGAATAGCCTCATTCAGCATCTTCATGAGAGACCTTCAAATATTTGAGCATGTATTTGTGAATCTTCCCTGCTCCAGTCCAAACATCCTACATGGGCCCTGGGAGGTTTGACCTGGGAGTGGCCCCCTGCCTGGAAGAACAGCACAAGGATGTCACTACCCCGCACTCACAAGCCAGCCTGGCAAGCTGACGGTGAGGTCCAGGCCCCCCGTCTCCTGTCTGCTGCATGGTGCTCTCAGTCATATGGCTTCTCGGAGCCTCAGTTTTGTCTTCTGTCAAATGGGTAGGCCACCGGCCTGGCCTTCCTTGCTCAGTGCCATGATGCTCAGAGAAGGCAACAGGTGAGAAGATGCTTTGAAAGGTGAGAACCCTGCACAGAACACTGCACATGCCCACAGTGTAGCAATGATCCCCACCAATAGCCAGGTATTTTCACATCTGTGTCCTCCTCCCTATTCACTGATCGCAGAGGCAGGGCAGCATCGGTAATCCTGCCTTACAGATGAGCAAACTGAGGGGCAGAGACTGCAGTTGAGACACGGCAGGGCCAAATACTGAACCCGATCCTCTCCAAATTCAGAGCCATAAATGCCAGAGCTGCAGCGGCAGAAGGAGGCCACGGCGAGGAGAAATACAGAAGTGTCGAGCTGAGGAGACTCGGGAGGCTGACAGGCACCATTGAGGAGAAGCACACCATCGTCACCAGGGCCTGCTTCTTCTTCACACGCACTTCTTTTGTTCCTTTGAAGCTGCCCATAGTTGGGTTCACCCGAACACAACGGGGGTGGGGGTGCGGGGGGGACATGGGCCCACACCCAGGGCACCTGCTTCTCTCTCACACGTCCCCTCCTCTTTCGCTTCCTCTCGTGGCTTGGGTTTCCTTCCTCCCTTCAAAGAGCATGGTCTCTCTCCTTTAGAAGCCACTTTCTTCTCTTTCTTGGAATCTGCCCAGGGAGAGACACCTGTGTTTCCGTTTCAATTTCTCCTCAGGCACCCGTGTTTCCTGGGAAGGTCAGGGTGGGGATGTTGTCCGAGGGCGGCAGGTCATCACCCAGCTCTGCCAAGCTGGGAAGCTGGTATCTGAGAGGCCCCGGTCCTTCTGTTTCCAGGCTGACACTCGACAGACAATACCCTCCAGCCCCTACTACCTCCTATGTGTCATCAGTTTGCCCTCTTCTTTCCAATCTCAGCTTCAGAGGCTCACAGCTGCAGAGATGGGAGGGTTTTTGTGGGACTACAGGCCCAGGGAGGGGCAGGAGCTTGCTAGAGGGAACACAGTCAGGTAGGGGCAGATGGGAGTCCCCTGCCCTTCCCATGATGCTAGGCAGAAAAATCCTATCTCAGCCTCTCCCCAACTCCTACCCAGTCCCTAGAACATCCTCTGAATGAGCTTCTGCCCCCTCCGCCTGTGTTATCTTTCTGCCTCTCACTTTCTTGCCCAATTCATTTCTCAGGATTCAGCCCAGTATCACTTACTCCAGGAAGCCTACCTGGATTGCCTCTCCCTCACCCCAGTTCCCTGGGCTGAGAAGTGTTTTTCTTTCTCCCCACAGCACTATACTAACATGGTTTCATGTGTAAAACATATTATTTTCATACCAGGGCTCCAGCACTCGTTCTCGGCGAGCCTCACTCACTCCCTCCCGGCCCGTGGTTTCCAGTACTGTGAATGAAATTCCTTCCCTGCCCTCCCTCACTTGTGAGCTCCCTAAACACTGTACCTTAAACCTTTTCTTTTTAAGAGAGTTTCATTAAGATAGAATTTATGCACCATACAAGGCCTGCATTTAAATAATTTTTAGTATACTCACAAATATGTGCAACCATTTCCCCAGCCAACTTTAGAATATTTTCATTACCTCAAAAAGAAAGACCATACCCTTTGGCTATTACCCACCTTCAACCCTGAGCAACGACTAATCTCTTTTCTGTCTCTATAGGTTTTCCTATTCTAGACCTTTAACATGAATAAAATCATACCATATGTCAGCTTTTGTGGCCGAATTCTTTTACTCAGCATAAGGTTTTCAAGGTTCATCCATGTTATAGCATGTATCAGACTTCAGTCTTCTTTATGGTTGAATCATATTCCATTGTTCCATTCTAATGTCTGAATAGACTACATTTTTTCGTTCAGGTGGTTTCCACCTTTTGGCTATTGTGAATAATGCTGCTATGAATCTTCCTGTACAAGTCTTTGTGTGAACACACATTTTCTTTCTCTTGGGTGTATACCTGGGAGAGGAATTGCTGGGTCAGGTGGTAACTCTATGTGTAACTGCGGCAGCTGCACCATTTATATTCCCAACAGCGGCGTGGGAGGGTTTCTCCACATCCTACCCAGTTCTTTGGCTTTTCGATTTTAGTGGGTGTGAAGGGTTGAGCCTTCCATCTTTTATTTGCTGGACAGTGGAGCCCTGGAGGCAGACCCAGGTCTAGAAGCCCATCTCCCCACTTCTGCTGGGGGGTTTCAGGCAAGGTTTCTCTCCCTCTCTCTCTCTTTTAAATAGAGGCTCATCAAACTGAGGGAAGAAGTTTGTTTTTTTTTTAATCCCCACCCAAGGATATGTTTATTGATTTTTGAGAGAGAGAGAGACAACAACATCGATGTGAGAGAGAAACTTTGATTGGTTGCCTCCCACATGCGTCCTGACTGGGAATCAAACCCGCAACTTTTGGTGTATGTGACAACACTCCAATTACCCGAGCCACCAGGCCAGGGCTGGGCAAGGTCTCTTCTCCTTGCTGAGCCTCCCAGTTCTCTCCTGTAGAACGGAATAATGGTAGGTGGCCAAGAGACGGTGAATGTCAAGTACTTAGCATAGCTGCTGGCATATGACACGTGGTCACTGTGAACGACAATAACAGCTCTGATGATCACTCTAAAAGCCTCGAAGTTTCTGGCGCATGGCGGGCCCTCGTGGGTGTGGGTGTGGGTGGAGTGACTGGCAGCGAGAGTGCCCCGGGGAGGGTGCCAGCTAAGGACCGGGCCTAGACGACAGAGGCCCCTTGGCCAAAGCCCCGTCCAGGCCAGCTCTTGTCTGGCATGGAGAACAGTTATCTTTGTACAGGCATTTGGAGACTCAGCACATGTAAGCTTTCTCCTGATGGTTTGAATTAGAAAGCAGCTGATGCCTTCTGGAAAACCCAGGGAAAAACATTATTGTTGGAGGCCAGTCTCCTCACTGGCAGAGCTGACTGCCCGGGCCTGGCATGCCAGAGCACAAAAGCCTTTGCTGGCAAAATCAGAGCCTCCTCTTTGGGAGCTCCCCTCCTCCCTGCCCTCCCTCTCATCCAGCCTCCGCTGGGCCGGGCAAACGTTGGCTGTCAGATGGGAGTCAGGACAAGAATCCTCTGGCTGTCTGGGCCCATCCACCCCAGCAGCACGCTGGTGGACTGAGGTCTGACTCAACTCCCAGCCTGGCAAAGGCCAGGTGTCTGGGCGGTGCAAAGGTGGTGCCCTCTGGGGAGAGGGGAGGCGACTGGGAGCGAGCAGGGCCAGGAGGAAGGTGGCAGCAGACTGGATGGACAATGAACTTGAAAAAAAGAGACCCTGTTGCTGTTATCATTAGACAGATGAGGAAACCAGGCCTCAGAGAGGTGATGTCACCTGCCCATCATCACAGTGCCAGTGAGTGGTGGCTTGAGGACTGGACCTCGGGCCAGCTCGGAGGCCCTGCCTTTCCTTTTCATGTAGAGAATGGGAATGAAAGCACTTTGCAAATAAAAAACACAGTACAAACGTGAGGGGCTTTGACTGTCATTCTCACTGCTGCTGCTTCTTCCAGATCTGCCCCCTTCCTTCCCACCACCCTGCCCGGAGCAGCCCGAGGAAGAGGATCAGAAGACTATGGTGGGGCCTCTGAGCTGGCCATCTGCTTGGTCACCAACAGTTACAGCCACATGATCTGCAAGAGGCTGCCTTATCTCTTCAAGGGTGGCAGGCCTGTGCTCTGAGAAGCCTGGCTTCAGAAGGTCAGTGACGGCTGTCAAGATCTGCGGCGCCCTGATAAAACCACAGCAGCACAGGACCAGACGGATGGAAGGTCCCCTCATGCCCCTTCCTTCACCACCTGGACTGCCCGGCTCCTTAAGCTCCTTCCCTTCCCAACCAGGGCAAATAGCACCCCCTGGGCCTGTCCGCTGCAGCCCCGGGGGTGCCTATCACTAACTATGTTAGGTATCCCTCGCCCACTGTCTCATTTCTGAGGTTCAAAGCTGCCGTCAAAGAGCCTCTCAAATTCCATCTCCTCTGGGCTTCGCCTGACGTGCCTGCCCTGAACCTGGCTCCTTCTCTGCTGTCTCAGGTCGCTAGTTAACTGCCTCCTCAGCTTGACATTAAGTTCCTTAGGATCAAGGGACACAGCCCACAACCTCTCTGCCTCTCCCTAGCTGGCACGGCGCCAGGAGCACAAGTGCTCAGAGAGAAGTAAGTGCAGGAATCATAAGAGAAAGGAGGATGGTTATGATGCTAATGACGGCAGCCACTGTGTCCTGAACACTGACCTTGAGCTTTTTACCCGCCCTCCGTTTACCTGGATGTGTCACGTAACACCGGAGACGTGGTAGCTCCTTTGTCTGGATATGTCACACAACCCAGAGACTCAGTAGCTGCTAAGGGCATCTTAAGGAGGAGAAAAGGTCACCGTGTAAAGAAGGTCTGAACCTCAGATGGTACCGAAGGCGTGACGCTGGGAAGGTTCGCTTGCTGTGCCTCACAGGGCCTGACGCCCACTCTCCTTTCCTCCCTCCAGGTGGCTGTAGGGGTCAAACAGTACATTGAGCACATTGTCAAGTGCGGACAGCTGCCCAAATGCACGGCGTGGTGGAGTAAATGTTTATTGGAGGACCTGCCCACCCCCAGGCAGCTGGGGAGGAATGGGGTTTCTTGACATTCACTTTCCCTCTTGCTCTCAAAGGATAATAGAGAAAGTAAAGACGATTACAGTAACCCTGGTTCTGCATGCGAGGACTCAGGGGCTAGGCGGGTTGGTGCCAACCCTGTGGCCCGGCATCCCTCACCCCCAACTCTTCCTCCTCCCGCACCAGCTCCAACCATTCGGGCTGTCTTTCTATCCCAGTCAGAGCCGAGCTGCTGCCCAGGTCATGCGCTCTACCTGGAATCTTCTCCCGTTCTGCTCGCCTTGCTCCACTGAGATGTCAGCCCCGTGAGGTAGCCTTCCCCGGCCCCCGGCCCTGGTCTGTGCCCATGAAGGGCTGCAGAGTCCTGACCCTCCTCGGCGGCACTTGTCTTTGCTCTGATGAAACAATTAACTGCCTAATTATGACACTGGCCTCTCTTACCAGGCAAAGGCTCTGTGGGGGCAGGGAGGGGCGAGACGCTCGGCAGAGCATTCAGGGGGTGCTCAGTGAAGCCTCACTGACTGACAGAATGAGTGAAGGAATGAGTGGACATTTCATTCAGCCTCATCCCTTGCCAGTGTGCAGCGTGGCTATGTTGTGAGCCATGTCGGGTCCAACCAAGGATGCTAATTGATCTTGAAATGTTAGAGGTATGTGGCATACGGGCTCTGGAGTCGGAGTCTGAATCCCACTCAGCTGCTTCTCAGCTGCGTAACGTTGAGGAAGTTGCTCCACCTGTCTGGGCCTAGCTGTAGAGCTGAGGCAGTAAATAGCACCTCATTGTTGCTATTGATAGAAGGCTTGTGTGAAATAAAGATTACAATGAGTATGACTGTATTTAGTATTATTGTTGCTGGTAATGACTCAAAGGGTTCCTCTTCCCAGTTATTATCATTGTCCCAGAATGGCTGGGGCCTAGGTAGTGACAGTAGAGTCAGAAAGGCTTGGGAAAGTCAGGGGCTCCAGCTCCGTGGCGGGTCACGTGGCCAGGAGGCGGCCACTCCAGCTTGCCCACTAACCCGACGACTAATGGTAGAGGCAGTCGTATTTCCTAACTTGCTACCTCACGGGGGTACGAGGGAAGACCAAACAGAGACATGAATGAGAACTATTGTCTCTGCAAATATTTGTCGAATACCTATTGGGTTCCAAGGCTCAAAGAGGACCAGTGAACAAGACCGCAGAAGCTCCACCCCTGGGAGGTCAGAAATTAAGGGGTTACTACAGAGTGAGAAAATGCCTTATCAATGCTCACCCTGCCTGAGGAGGAGGCATGGGGCGGCAGAGGCATCCCTCTAAGTCCGAAGTACAGCTAACGATTCAGTGGAGGAATACCTCCCTCCCTGCCCCCTTTTAGTGATGCGATCTGGGTCTTCCTCACTCTCCAAGCGTCTGAGTCTTCGTTTATGAAATGGGCTTTGAGGTGGGCATAACACATCCTTCCTCACCGCACTGGTGTAAGGACGAAGTGAGTTCAGGCGTGAGCGCTCAGCCCTGAGTCAGACACGGCTATCTCTCAACTGATGGTGGTTATTGTCAATGCCATGAACTTGGTGTGACCTTGTTGCCAGGCCCTGAACTGGCACCTGGGGTGAGTGAGATGCAGATATGACGTTGTCCTTCAAAGAGAGAGAGACCAGGAGCATGGCTGGTATCCAGGGACCACATTTCCTTCCTACCTCAGGGCCGACTTTGATTACACACACATACATGACAGTATAGGGACATAAAAAGGTTTGAAATATTCCAAACCGGTAATTATAGAGGGTGAGACGAAGACATCTACCAATTATCTTTTACTTGTGTGCATTGTTTGAATGATTACTTTTTGCGGTTTGTGTTTCTTTATTGTGATAAAATATACATAACATGAAACTTCCCATTTTAACCATTTTTAGATGTACAATTCAGTGGTATCAAGCACATCTGCACTGCTGTGCCGCCATCACCGCCATCACCACCATCTCCAGAACATTTTCATGTTCTCCAACTCAAAGTGCACCATTAAGCACTAACTCACCACGCCTCCCCGCAACCCCCTGTCCCTGGCAAACTCTATGCGACTTTCTGTCCCTGTGATATTCACTATTCTAGGTATCTCATGTAAGTGGACTCATACAGCATTTGTCCATTTCCGAGTGGCATATTTCACTTAGCGTAGTCTCTTCAACATTCATCCGTGCTATAGCATGTGTCAGAATTTTATTCCTTTTTAAGGTTGAATAATACTCAATAGGTTACTTTTGCAATTAGAAAAAAAAGATTAAAAAACCAACAAAAAGTATGATGATGCGAATGACTGAAGAAGGAATGGGTGGATGAATGCTGGGGGCATCCCAGGAATGACTCCAACTCTGTGAATTTTGGATGGGGGGCAGCAGGTCAGCCAGGCGATAACTTGGGGCAGGCATCCCATGAATCAGCCCTGGGCTTCCTCTATCATAAAAGGAAGGAGTTGGGTCCTCCGTCAGGGCTCTAACCTCACTGTCCCATGGCCGAGTGGACAATGAAGACACTCAGCCTGCCAGCCCGGGCTGTGACTCACAGGCCATGAGACCAGAGAGAGCCCCCACACTTGGCCCCAATGCCCTGGCCATTCAACCTGGGCAGTGAGTTGCGTGGAGTTCCTGGTTTCCTTCTGATACCGGCCCTGCTCCCAGGCTCTGGGGACAACCCGATCGGCCCGGTGAGTAACAAGGCTTTGGACAATCCTTCCTTTCATAAACCTCTGCTGCTGACTAATGCCTCCCAGTCACGCTGGGCCCTTCCACCCCAAAACCAGCCCCTGCCCCGAACCTGGCCCTGCCTGGCTTTGAGGGAGGTTCCCCCTCCCTGTTGGAGCTGCCCTCGTGCCCTGCCCCCGCCAGCCTCTGGGCCCTGCTGGTCAGCCTTCTCTCTCTGGGACCAGTTTTCCATTCCTCCTCCTTTCCTCCTGTCAGCCCTGAGCCTCCCCAAGCCCTCGCCCCTGGGCCCTGCTCTCAAGCCTCACATGGGTCCTGCCATAATTAAACCTTTGCTGAGGGGCTTCGTGTAGACCCGGCCTCTCCTGTTAGAAAACAGCACCTGGCCACCCAAGGCTGGGGCCACCAGGAGATGGGGACTCCAATGGAGAGATTTCAGGCCTTTAGGCAGGTGGTCAGGGGAACTATTTCTGAGCATGCATTCAGAGGTGTCTTGAGATGCCCCCCAACTCCTTCAAGGCACATGGAGAGGTGTCATAGAAAGAGATGAGCTTTGGAGTCAGACCTGAGTTCAGATTCTGACTCTGCCACTTACTCGCTGTGTGATCATGGGCAGGTATCTTAACCTCTCCAAGCCTCAATTTCTATATCTGTTTAAATAAATGGGAATAATAATCCCTCTCTTCCAGCACAGATGTGAAATGCTTTCCAGTGAGATTCTCAACTCGGCCTCAAGGGAGGTGACAATCCCAACAGAGGGACTAGAAAATGGGGTTGAGAGGCCTTAGGAAGCCACTCTCGAAGGGGAAGCCTTGGCCAAGGAATGTGTGGCTGGTAAGGGAGAAGTCGAGTCCCTCCAACGCCTTGGCAAGCACGGTGGCTTGATTTACCAGCTGAGAAACAGTCTCTTGTTCTCGGGGTTGACGGGAGGGTGAATGGCATTCTTTTATGACACCACGTGAAGACAGGGAATGCACCCCTGGAGGAGAGCCTGGCATGGACAGTACAAGACATCAGATGACAAGAAAAATTATCCCTGTTTGGTTCTGGAATGGAATCGCTTTCCTTTTTTGTGAGGCAGAAGGGAGGCAGGGAGAAAGGGCCGTGGCCAGCTCCTCTCGCTAATGAGGCCTAACAGAGGCGCATGTGGAAATGACTTGGCAGGATCTGAGAGGCAGTTTGGAAAACCGGGAAAGGCTCCTGCCTGGGAGGCAAGAGCCACGGCGTGGTCCCGGCTCAGCCTCCCACCAGCCGTGTGACCGTGGGTGAGTCACAGCCTTACAGAGTGACATGGCCCTTATCTACAAAGGGTGGAGGTGAGGCGTGAGGTCTTTGCAGGCCCTTTCCAGCTCTAAGATCCTCCATTGCTGCAGCCATCTCTTTAAAGATGAAAAGCAGAGATGCTGAGCTAAAACAGATGTGGCGGATAAAGCCAAGATAATCAGCCCAGCGGTTTCCCCCCCTCCAATGCCCTGCGTCAGCAAGGCCTTGGGTGAATTCTGGCGTTTGCTCATTTCGATAGGTAATCAAGGCAACATCTGTGGGCCCCGACGTCCAGAAAAGGGGCTGATCAAACAATTTTTACCCTCAGCCCTTCCTCCTTCCCGAACAGCATGTGTGCGATGTGGACCCTTGAATCCCTGGGGCTCCAGACTGGCTCCCGAACCAAGGCTAACCTGCACACGGTCTCTTTGCTCAGGCCACCACATCCTCCCAACCTTCCACAGACAGCTGGAGACTGGGGTTACCCGTTCACTAGAGAAGTATTCAGTATGTGCCTCCCCAGTGCCTGATGCCAAAATAAAAGGTTCTGGGGCAAGTGTGTCGGAGGGAATTCCCATGGGGCACTGGTGTATGAGCTAACTATGTTTCCAGCCCCCGAGGGACCCACAGCCAAGGAAGGAGGTGAGCCAATATCCACAGGGCAAATTGGCAAGTGGGAGAGGAAGGTCTCGGGGTGGCACAGCAGCACATCTCACTTTCCCCTGGGAAGGTGGGAGGAAAGGGAGCTGGGACGGGCAGGGAAATGGCACGGGCTAAAGCAGCCAAACAGGTGGCAAATTTAGGCAGCACACAGCTCGGAAGGTTGGCTTTTATTTTAAAGTAACCCTCACCCCTTCCTATCCCTGAAATGGCTTGTCTCCCTCGTCACCTTGGTTGAATTTCTTCATTACATGAACCCCCCTCTAGAAGGAAAGCTGCAAGAGGGAAAGACAGTCACTGCCTAGTCACCACTCTCTACCCAGTGCCAGGGCAGAGCCCTGTACAGAGGAAGTGCTGAAAAGGTCCACGTGGCATGTATAAAGGCATCTGAGCAACCGAGTGACGAAATCAAAGTCCTGTTTCAGGATGACAGAGGTGCAAGGACGAGCCGCAGTTGGGCAAAGAGGTCGAACATGCCGTCTTTTATGAGCCCAGGATGTTTTTTTTTTTCCTTCTTGCTTCCTAATCAGTGGTTTCTTGCCCTTCACCAGAGCCCAGGGCCTGGAGCATCCGGGCCTGGAACGCGGACGTGCGTGGGAGGCATGCGAAACTGTGCCGGCAGCCTCAGGAAAAGAATCAGTCTTTGTCCTCATCTTCTGGGTGCACCTGTCGTCCCAAACCCTTGACAAACATTGTGTCATTCACCTTCCCAACCTCTCTGTGGATTTGGCCTGGGGGGCTGGGGAGGAGGGCACAGGCAGGCAGGAGAGCAGGGAGCGGCATTCCGTGCATTCCTGCCTCCTGACAGCTCCTGGTACCGCGGCTGTGAGCCCGCGATGTCCAAAAATTCCAGCTGACTCATTCGTGGGTTAGGCCAAGACAAGGGGATGGGTGGAATCTCCTGGAGCTCTGCCTCTGTCCAGGTCCCCAATTCAGAGGGAAAAGTGGGGCAGGGGTCGTGATGGCCAGGATTTGGGCTGTTTCTGCTTCCGTGATGCTTGGGTGTCACTGGAGGTCCCAGGAAGTGGTGACAGGTGCAGCACGGTGTTGTGGGTAGGAGCCTGGGCTGGGATCTTGGATGTCTGGGTTTGAGTTCTGGCTCCATCCTCATTACCTTTGTCACTTCATCAAACCTCTCTGGGCCTCAGTGTCCTCAAGTGGAAGCAGAGGCGGATAATGGTTTCCGCTTCACTCTTTGTAGTGAGGATGAAGCGAGAGAATGTGGATAAGATATGAGCACAATCCATGGTACATGGGAGTTGCTTAACAATGGTGATTTGTGCTAGAATGTCACCCTTTGGATGCAATGACGTGAGGCTCTGCCAGGCAGGTGGGTGAGTGTATAATGGGCCCTCGCTGGGTCGCACAGAACAAAACCTGCAAAGGACATAGTGGGAATGTCCCTGCCCTGCTTTGGGATTCTTGGTAGAGCCAACCTCTCTCTGAATATCTCCTGTCACAGCTGGACCTCCTATGACCACACTCAGGGAATGACACTACACTACATAGGCAGAAGCTTTCCTGGTCCTCACACTGGCTTCCAGATGGCTTGTAACCACGTCCCTGCCAAATTCCTCCTACCGCCCCCCAAGATGTGTCTTGCCAGAGCATTTCTCAAAAGGGGGAAATACAGTCCTGTCGTCATCACCTCATCACTGCATTGCTAGAGCAGCCTTCCAGCTGTCCTCCCAGGGGATGTCTCTGAAGGTTTTTCCCCAGCTCTGTCCGGGGGTTGTCAGGGAGAGTGAAATCCGGGAATGAGGATGGGGACACAGGGCGCGACGTGACCTGGGGCCATGTGCTGGCCTTCTTCACTCTCCAGTGTCTGCGAAAGGAGGAGGCTGGTTGAAGTCATTTGTTTCCGGCAGTTTGGTCCAGGGCGGGCGGGGGGTGGGGGGGTGGGGCGGTGGTGTGTGACAGTTCTGGTTCCTGAGTGCCGGGGAGAGCCAAGCAGATGAACACTTGTTCCTCTTCGTTAGGGGAGCACAGGGATTAGGAGAAGATGGCTCTGGGTTCAAAGTCTTACCCTGTCCCCTTGCTGGCTCTGTGACCCTAGGCAAGGCTCACGCCCTCTCTGAGCCATTACATGATCTGTAAAATGGACATACCAATGGCCACCTCCACGGTTGTGAGGATCATGCGAGATGATGCATACACAAAACTCAGTATGGCGTCTGACACTCACAATACGATATTTTTATTTTGTCCACAAGAAATATGGTCTTGCTCATCTGCACTGACCTGCTGGTCTTACCGAGTAGGAAACCGAGGCCCGCTGGCAGTTGGTTGGAAGAGAACTCGGACCATGTTTCCAAGTCCCAGCTGCCACACCAAGAGGCTTCAGAAGGATGCTGCAATAACTCAGGAAAAAGTCCCACAGAGTCTGCTCCAGCCCCCTCAGGCAGCTCTCAGGGCTCGTGCCAGCAGATGGCTTGGCACTGAGCTCCTTCCTTCGTGCGCGTTAGCGTGTTTCCAGATGTTTCAGGCAGCAGCCTGTGGAGTTCTTTCAGGTTCTGTTTTGTTGGATCTCCTGTCCGGTAGCTTTCCTTTCTCTTTGCTTTTCCCCAACTGGCCATCATAGCTTTATAGACAAAAAGCTACGTCTTTCTCTTCGCCTTCGAAATGCCCTGACGACAGTACCTTTCTTAGAAGATCCCTGGAAATGTTTTGGCCAGTCAGTCACAAAAGGAGGGTCGTGACAGCTGGACACCTTATCAAATGTTCCTTTTACAAGTAGCAACATTAACTGCTTTTAGTATTTCACACTTAGATTTCATTCACCCGGGCCTGCACACGCCCAAGGCCCTGGGGAATGGTGGCCCGGGGAGTTCTGGTGACCAATATAGAATTGGTGCAGCAAAATAGAACGAGCTCTCTCCTGAACACGTATTATGTGGGCCCTCTTCACCTATGTCGTCTTTATCTTACCAACCCCGAAGCAGGTGATATTAGTCCCCCTTTTTCGGATGAGAAACGAAGACTCAGAAAAGCCATGTAACTTGTCCAAGGTCCCTGAGCTACTGAGATGACCATTTTGGCCCGACTTGGCCCAACTCCAAAGGCCTAGCTCTCTCCATGACAGACAGGTACTGGAAGCCTACACAGCCTGGGCCGGGCCTGGGTTCTGGGCCTTTGCTAACAGCCACCTACCAACCTGGGTTCCAGACCACGGGCTTCACATTGAAACCTGGCCCAGCAAGCAAGTCACTGGCCTTGCCTCATCAAGGAGGAGAGTCAAATCAACCCCTGGAGAAACATCAGCAAAAAGGTATACGTGTGTGCGGGGAGTGTGCATTCATGTGTGAAGGTGTGAGGGCGCATATTTATGTAAGGATGTGTGTGTTTGAGGATGCACATAAGTATGCGGGTCTACGTGTGCACGTGTGCAAGGACATGTTGTGGCATGAGAATGGGTACTCTCATGTGTGTTATATGTGAAGGTGCAGTTATGTGTAAGAATCTGTGTGCTGGTGCATGGAATTCTTCATTTACCAAGACCTCCTTGGTGTTGAGTACCAGGCGTTTCCCAGCGCCAATTACAGATCTTTTAAAAAAGTGTATTTATCTTCTCATGTGAGTACACATAGGGGCATACATGCATGAGGACTGAGGTCTGTGTTTGTGTGTATGCATGTGCAGAGTGTTTGTGTGATGGTACCTGTGTGTGAGATTATAAGTATGCATGTGGGGGTATGCACATGTGTACATGTGAGGACATACATGGGCATATGCACAGAATGGCAAAACATAGGTTGAATATGTGCACACTGACATGTGTGCCCAGGTGTACACATATGTGTATGTGTGAGGTTACGTGCTCATGCGTGTGCGTGCAGCCACGTATGAGCACTTGTGTGCATGCGTCAGGAGTCAGGGAGCAGCTGGATGGTGGGGGCGGGAACACTGTGATCATGACCAGATGGATTCTTTGTGTCGTGAGACCTCCTTGGTGTTGAGTACCAGGCGTTTCCCAGCGCCGACGACAGATCCTTTTTAAAAGTGTGTTTATCTTTTCACATGGTCAAAGGGCAGCGTTTAAGCAAAGAGGGGGTTCCTTTTCCTGGAGGACTGGACCTGCTCCCCACTGGGCATCACAGGCTCTGCAGGCCCAGCTTCCTGGGCCCCGCGGTGCCCTGGGCCGTGCTCCCTCTACACTTCAGGGCGTGGCTCCCCTATCTCAGGGCAGATTAACTTCCTTGGCACCAGCCGTGTTTTGGCTCATTAAGGAGGAGCAGACACTGAGAGCAGAGGCCTCTCCCTTCCACCCCCGGGCCTGGTTCTGCTGAAAACACTTGATTTAGAGCTTCTCACTTTGCTTTCCCTGGCTGGGTGTCCCAGGCAGAAGGGGAAACACCTAGGGCCAGGCTGCTTTGTCTGCTGAGATGGGGGATAGGGATTTGGTTTCCCCACTGATGTGGCTCTAGCCCCAGCAGCCCCAGGGGGTCCAGGCTGCTTGTTTGTTGAGCGTCTGTTCCTGAGGGTGGGTGGAGTACGGCTGAGAACTGCCGTAATGGAAGCACGAGAGTGAAGCCTGAGGCTTATGCAGATAAAGGTTCTCCTCTTCAGGTAGCCTGGATAGCTGTGCACAGTAGTAAGAGCGAACCTGCTTTTCTGCCTGTGTCCTGCTAGGGGAAGCACCCGTGTTCATTTAAACCCTTTTCCATTTTTTCTGAAAGTCATTTCGCCTCTCAGGGATCCTAAAGGCTATGTAGTGCCTCAGCTCTGAGGGGACACAGTGGCCACCTGGCCGCACCCTCTCCATACAGAATGTTCTCCATAATGTCGAGTATTGTGCCCACCCCACCTGCCTGGACCCTTGTGGGGCCGCTAGAGCGTAAGGGTCCTGAGGAAAAGACCCATATCTCTCTGGAGCCTGTCAGAGCCCCAGCTTCTGACCCGGGGCCTCTGCCCGGCACATAGTAGGCCTGGATAAGGATTTGTCAGCTGGGGGCAGGATGAAGTAACTTGCTACTGCTGCAGGTAGACGGCCCTGGGTAGATGGTCTCAATCCAAAGATGCCCCTGGATCTTCGCATCAAATTATATTGTGCCAAAATTTGCTTCCGTCTGAATGTTACCCTCTGGAACAACACAGATTAGTTGTACCACAAAAGCCCTGTAACCAAATAGACATGATTCTCCTCTAAACGCCTCCCAGATCCAAGCTGAATGTAATTCCCACAACCACTCTTCATATCCTACAAACAGAAGCAACTTTTTCAATGGATATCTTGAAATACAGTTCATGAGCTGGACCTATAATTCTAGGTGTAGCCTATTCGGTTTGTGGTATTTTGTTATGGCAGCCCTAGGACACTAAGGTATTGGACCACTGCTCCCCTTGACTTGTACATTACTACAAAACGTCGCTCTTGGTAACACTGTGGTTTCACTTAAAAGAATGGAAAGGGACTATCTGAAAACTACTGGTGTTAATAATAGAAATACTTAGAAAAATTACTGGACATAAGATAAACACACCCAGGAAAAGACATTCTTGTATGTCAGTAAGCTGAGAATCCCAGTCATGATATTCCATTCACATTAGCACCTGAAGCCACGAGCCACTTCCCTCAAACCTATGTGGGACGCTGATAAAGAACACTACATGATTATTTGGGAAAACTTAAGAGATTCTAATAGAATAGGTATTGTTAAATGGAAAAATTCAGTTTAGAAAATTTCTTTAGCCACAGATTAATTTGTTGATTCATTATGATTCCAATAAAAATCCCAGGCAATTCATTGATTTTTTTTTTAAAGAAATGAATCCATATTTTAATAAATGAGAGAAAATGGCAAGGACAATTCTGGAAAAAGAGGGCGAGGTAGGGTTGGGAGAGTCCTGTCAGACCAGACATTAGAACATATTAACTAAAAATACTCAAGCATACGATACAAAATAGTACCATACACTAACAGATGCTGGTTCGATGTCTATTTACTCCCTTCCAGAAATGATCTCAAAGTGGGGTGTGATGTGTAAGACAGGGTCCAAAGAAGACAAAATGGCAATGTTGAGAATTTGGGGGCACTTGGGTACTTTCACAGGCTGAAGAAAACCCCTACTTACAATCTACGGCCGCGGAGCATCATCTCTACCCAGAGGGGTGTGTAACCCCATCCACTGAGTTGCTTTCTCGGTAGGAAGGAAGCCCCTGAGCTGCGTCCTATTTCTGCAATGGCATGAAATGCTGTTCCCCAGGAAGAGCTTCGGGATGGGAGAGGCGGGGAGGGTTAGGTGGATATGCATATCTGCTGATAGCTGCTGCATTTCCTTGGCTAGTTCTGCTGCTCACTGTGTTCTCTGAGAGGGGGTTTTGTAATCACCAGGACATCTTTTTCTCAATCCAGTCGTTTGAATTTCCAGAACCAAATTAGGTTAGGGAAACACCCTGAATTTGCAGACTTAATATTCTCAGTTTCATCAGAAGTTTGCTGAGCATCCTTGATGTGCCAAGCTCTGGGCCAGGCCCAGGGCCCTGAAATTTCATGACATGTAGTTATTTGTGCCTTGCACAGGATGGATTTGCACTGGTAGCCTGGCCCCTTGTGAAGCTGGGACTCAGACTCACTGAAGAAGGGTCCAGCCAGGCAACCAAGTGCCACTGAGCAACACCTGGTATTTCTCACCTCATTACATAAGAATGACTGCAAGTGTTACACATAGTCATTGTTATTGTGACTTCAAATGTTAAGTTATGCTCGAGGGCATTTTCAGGGCACTTTTCGCCATGGTGATGGTCACAGGGGAGGTCAGATCCCAAATGCCAAAGCCTGGAGTGAAGCCAGGGTTAGGATCAGGGAGAGGAGACAAATGCCAGAAAAGAGGGTTGTTTGGCAAGGAGCTGGCGGGTGTGGCTAATCCTGTGGGCCAGTTAGGGGGCTGGCCTAGTTCGGTGGATAGTGAGTGACTCTGGAGGCACATTGTAATGCCTGGGGAGCTTTAAAAAACAATCTGTGCCCAGATCCCAAGTGCAGCCCAATTAAATCAGAATCTCTGGGGGAGACACTCAGTCACTGTCTCATGACTAAAGCGCCGCAAGTGACTCTAATACGAAAGCAGGTCTGAGAACAGAGCTTAGTACAGGGATGAGGTTGTAATTGACCTGGTGCAAACGAAAGCATGCACATACACGTGCGTGTACACACCTAAAAGTCCCAGTCGATATTGTAATTTTAAATAGAAAGAAACATTTAGCATATATGTTGTCAGTTATCATTGTGAGTCTTGGGGACATGTTGATGAAGCTGTGTGCCGATGACAATGGCAATGATACTTCGACTTTAGCCTCATCTCTAAGACTTACGCACAGGGCTTGACTTTTTTCCCTTTTTAACTCATTATTGATGTATTCGTGGGTATGTAGGGGAGAAAAAGATTCTGGAGATAGAGAAATAAAAAAAAAACACCGAGCTTACTCATCCTGCAAGGTCAATGTCGCCGTCACTCACCTCTTCATCATTCTTATCTGGTTTCCTCTGACTAAAAGTAGTTGTACGCGTGAATCCTTGCTTTCTTTGAGGGTATTTCTTGGCCAGTCTCTTGGTTGAGGCCATCAGCAAAAGGTTGAAAGGGTTCTTCTTATGCCTTTTATAAAGAGTTTGCCTACAGAGTATGTAATGTGATGGGGGAGACTGCAAGACTGTTTCTGGAAGTTTCTCTTCTTCTTAAGGATTTGTTCCAGGGGAGGGTCGGGTCATGGTTCTGAATTAGGAATCTTCTTGCTGAGGCCAATTAGTCAGACAAATTCTGCCTTCAGAGTCCTAGCCCGATGTTTCTGCTGGTCACCATGAAAAGTGACCCAAGAACAAAAGCATCATGAGGTTTGGCAATGGGGCTTCCGTGTGTGTGTGTGTGTGTGTGTGTGTGTGTGTGTGTGTGTGTGTGTAAGAAACAAATGTAGGTCCAGATCAGACCTGAAGAAACTGAAAAAGAGAAAATCGAACCCTTTTCAGAAGCTCCAGCCCTTCTCGTCCCTGGGTGGCCCTCAGCCTATCACCAGTATCCCCATCCAGGAACAAGCCTGCCTAAAACTCTGGTCCTCAGAAAACCCCTATTCTGTGAAGAAGCCTGGGCAGCATTGCGGCTGCAGCTGCCCTCATGGAAGGAGCTAGAGTGGGGATGACAAGGCAGGCCTCTGTAAAAATCTTCCAAGGAGGTAAGGAGGGAAAAAAAAAGATTCCTCATTTACACCAAGAGTAAACTTCCTGTCCTATTAAACAATAAGGCATTCAAAATCGCCTGAGTAAAAGTCCCCTGATGTAATGAGAGGGTGAGCAATTCCATGTCAGGCTGTTGTTACGGGATTTATACATGTCCTAGCTAGGGCTTGAGGTGAAAGCAGGAGCCAAAAACAATAGCCCTAAACCCCACATGCACAGAAACCTCATTCCAGTGGAGTTTCCTTAAGAGAGAACACAGCAGACTCTTCGCAAACAAAGTGACTTCAAAGGTAGGCTTGCATCACTAGCCTCCCCCACTTGACACTTCCCTTTAGCCCAGACCTGGCCCTTCTGTTTCTTGGTTTACTTTATGAGGTTCTCACACACATCGCGGAGCAATTATCTGAGCGCGCAGGCCAAAAGGAAAGCAATTGTAACTGAGTACTTCCTTTGTCAAGCACTGACGCTGGCCACTGTGATGGTGGCAGGAGGTGTGCCCGGCACCCAGGCACCCGGCAACAAGGCAACCCCTCCCCCTGCCATGCTCTCAGATGGAATTCCCGAGGGAGGAGGACACCAGTGGGATAGGGGAATGGGGAAATTTTCTTACATCACTTGACGTGCTTGCTTTCACTCCCAAAATCCTGAGTCATGACTGAGGCTGTATCGCCTCGGGTCTCTGGCTGAAACCAGAGGTTATAGATTTGGAAATCTAATTCCATCTGCTGACTCTGGTCCAATTCATCAGAGGAAACGTGTATTATTTTAGTCGCCCCTCTTCAAGCTGAAGTGCCTTCTAGTTGAGGGCGTTACGTGAGGAAAGTGGCTCTGTAGTGGCTTAGTAAGCCGATGCCATGTGGGTGAACAATATTTGACGTTGGATGAGTTTACAAAAAGGGCAGTCTCTCTGTTTGTTTAAACTGAGATTAAGTGAAAGGAAAAGTTTTTCTTTCCCATCCCAAGACAAATGTGAAACACATGTTTTCCCTTTTGACTTTGTAGTACAAGCTCAAACAATTCTCCCCACCCCCCCTCAGCTGTGCATTTTCAAGGATTGCAGAATGTTTCCTCTCTTTGGTGGCCAAAGCCAATATGAGCCTTTGTATTTCCAGACAGTGGAGCTCATGGTGATGGCCCAGCTGATTCCAGGCAATTGTGTGTGGGGTGTTCCTGGGCCTCCCATTGTATGGGTAGGTGCGGTGGTACAAGGAATCCCGGGAACTGGGTTCGAGGCTTAGCTAGGCCTTTGCTGTGTGACCTCATTAAGCCTTATTCTCCTCACTTGCAAAATGAAATTGGTTGAAGTTGAAATGTCTCGGGTAACTTCCAATTCTGGAAAGACTGTTGGTTCAGGTTGGTTTTTCTGGTATGTGAGAGATTCCTAGCTGAGGGCACCCTTATAGCATGGGCTGGGGGCAGTACTGGAGACCTCAGTCAAGCATCTTGCCCTTCCACTGACTCACTATGACCTTGAACAGCTCCCTGGCCCTCTTTGTGAATCCTTCTCCTTATCTGCGAGAGGAGGTTTGACAGTCTTGCCCTTGACATAGCAGCTTAGATATGTGACGAGGTTGAATGATACTAGGGTGTAAAGTACTTTGAGTTCCTTGAGCTAAAATGACTATTTATCTTGGAAGATAAGTTTTAAAAAATGCTAGGCCCCAAATATTTTTTGATTATCCAAGAATAAAGTAATTAAAATCAATATTCTTTAGTCTTGGCTTCCTTAAATCACTACTGGTTCAGAGAATGCAAGCATTGGTTAACCAACATGGGCTGTGAAAATCAGGATTTCTTCCTCTTATGTTGGCCAAAGCAATGTTCCTTGCTTTTGCTATGTTGCTACTATACTCAGAAACCCTCAAGAATCCCCTTACCTCTAAGATTTAATAAAAACTGACATTCAATCCTGTTATGGCCTGGCTTCAACCTGCATCATCTACCCCTCCTACCTAAAATCTTAGAGTTTGCTAGAACCTCCACAATGATGCCACAATCACCCTGTAAATGTCACTTTATGAGTGGGCAGGCCTCTATTTATACCGTGGCAGGAAGATGCCCCTGATACTTTTCAATTCATCCCTAATTGTTAGAAACTTCTCCCCTACGTTGAATGAGAATCTGCCTGCATAAACCCCAGCAACCCTTGGTCCTATGGAGCCACTCCAACTCAGCGTCATTCAGCATCCTCGGTGTTTGAAGGCAGGCCTCGTTGCCACCCCTGAGAATCTCTTTTCCAGGCCAAGCAACTCAGTGTCCTTAAGAGATTTTCATGGACTTGGTTTTCAGGATCCCTAAATGTTGTTGTCCTTACCTTTCCCTGAACTTGCTTCAAATGGTCAATGCCCCTTTTTAAAAAAGTGACCCTTTGATCTAAATGCAGTGTTCTAAATGAGGAGCAGTTGGTGGAGCAAGTATCTCCTTTGCTTCTACAACTGTTAGGCTAGTAAGAGATGTGACAATATTCCAGTGGCTTAAAGCACTGGAGGATGTTTTTTTCTCTCTCAGGTAACTGTCGAAGGTGAGTGATCCAGGTCAGCAAGTGGCTCCTGCTGTCTGTAGTCATTCAGGGACCCAGGCTCCTTCTAACTGGGACTTCAATATTCCATAGGGTGTTCCCAAGTTGGATTGCTGCCAAGTCCCAGATGCAGTCATCAAGAAAAGAACAGAGTGTAAGGAGGGAGTGTGCCTGCCTCTTAAGGGCCCTGGCTCCCAACACAAACCATCTGTAAACATCTCACTAGTGAGAACTCAGTCCCATGGCCATATTCAACTGCAAGGGAGGCTGGGAAATGTAGTACAACTGCAAGGGAGGTTGGGAAATGTAGTACCTCAACACCATGGCAGCCAGGAGAATGGATGTTGGTAGGCATGAATATGGACAAGCCTCATAGGTCTTTCAGTCTTAGGAACTCCTGAAACTCCTTTCGCACTCAGGGCTAATGCACTCCCTGTCTTGCCTGAAATATTCTGCCTCCCTGCCTCTCCTTCCTTCAGCTTGAACAAGCCACCCCTCAGAGAGGCTTATCCTTACCGACCCAGGAAAAGTGGGCCCCTCATCATTCTCTTTCCAGCCTTTGTGTCTTGCCAGTCCCATCATATTTTAGTGACAGACAGACACACACACATAATTTTTTGTTTGTTTCTTTCTTTTCCCTAGTAAACTATAGGCTGCACGAGGACAGGGACTTTGTCTTTCTCTCCAGTGTGTTTGTGCCCAACACAGTGCCCGACACTGGAAGGCCAACACATCACATGGCTGGGTCATTTGCGGCAAACTAATAACCCCAGGTCTGTTTTCATATAAACTGTCACTGAGACATACTTCTCCATTGCCTTCTTGAAAAGCTGATTTTTTTGACCCGAAATACAGTATTTCATATTTATACATATTGTATTTCAGCTGCTTGTTTTGCCCATTATTCTAGCTGCAAAAGGCATTTTTTGATATATCAACTGATACATTTATTTTTCTGTTTTTTATTTATTGATGTTTTAGAGAGAGGGGAAGGAAAAGAGAGCAAGAGAAAGGGAGAGAAACAAACATCAATTTGTCATTCCACTCATTTATGCATTCATTGGTTGCTCCTCGTATGTGCCCTGACCAGAGCCGGACCCCCAATCTTGGCGTATTGGCATGACGCTCCGGCACAACAGTCTAACCAACTGGGCTACCTGGCCAGGGCCTGGTACATTTATTTTTCCCTTCAAGTTTCATATTATCCAAAACTCTGATAGGTGCATTTTGTGGTTTCCTTATGTCATTGGCAAACATCAACGGAGATGGAAAAAAGAAATGGGCCAAAGATAGAGCCCCTGTCAGTACCAGAGCCCATCCTTGTACTACCATTAATTCACCATCAACTCCCTTCGGTGATGTGTCTACTCATACAAACCACTCTCTTAACAAGAATCTCACTGAGCTTAGCTATGTCAGATGTTCTGCTGAAACTGAGGTGCACAGTAGAATTCAGGGCCTTCTGTTCCACTCCAGGGCCATGGAAATTTCCAGCCAAATGGCAAGAATCCCCTTGACAACATCTTCCAGTTTTGCAGGCTAGTACGCTTATAAAAAACAGTAAATGACTAGTTTCTAGGGAATCCATATTTAGTGAAACCTAACAATTATTGTACTCTCATAAGTATTTATGAACCTTTAATTCATAATTTCTTCTGAAATTTTTCTAGGACTGACCTTCCTCTCCTTTCTGTCAACACTGCCACTTTGGTCCATTTTCTGTCCCAAAATGCTCCTCCCTCCTCACACCTCTGAGCAGTCACTCCTTTGTTCCTTCTGATAGTAAATGCTCTTCCTTCCTGACTCTCAGTGTCTACATCCTGACTTCTCCTCAAGATCTAGCTTGAAAGTCACGCTCCCCCCGACGCCCCTGCCCATGAAGTTGTCCGTTGCTGTCCCAGGCCTCTCTGTGCTCTGAGTCTCTGTGGGATTCATTAAGCCTACCCCTCCCCTGGAACTCTTGAGGCCGCCTGGGCACAGGTGCTCCTCTGGTACTGTCCAGCCTGTGCCTCGCACAGTCCCTCACCCAACAAGGTGCGTGGGTTCAGTTGACCAGTAAAAACCAGCATCCACTTACGCCCTTCATTAAAACTTCAGTCTAAGCTGTGTTCAAGGGCCAGACGATGTGGTCTTTCAGTGAGTTTGAAAACTTAAAAAATATGTATTACATATATTTGTGGGGGGAGGGTAAAAGACAAATTTGGTGAAGTATTATAAAGTCCCAAGGAAGCTGTAATATTATTGGATTTTTTTCACAGTAAGGGAGAGCAATTTGCTCTAACATTCTGGGAAATCAAGATGGGTAGTGACAGATGATTAATCTAAACTATGACATTACAGCATCCTAAATGTTCCAGTGGCAAAGAAGGCAAATCACAAGTCAGAGCTATGAGCAAAAATATTTTCAGAAGTGTTAACTCACCTTTCAAAAGCACGTTTAGATTTACAAAAGATTGCAGGTAGAAATCTTTGGAGATTTAAAATGAGTTAATTCCCCATACAACTTTGGAAGAAGTCAGCGTTACAAATGCGGTCCACCTGCATTTCACTTCCCCCAAAGCGCATCAGAACCTGGCAGAGATGCTGATGCCACATCATACCATTTTGAGAGGAAAAATTTAGCTCTATGAGATCATCCAGTCCAATTCCTCCCAAGCGCAATTGAAAAGTTTGTTCCCTTTTGGGAGGGGGCTCAGAAAAGAATGATTCTGCCCCTGTGGGAGTACCCCGGACCGGCCACAGCACTCACAAAGGAAGTCCCCACCTCTCCCCAGCCTCCTGGGGCCTGCCACTACCTTCAGTCCAGAGAGAAACTTTCCTTTCTGTTGAAATGTCGATGGTTCTCCTTATAAAAAGTCTCAGTTTAAAAACTCTCTCTGCTGCTTGCCTTCTGAGCTTTAATAAGTAAGCCCCGGATTAGTATGTAAACCACCCAGGCACCGACTCTTCACATTTCCCAGCGCGCTGTCTGGTGCTGGCTTCTTCCTCATAAGTAACTTCCTCAAATGTTGGGAAAATCGCCCAACACCCTGAAAGTCCGACCACCAGATCAACTGCTCAGAGGACGCGCAGAAGGCTCAGCGCTCAGAAGCTAGCACTGACCTCTCCCTCGTTTCTTTTTCGCTCGCTCCTTGCTCGCCTGTCTTGCTCATGGGCAATTCATGCCCCTTTTATTGGCTAAAAATGAAATTTGGGTTTCCAGCTACGGCCAAGGACTTAAAACGCGGATTTTCGGCCCGTGCTTAGAGTTGCTCGTTCTTATAACTTCTGCATAATGGGACGTTACAAAATCAGGAGGAAGCCTATTTTCCAGTTATTTCCATTTGGTGTGTCACTATCTTCAACGCGTTTGTCCACATTTCTAGGAACTTGCAATGCTACAGCTGTTCTAGAAAAAGGGCCACATTAAAGTTTCCAATCTTCACACTTACTGGCTCTCACTTCGTGTGGGCTTGGGGCCACTTTCACTGTTTCCAGTTTCTTTCCAGCCTCCACTTTTCCTTCCCTCATTTCCTTTTGCTCTTCTTTCCCTCTGCGGTGAGCCTCCCTGACAAGCCTTACACAAGAGCATGTTTGCCTCTGTCACCCCCTTAGTGGGTGTTAGGCTGAGGTGTGAACAGGCGCTAACACAGAACCCAACAGTAGCATCAAAAGGCGACATCGTGGAAGTGGCCGCGAGACAGAACCATCCTGAGGGTGGCTGAAGGCATACAATTAAACCAGTTGGATCATCGTAATGTCCAGAACCCACATCCAGAAACCAGCTGATTTGTAAATATGTCTTTCCATCCTTAATATAGTGGGAGAAATCTGCTTGAAGTACAAAGACAGACTGATTCCTTTTTTTTTTAATTGTGGTAAAATACCCATAAAATTTTACTACTTTAGCCACTTTTAAGTATACAGTTCTATGGCAATAAGTACCTTCATGTTGTTGGGCAACCGTCACCATTGTCCATCTCCAAATGAAACTTTGTACCCATTGCACACTAACTCCCCATTCGTCCCCCTCCCCCAGCCCCTAGCAACTACCACTCTATCTTCTGTTTCTATGGTTTTGACTAGTCTAAGTACTGCATAGAAGGGGAATAAATGCAGCATTTGTCTTTTTGCGACTGGCTCATGTCACTTAGCCTAACGTCCTCAAGTTCAATCCATGTTGTCGTGTGTGTCAGTATTTCCTTCTTAATTTTGAAGGCTGCCTAATATTCTGTTGAATACATTCACCACATTTCATTTACCCACTCATTGTTGATTGATTCTGGTTTTTAAAAATAGTGAAGTTTATATTTTAACACCTGGGGAGTTGAAGAGTCAGTGGTGTATGGTGAGAAGAGCACTGAACTGGACATTAGGAAACCTGGGTCTTAGTTCCAGTTCTGAAGCAGGTGACCTTGGACTGATGGCTCCTGCCAAAGTGGACTGGAGGAGCCCCTGCATCAGAGCCAGCTGGGCTGCCTGGGAATGCTCACAGACTCCTTGGATTTGTCTTGAGTGTCTATATTCCTAAAAAGCTCCCCAGATATTTTTGTATATTCATGTTCAAGAACCACTGTTTGGGCCTTATTCTTCCATCAGGGCTATACCAGAAATTTTCAAATGGGGCTGCACTGTTGCTCAGTAGAACACCAGGGTTTCCTAGAAGGACAGTGGGGACTCCCAGGTGGATGGGTGTGAGGACCAGAGCAAAGGAGAAATCCAGTAGCAGGACATGCTTTATCTCTTTTGCCTCTAGGAGTCTACAGAATTCTTAAAAGCAAATTTAAAATCAGTAGGATCAGATTAGAAACCATTTCTACTGAAATTAAATGAATTTCAAATTACTAACTGTATTTTTTAAATTATTGTTGAGTTTTAAACATGATTGTTTTATAAACTTAATTGGTTTTGAATTCTCTTGCCTGGGATTTAAAATAAAGCTGTTTTAATTTAATTTTAAGCTCTGGCAAAAGGTTTCCATAGAGCTTTGGATGTTTCTCCTGCCAAACTGCCAACAAGCCATTTCTGTAAATGGACATTCAGTATGTATATTTAGTACTACATGGGCCCTGTAGAATGCGTATTTTGGTCCATATGTCATAACTCTTCCTAATTTCAATAATTCTAATTCTTGTTCATAAAATATGTTTGCAGACCTTTGGGCAAAGCTAGTGTCTGATTCCTACTCTCATCTTGGCTCCATCTAGCCTTTTTTGATCTCAGACAAGTGTCTTAACCTCTCTGCAAGAGGCCCCCTTTCTCTGGGAACTTCCCTACCCCAGCCCCTCTCCTCATCAATAAACTGGGTAGCAGAGAGAGCCACTATGAAGAGAGGAAAGAATGAGTTGTAAGAGTGGAAAGAGGCAAAAACAAGATCCCAGGTACCCTGGTTTTCTAAATGCTTTGCCCTTTCTAGCTGCAGTCCCTTTCCAGCAACTGACTGCATGCCCCAGGTTCCGTGAGATAGTCCTGTACAGTTATAACAAATTCTCCTTTTTGTTTTCTTTTTCTTAAGCTAACTCAGGATGGTTTCTGCCACTTGCAGTTGCTGAGTTATAACTATTATACCCTGTAAAACAGGAGTCAAATCCAGTTCATAGGAGAATTATAAGAATAAATCCAGGTATTCGTATGAATGTGCCATATAAGTATTAATGCTCATTTATTTTATGGTATTATTATCTGAGTTCCCTCTTTCCCCCTTTGGATTAAAAAATATTATATTTATTGGTTACACTTACTATATCAAAGTTACTCTTCTATCTGGAACAAGGCATTGAAGGCTGAGGGGATTTTGAAATGCAAAGAAAAGGGTGGGGATTTTGAAATGCAAATATTTTCAAGTAACAGTAACATGCTTAAAAAAAATAATCGAGCACTTTATGTGTTTCAGGAAAGGCACCAGAAATATTCACTCACTCCTTTCTTGCCTTCCCTGAGGCAGGAGCAGGGGCCGGGACCAACGTGGTTCAGGCCCCCAGAGAGCTACGGGGAAGCAAGGGGTGGGCAGCCAGGCAGCTAATGTGTTCTAGGTGCTAGGATGGGAAGGAGGACAGGAGAGGCCACAGAGAAAGGCATCTGACGCAACTCAGGAAGACTTCCCTGAGGAAAGGGACTTCCAAGAAGGGGTTGCTGGTGGTTTTAGGTAGGGGGTAAATCTGGTCATACTTATACTCTGGAAAGATCCCTTTGGGAAGGGGTGGGGAATGTGTGATGCGGACCAGGTCTGGAGGCAGAGGCCACTGCAGGTAATCTGGGAGAGAGAGGGCGGGGCTCTGAAATTTGCTTTAGGAGAGAAAGAAGGGTTTAGGGGGAGAGAAGGAATTCAGTAGACATGCATAACATTCTGAATGTGATCCTCACATGCAAAGAATTTTCTCCATTTTACAGGTGAATCTTGCCCAAGCTTACACAGCTAGTAGGTAGTCAGTCCCTAGGGCTTTGGGGTATTAGAATATCATGCCATTGCCAGCTCTTAGTCTCTTAGTACAAAGAGGCACCCCAATAGGACTTGGAGAGATGGGGTGCAGAGTGAGCTTAATTGTAGGAGAAAAGATCTAGGTTCAAAGCATGAGTGCTCTTTCAGGAGATGACACCAGGCCTGGGGGTGGTGTTGCCTCAGGGAGTCTTGAGAGAATGGGTGGTATGAGGACAGCAGGCAGGAGGGGTCTCAGGAGAGGAGCCTTTAGGACAAGGTGGAGGCACACCAAGGTCAAACATTGACTATTTAACAGAATCATTTAACTGATCGGTATGCCTTGGAGGAAGACAGCCTATGACTGTGGTATAAGACACACCATTAGAGCTGGACAAGGTGAGGATGAGAAAGACTGAGGGTGAGGGGAGGAGAAGGCCTCAGTGTCCATGTCACAGCACTCAGACCAGGGTCCTACATAAACTGTGTGACCTGGGGCAGCCAACACAACCTCTGGGCTGTGGACCATGGTCAGGACCCACCTTATGAGACAATTATAAAACTTCGATGAAATGATACGCATTAGAAGCACGTTGTTAAATCCTATGGGAAGGTGAGCTCTATGTTGCCCTGAGTTGTAGTTATTACATACTAAAGCCCTTTCTGGAGACAGGCTGTTAGTCTGGTCCACACCGTTCACTACAGCCCAGATCTTCAACCCCACCCTTGAAGAAGTCTCTATGGAATTGGAGCTAACAGGCTGTTGGTTGGAAGAGGTGATTAGTACCCTGTCCCAATGCCTTGTCATTTCCCCAGGACTAGAAGATTCACACAGAAAGAAGTAGAACTAGTTTTCGAAACACCTGCAACAAAGAGAGAGCCAACAGATTTGACCTTAGTTTTAGGGTCAAAGAAAAAGTTCATTTCATCCATTTGGCTGCTTGGTATTGCATCTTAAATTTCAAACAGCTCCTGCATGCAATAGCTCCAAGGGGGCCTAGGACCAGTGACTTTGGGTAAAAGGTAATTTAAAGGGAAAAAGCGGGAGGGGAGGGATGTATTTAGGGTTTCCAAAAAAAAAAAAAAAGCCAAATTGGACCTAGCAATTGAGATACACCTGATTTTCTGGTAGCACAACTCAAGTTAGAACATTGGACAGGAAGCTTGAAAGAGCAATTCAGTTTCATGCAAACTCCAGAAGGTACTTATTGTGGAAATTTATGTGCATACGAAAGTAATTCCCAGAGAGGGCCCTTTGAAAAGGTTGGCCCTTGGCCCTCCTCTCCACTTCCTCACCTGCAAATAGGTGAAACAGCACAAGGAAAGAATGAAGATTGATACAGCCGTGTTTCTAATGACTCAACGGCTTATTTTTTTCACAGATCGGTGTCATTCTTTGACTTTCCGTTTTGAATACTATTTTCTGTTTCTGCCTCTGTAATCAGAGCTAGAAATTCAATTAACAAGGAGGAAAAAAGAGAAAGTCTTTTCAAGCCAATTTCCTTGTGCTCCTGAGAGGTTTTGAGGTTAGGTCAGCACATATCTGTGCTGTTTACCTCTCTGGCTGTTGACAGCATGGCACGTGACTGAGCTGACAGCTATCACTGCCCAGAGCAATGACCAGTATTGTCTTGGCTTCACAAGCTGCTCTTTAATATCTTGGTGTATAATAACAGTTTTGTTTACCCAGTGTTTTTTTTTCCTGAACATTTATTATTATTATTATTTTGCAACACATATCAAAGAAAAAAAAAAGCAGCCACGCCAGGGGATGATTGGAGGCCACTGTGCCATATCAAGGACTTTAGGTTTCCTGTTGACTAGCCTACATTTTTTCTTTGCACCAAGACTAACCCCCCGTCCTGCCTCTAAGAAAACTGAACAGTACGAAGTGGACATAACATAACATGCTTTGAAGGGAAAAGTCATGCTGTGTTTTTAGACTACAATACTTTTTTCAGGTCCCTTAAAAGAAATCAAGCTGAGTCCATTTTCGAGAAAGCTCTTTGAGCTTGGGGCAATTAGGCATCTACTAAATCAGTAACTCCCACCAGCCGCACTAATGGTTAGTGCTCCCAAATGTGGCTGGGTTGCTATTTACGAAGTAGAAAACTGTTTGAATGTTCAATAAATTAGAATTTTCTGTGGGAGAATGTTCACAAGATATAGCTAACTGAAAGACAGAGAGAGAGAGAGACAGACAGGGAGAGAGATTCCAAGAAGTTAAATGCTTTTTTGTACACACACATACACATACACACAAAGGAAATACACCAAAATGGGTGGTGGGACAATGGGTAATTTTTTTCTTTATGTTTTTTGAGTTTTCCAAACTTCCCACCATAAGCAGGTATACTCATTGTAGAGCACGGTGGCTAAAACACAGACTTTGGAGCCAGGCTGACTGATTCAAATCCTTGCTCTACCACTTCCTGTGGTGACAATAAGCAAATTACTTATTTTTTCTGTGTCGCATTTTCATCATCTGTAAAATGGTGATAAAGATAATACCGATCTATAGAGTCATTATGAGAATTAAAAAGTTAATATGTATAAAGTGCTTCGAAAATGTCTAGCCCATAGTAAGCACTATGTAGTGTTTGTTAAATGAAGAAAACAATAATTTTAAATTTCGTCAAATTCTGGTTGATTTTCTCTGGAATGTTACTGGTCATGTTTTTATTACATTTATATTTTATGATACATGTTGCTGAAGAGAGAATACATATATCCTTGTGTTTATGTTTGCCATCAGCTAATATAGTTAAGGTAGATAGATGACATTTGATGGGTACCTAAAATTCTTAAAAGTTATTTGCCAGGCTATGACAAAGAGCAGGAATTTCCCAAGGGTATACTATGACCACCACTCCTCCATCCCCCGCCTGCCAATTTGGTCATAGCTGAATTACAGCAAGTCTAATTCTCTCCTTAACCACAAGTTATACTATCACAGTTTGATCCATGACGTTCACAGGACTGAAAGGATCCTTGACCTCTGGTAAATTATGCCCCCTTGCCCAGGATGAAATGCCCCGGATAAACCTCTGCTGGGTGATACGTGCTTCACTTCCTCACGTAGGCCTGGGAGGGGCAGAGGGAAATGAGAACCAGCTTTGTGGTAGATAATCAAATAATTGTGAAATTGTTAATGACTGATAGGAGAAGATGAAGGATATAATGACGAGGCAGAATGAGTTCAGAAAGATCTTTTCCCAACATTAAGAGAGTATCTACACAAAAGCAAATCCATAAACATACTTGATGTTGTCTTGCAGACTAAAGAACTGAATGATTGAGCTCATTTGTCATTCTGTAATAAAAAATGTTTTGGTGAGGTGTAGCCAAGAACTGACAGAAAGCAATAAAAATTTTTTTTTTAAAGTAAACAACGCCAAAGGTGGGGTGCCTCCTGCCCAGGGAAGAGAGGACAAGATGGCACTGAAAATCATTTAAAACCACACCGATGTTGTTTCCTTTTAGCCAAGAGAAAAATATTCTAGAAGAAGGAAACTCCAAAGCCCTTGTTTACCCAGCTGTCTGTACAAAGTGAATTATTCATGATTAAATGTGAATAATAAACCTATGCAAATATTTGTTGTATTTTCAATTTTCAGGAGGTTGGGGAGCAGCAGGAAATGAAGTCACTTTAAAGTGATTTAGTTAACTATCTTTTTAAGAAATATATCAAGAAAATAAATTTGATTGTTATTTATATACCACCCTCCAAAAAAAAAAAAGTTGGTTTTTCTTTAGGAGCCTATATCCTATTGGCAATGATAATCTAAAGTTTTTCTCTTGACCTTTATTTAATTTCCTTAGAAACTAATTGTGAAAGTTTTTTTTTTAATTTTCTGACTTTAGAGTGTTAAAAAGCTTACAGCAGTTCTTCTATAATGGGAAACCTTAACTGACAAGTTTCCAAGTACTGCTGCTTACTGTAAATTCTTACCTATAAATTTCAGTTACAGGTTTTTGATAAAGGGAATATTACAATAATACTGATACCTGGCAGTTTTAAGCTAATTATCTTTTTGGTTACAGAATTGGTTTAACAGTTTCCATTAGAACTGCCAGACTTTTAGCTAGAACTAGGTTAGAGTTTATGTAGCTTGTCCATTCTAAGAAACAGAAAATCCAAGAAACAGCAAAATAGCAGAAGGTGCTTTAGCATCTTGCAATCTCTGTAACTTTTCAAACTCACTTTATATAGTGTGTCATCATCATAATCTCTTGAAGAGTTTATAGCATGCAAATGACTCTTCCACGTATACTGTAATCATAAATGAGTTTCATTAATTAAAAAAAAAACAAAAAAACTTTTGCCTGGGCCCCATCTTTAAGGCTGAGTTCACCTGACTGAAGTCCATATTTCAGTTAATTCTTCATTTTAGTCCAGGTTCAGGTGAATCTCATTTATGCTCAACAATAATCTCGATGCCTGGAGGAGGAGCCAGAGAATTGTCTGGTCTCTCTTGGCTCCTAGGCTTCAGCAGCTCTCTAGAACCACTGGTGAATGGGTTGGCCCTCCAAGGGAGTGCTCCATCCCTCCTCCAAGCTACCCCATAGCCCAGGTAGGGGACTTCAAGTGCCACATCAGGTTTGGGGTAGACCGCCACCACCCACTGCTTCTACCTCTTGGTTCTTAAAAACCCTAGATAGGTCACTGCCATCAGCATTTCACAGCTAAAAAACAGAGGATGAGAGAAGATAAACAATTCATCCAGAACGACAAGAAAAAACCAAGATTAAGGTTAAATTCCAGATTTTGATTGACGAATCTCTAGTAAATTCATCACATCACACTACCCCGCACAACCTTCCCCAATCTACCTAGAAACCAATGAATTGGTGGTTTACCAGTAACTAGCACAATCTCTAGCACTATAGTTAAGCTTTTGCCATTATATTTTTCTTCTGAGATTGTAATTTCCGGAAATTTGGACAGTGTGAAAATGGGCCATACAGATTGCACTGAAGCCAATCTAGACATTAAGAAAATTTCACCACCTTCCCTCAAATTTGAGTGTCAAATAATGTATCCAGGGGCCATTTTATTATAGTCTCTGTTCACTGGAGATAACTTTTATTTAAAAAAATCAATATTGCATTTTAAGGTTAAGTGGCAATGTTAATAAGTGGCAAACATGGGTCTCAGACAAGAGTTGCTAATAACAAATATGAAATGTTTGGAAAAACATGATTTATATTTAATAAAACTCAATCAGTGAGTGAAAATTGGTGTCATTATTAACATTTTCACTATCCTGTTTCTCCTTAATTTCTGCAGTTATCTTAGCAGGCTTGCCTCTCACTTTATAGGAACTTGTCTCCGTTATGATTTAGCTCCGTGGTTTCTCACACTCTTACAGCTGTGGAACCATTTCATTGTGCTGGGAAGTTTCTGAGCCTGCAATGTAATTAATTCCTTTAATAGGCTCCTCTTTAGGGAGGGCCCATTAGTAGACATCACTCTGAATTAACATCTTAGTCCAGGAGAAAAGCTCTTTGGAGGAGTGAAACAGATAAATCTTTGTTGAGAGATGTGACCAGGGGACTTAACCACATTCCTTGTGGTTTCAGAATGACATGCATATTCTGGGACCCATAGATAGGCAGAAATGGTTGTTCTCAGTAATACCCTGACCACACCAGTTCTTTAACATAAAGAGATACTTCTAAATGTTATAATTTCTTAGAAGAAAGCAGTGTGGCTGGTGTGCACATTGAAGGAAAGGGAATGAAACTCTGCCCGCTAACACCTATGAAAAAAGGCTACCAGTCCTTCGAAGCACACCAGAAGGTTGCTGGGCAAGTCCATTTCATACTAACCTACTAAGGATTTTTTTTTCCTCCATTGATCTTGTTAAATAGTACTGAGGGTTTTCTGTTTGAGTTCGACTGTTGTCTTGATTATTTTCACATACGGTCTCTGGAAGCAGATTACTCTTGGTTCAAAATTACGCTACTTACTAGCTGTGTAAACTTGGGCAAGTGATTTAACTCCTCTGTATCATAGATCTCTCGTCTGATTGAGACGATAGCAGTACCTCCCTCCTTTGGTTGTGGAAAGGATTAAATGAATAAGCACATGTAGGTGCTTAGAAGAGTGCTTGGCCCAGGGTAAGCACCACTGGTGTTGACTGATACTGGGATTAGCTCTGCTGAGTGCAGGTCCCGCCGAGCCATGTTAGGTCTAAAACACAAAAGCTGAAACACTGACAAAGCAGAGGAGTGGGTGTGTGGGCCGGGGGAGGAACACTGGCTATAAAAGGATACAAGGGAACATCTGGGGGTGACCGAAATGCTCTATATCTTGATTGTGGTGGTGGTTACCCTGGTGTAAGCTTTAAAAAAACAAAACAAAAACAACCCACTCAAACAATTCTTTCCCTAATTACTCCCTATCACTTTACATCTGGATTAATACAAAAGTCTCCTGGTTGATTTTCTGTCTCTGAGCTTTTCCTTTTCTAATTCCTCCTCAGTGTGCCTGTGCTCACCCCCACTGCTGGGACCACTTCAATAAATGTGCCAGGTACAGTGTATTTTGCCATTTGTTTTCAAAGGGGGGAAAGAAATGAATGTGCTATGCTAGTGAAGTTGTAAGTCCTCACTTAATGTCGTCAACAGGTTATTGGAACTGTGGCAAAATGACATGGTAATGAAATCAATTTTACCATAGGCTAATTGATATAAACAAGACGTAAGCTCTGATGGCATCTCATCAACATTATAAAGAAATGACATTGAACAAAACGATGTTATTGGAGAACCTACTGTTTGTTCACTTATGCCTAAAATAGCTCTGGAAAGACATATGAGAAAGTGGTTATGTTAGTTACCTACAAGGGGGGGAACTAGGTGGCTGGGAACAGGGTGGGAGGGATGTTTCTCACTATAGCCTTTAGTTCCTTTTGAATTTTAAATCATGCGAATTTATTACTTAATCAAAAATAACTAAATAAAATGTAGGAAATAAGAAGAACCCTGCCAAGTTAATCTATACAATTAAAAAATATTTACTGGGTTTCTACCACTTGCCAGGCCTATAGAAGGGTTAAGGAGTCCACAGCCATGATTGTGTTTCATTAGTGAGATCCTTCATAAACTGTGCATCACAGGTCCTGTCTGCTTGTTTAGTTTGAAAACTTGCTTGCTGGAGACAGAAAGTCCCCTGGCTAATTGTGATGGCCATGGCTGGCCTATGATTGAGGAAAAAAGCAAGGCCAGGGGCAATTATGCTACAAAGAACCTCCTTCCACATACTGAGAAGATGTAAAAAGCTGTAGAGTGGCAAGGGTATCGGATAATACCTCATAACTAACAGATATTGAGCATTAACTTTCTAAGTACCAGGAATTCTTCTAAGTGCTTTACCTGTATTAACTCATTTAGTTCTCACAATAACTCTGTGAGGAAGACACTATTATGGCTCCCATTTTACAGATAAGGGAATTGAAGTACAGAGAGTGTGAATAACTCACCTAGAGTCACACAGCTAGTAACCAGGATGACCGGAATTTGAACCCAAACAATGTCTAACTCCAGAATCTTCAGCTATAATCACTGTATGGCTTTTTAGGAAAAGGACTCATAAAATATTCCTTTGCTCCAAAATATTGCTATTGAAATGCTGCCATTAATAAAAGTATCATAGAATATTACAGCTGGAAGAGGCCTTAGTATACATTTGGTTCAATTCTTATCCAAAGGGACAGCATCCTGGACGACTTGGTTTGAACACCTCTAGTGACGAGGGACCCATTACAGCTAGAAGCAGTAGCTAGCTGACAGCTCAAATTTCTAACGAAAATATTAAAACGTTGATCACCCTTTCATGTTCCAGGCACTTTGCAAGAGCATGGGGGAGAAATTCTTCATTCAACATGTTGAGCCCACGTTCGCCTCCCTGCAACTTCTTCCCACTGGGTCTGTGTGCTATCTTTGGAACAACACTGATTGAGTCGGGTTCCCTGCATTTCACAACAGCTCCAAATATATTTGAAGATAGCTGCAAAGTTCTCCTCAGACTTTCTTCTTCCCTGTTGATGCAATCTCTTCGCCTATTACATTCCCCAGGTGATATTCATTGTTCTTATTAACGAGCTTCTGTTTTAAAATGCAAATATGGAAGAGCAGCACATTAAGCTTAATCTGATGCTCCCTTCCATCAAGCTGTCTTGAGGGAAAGGGAGTTTCGATTTGGGGAAAGGAGTGGAGTGCTCAGAGCAGTTGATGCAGTATCTCTGGGTAGGCAAAAAACAGCTCAGGGATCCTGTGATCCTGAGACTAAGGAAGAAGACATGCCAAGTTAAAAAATAGGAATTACGCTGAACATCTGCTAAGCACTGACTGTATGTGTGCTGGGTAGTTTGTTGAATTGCCTCGCTTAATCCTCACAAGAGTGTTACTAGGTAGGTATTATTATTATCTACATGTTACAGGTTGAGTAAAATGAGGGCTACAGAATTTCTCACTTGCCCAGAAAATTGCAGTCAGGTTTTGAAGCCAGCAACCTAGGCTTTTTCTTAATTGCCTTTCTAAAAGGAAGATGAAAACTTAACTTTGCCTGCTTGCCCTAGAGCTGATTAGTAATTATCCAAATGGAACCTAGATGCCCCGACATCTCCCATGTTCAGGAGCCCTGCAATATCCAAATAAAGACCTCCCCACAAAGTCCACTCTTATACCAGGCTTCTATCCCTATGTATTTGAGTCCCTGAGGAATGTTCCATGCTCCACCAGTCTGTCTTAGATGTTTTCAGCTTTCTTAATCAGCTTGTGTATGCACTCCTGCCATGGGGAAACACTTGTACTGCTGAACCTCATGGCACAGTTAAGACAAGACTAAAACACTTAATGAGACTTTTTCCCAGGGTCTCCTATTGAGCAAATCTCACATGCATCTTCCAGCCAGTTTGCAGAGATCGGTCTGCCCACTGACCCCACACAGTCAACTAGCAGTATTTGTGAGACCACCACGTCCTACAAGAGTCAAGTCAGTCTCAACAACTCTGACATTCCCAGAAGGTAAAACTCTACTTGCAAAGATGTAGTACACCCCAGGGTATATGAGCAGAGGAGTACCTCAACTCTCCCCATTTCTAGATAATCTTGGCCTTCCAATGACTAACTAAAGGGCCCATTAGGCCCTCAATGGTGCCCTCATCCTCTGCAAAAACTGAAAACCACATAGCAGGTCTCAGCCAGGGCCTCATTACACAAATACAAAATCGCCCTTAAAATAAACTAGTAACTGTTAAAGAGGATACATTTGGGACAAAGAAAGGCATTTTCTCATTTGTATAGAATCTAGAATCATACAATGTGGAGGACCTTACCTTATCTCTTACAAGCAGAGTGTGTTACATCTCACTTAATCACCTGTGTCCTCCTTTTGAACGATGATGATTAAAACTAAGGATTATTTTTACTCTAAGAATCTGTGGCAATCTCCAAGGATCCAAGGCTGTTGGGTTTGAAACCATAAATTAACTGAACATTTTAAGACCCAATTGAAACTGGCTCTAATGGTTAATGTTATTTTAAAAACACATACACGACGTTGAACTTGTGTGAGTACAACTTTGACATTGGCAGAGGTAAGCTGGAGAATGAAAGCACCCAGACACCAGAGGGACCTGAGAGAGGGGAAATGAAGGTACAGTTTCGGAGCCTGGTTTCAAAGACTGGCGGCAGTCAGGAGCCTAACCCATCACTTTCCAGCTAGACCAACTTTCTGTAAAGACAGAAAAACCCCGAACAGCCAAGGTCAAATTTCCCCTGAATAATTTTCAATTTAACAATGTCCCAGTTTCCAAGCTACCATCATCTAATTTTTGTAATCACACTAATGAACCAAGCACAGTCGGGGTGAGGGAATGGCTAGTGTGGGACAGCTCCGGCTCCCCAGCTTGGGATCCAAGTTTTCATTCTTTTCACTGAAGTTCCAGCTTCTTGATGAACTTGTGTTTACTCATTTCATTACCAGTAAGGACAGAAATGAACAGACTAGAGAAAAAATTTTTTTTATCTTAAGAAATCATTCAGTAAATAGAGTTGAATACCTTCCAATCTTGATATCTGGTTGCATATATGAGCTCTGCTGTGTAAAATCAGCTGGTTCACATTTTCATGGTTCTCAGGTCCTCCTGATACCAGATCTCCTTTCCTGTGTACCCGGCCGAGGGCACAGGCCCAGCAACTCCTCTCTGTTGCCTCACACACCCTGCATTAGACATACATTTTCCACCTATTGGCATCGACAAAAGATTGTTCTGTTGGCACCGGGGGTGTTAATAAAGATGATAAAATCACTACGAAAAATTTCTAGACAGATTCAGATTCTAGACTTCAACTTAAGGATCTGTTAACCTTCAGCTAAGTTTATGAAAATTGTAAACATAAATTGAGAGCTAAATTCTCCTTTTAGGCAAAATGGTTCCTTCTGAAATCCAGGCTGACTATTCTGTATAACAAATTCACTTTACAAAAGGCCCCTAAAGTCTTTGGAAAGCTTTTCTGTGTTTGAACACTTGTTGTGGAGGTACACTCACTACCTCACAAGACAGCAGCCCATTTCAAAATCTTGACAACCTGTAGAGTTAAAAAGTTCCTCCTTACACTGAGCCAAATTGACCTTCTATAGCTTTCAACAATTTGGTCTTAAATCTACCCTTTGGAGAGACACAAAATAAACCTAATCCCTCTAGTAGACAGCTAATCTCTTTATAGGATTCTCTTAAAAGAAATTGTGGTGACTCAGGCTACAATTCTATCAAGGATATAATAAATACCTTTCCCCTCCCTCTCCTTTTAGTGGTAGAGTAAGCTTATGTGCTTGTGCTTAACATGCTGGGAGGAGAGACAATGCCCCTTTCTGGCAGGACCTGGTGTACAGGCCAGTCCAAGACCCCAGTTTGAAGGCTGCTTGTGGAAGGTCAGAAATGAACGAGTCTGGCTGAGCAGGCAGGCTCCCTCAGATTCTCCTCTCTTATGATCACACAGCCTTCTGCTAGCTAATGTGCATGCCGGTCCCAGAGACTCTCCTATTAGGCTGGGTCATGGGTTTCAGGTTCTTAGTCTTTTATGTGCATTAGAATCTGGGGAGTCTCTCATAGGTCATGCTCTGAGATTTTGACCCAGTAGAAATGAAGCAGACCTTGTAAACTGTATTTTAACAGGCACTCCAGGTGCTGATGTCCTTACTACACTTGGAGAAACATTAATATAAGTGAAGGAGAAAAGACAAACAGCAACAACAAAAAACACCTCAAATTTTTGTTTATTTAACTAGAAAACTTAACATTTCATGTATTGGTCCTATCCATTTAAATTATTAAATTCCACGTTATATAAGTAATAAAAATAACACTTTAAGTCATTTATAATTCATTTAGTCTATCAAAATTCTTCCGGAGCAAGGAGGGAGCAAGGAGTAACATCACCTGCAAATTACAGACTAATGTGCAAACTGAAGACCTGTTGGGAAGCATTCCACAGGGGCCTTACAAAGAGATTCAGCCTCCTGCATTGCAGCCTCTTTCCCAGTCTCAGGTCAACCAACAGATCAGGGCTTAGGGCCAGATTTGAAGAGCTTTACGGGGAGAGTATATTTTGGTTCAACACTTAGCTGATCAACCTCATGGCTGAAGTTAACACAAAAATCACACTTGGATAAGCACCACCACATACATCCTATGCAATTCTGTGGGAATTCTAATAAAGCTATAGAGGGATTCCAGTACACAGGTTACAGCAAGTTAAAACATTTCACAGTAGTCTAAATACCTGGGGAGTTTAATTATGCAAAGAAAACCCTCTTTCCTTTGAGAACAACAGCCTATTTCTTTTCAAAATAGCTACTGCGGTTCTTTTATTAATATGAAAGGTGTCTCATCTCTAAATCAGTCTTGAAGTAATGCTATCCCAAGGCAGCACTGGTGACCATGTTTCCTTGAGGCAAAGTGAACACATGTACTAGCCAGTAATTTACCACTTAGTAAACTGACAAAATAAGTTGAGCAACAAATTTAGTAAAAGGTTTTGGTGATAGGAACTTATTTTCCTACTAAGACACATCATGCAGTTTGCTGCAAAACAAAGCTATTTTAGAATAAATGTAGCAAAGGCATCTAACTTTCATTTTCTGTCAGGGATGAAGACTGTAGCGGGTTCACTGACCTTCCTTTTCTTCCTGGAGCTCTCAGAACTTTGCTGACTGTATACATTATTCGTTCTTTGAATCTGTGAGAATCACCAGAGAGAGGCACAATTCAGCAAAGATTTTGACATTTGCACAAGGCACATACAAGCCAGGTAGACCAAGTATTAATCCTTTTAGCTGCGTAACTGATCCAAACCTGCTTTCCTGTGGGCTGGTTTGGCCCTGCTGCCAGTATCAGAGTCTGGTATTCCAAGTTTCAGGAGCTGAGGTCCCCTGGAGGTAGCCAGTTTCTCAGGGACAGTGTCTTGGCTCTCTTTAGTGAATTCAGCACATCCAGCTCTTGAGAGGAGAGTTAAGATGTGGGGCCAACAAGGAGCAGTTAAGGGTCAAGAGAGTTCCAGGGTACTGATTGCTTTAGAGGGAAATATAATTTAAGTCCCAATTTCAGTTAAGAGAAACACATGGCCTTATCGTTTCCATTATAGGCTCAGACGAATGAATTGGGAAGGACCGTGGCCCTTTTTTCTTCTGTAAGACAAGTGTATATTACGGATTAAAAGGAAGCTGATTAATGAGTCATCACAGGTATATATAATTCTCCACTGAGCTCAGCTTTGGTAAAGATTCTGGAACCTATTTTTGCTCAACAGAATGAACAACTAAATGTATTATAATCTGTCAGACAATCTCTAATGCCTGGAATTCCAGAAAACACACAGAGGATATTTTTATATTTTCTAGCCACTAGATGGGAGGAAAGATTTTTCTATGTCCTCTGTTCTTTCTTCAATAGAAAAATAAAATAAGATAAATATTTTTAAGCAAGGCTTGTCAGAATATCTAGTAGGATTTCCAATATTATCCTTTTTTTCCTTTTGTTATAGGTATAGGTTTTTATTATTATTGACATGTTATTCCTACAAAATAGTGGTAATGCCAATAAAACATTTAAGTGCCATTTAGAATCAAAGATTGGGTTTACAAATGGTTAATTTAATCACCAACCTTTGTTTTAGTTTTAAAAAGCAGTTGAAATTCTGATCTCAGAAACCACAAATTCCTTTTGGCTTAAGCTAAGACATTGACTATATAAAACAATAAAACTGAGAAAACAAATAGAGCTGCTCATCAAATAACTGGCTTGCTCAGATATGTAAAAGTTTAAATGGTCTGCTCTAAAGAAAGGGAAATAACAATATAAAAACCCAAGGCAAAAAAATCAACTTCTTTATCTCTTTGTTACAGTGTGGCTGTAAGAAAAAGTACTTGGTAAAATTTGCTTTTTTAGAAACATGGCTTGGGCATGCTTTTCATTAAGTTATCCTCACTTCTGTCAAGTCTGAGTACACTAGGAAGAGAAGAAAATGGATATACAAATCCTCAAATGACAAGCTGACCTGATGGTTTGGTAGTTTTGTTCCCTTTTTCTTCTTTGCTCAAAAGTAAACCATAGTTTTATTACAAGTCTCAGAACTATAATTTTATTGCAGTGAGTTAATGGCAACATTTGAAATAATGTATACAATCTCAAGGACACCAATGAGGCCTGGGAACTCTCAATGGTTTACAGAAAACTAGTGGGTTCAAAAGCAAGTATGTGATCTGTCAGGAGACACTTCCTAACATGGATGAATAATCTATATGAACTATATAAACCAACAAAATCCATATGAAGAAACATTTTTCAGGTGTATTCCAGTGGACTGTGTTTGTATATTTGATGCCAAAGCCAACAAGGCAAGCAAAGGATGAGTGATCAGGCAGGCTAGGCAGATTATTCAGGTGATTTGAGCAAATGATTTCTAATACATGTCATATTATGCTTTAAACAGATAGTTTTTAACGTGTTTCTTATATACAGACTAATAAGAGGTTACCATGATCCACTTACCAATAGAGCCTCAGGAATAGGGTATCTACATATATGTCCGGGAAAAGCCCTGAAGATACGCTTTCTGCTATATATTTCCCCACTTTCCATTTTTGGTTTGCTAACTAACATATTCTCCAACTGGGAAGCCAAAGAGCAGGTTTTGTCTTAAGCACAAATAGGACAGTTAGCTGACTTTGTAGCAGTATTTGGACAGCACTGGAAGGGGTCTGTTCTTTTAAATGAGTCTACTTGTTACTTATTTCTCTATTAATTCACTAAGAAATTAAATTTGGTATTTGAATGTTTGTTACCGTCTTTGGCTGTCTTTTCTCCTTTCTACACTCTTTGGGTGTGACTCCTAGGAGTCAGTTCCCATGTGTAAGCAAAAACTACCACTTTTTTTTTTTTAATCTAAAAGTGTTTATTGGGATGGTTCCCACTCCTCTTGATTCAGGTGTTTTCAGTGCGGCTTCCCTCTGAAGGAGCATCCTTCTGCCAGCCTGGCTCTCCTCCTGCAGGCATAGTGGAGAGTGGCCAACACACAAAACTTCTGGTTATACATGCCTGAAGATGGAAAGGTCACCACATTTATATGTTTAACCTAGAGCTCCCTTTTGCATGCTAGGTCCATGTGTGTAATCAACTGCCTACTAAAAGTCTCCACATGGATGTTCCAAAGAAAACTCAAATGCAATGTGTCTAAATTGAATTTGATCATCTCTCTCTCTCTAAGCCTACTCTCAATCTTTATTCTCACTCTCTGTGATTCCCTTGGAGGTATCTAAAGAAACAACCTGGGAGTTAGCCATGGCTGCTCCATCATTCTCACCATAACATCTAACTAGTCACAATTCCTACTGATTCTACGTCCTTAATATCTCTCAGCTCTATCCATTTTTCTCTATTGCCCCTGCTTCTCCGTTAGCCCAGTCCAGCATGATCTCTCCCAATTACTGGGCCTGGAACACCTACTATTACTGTTTCTCTAATCCATTCTCTGCTATGGAGCCTAAGTAGTCCTATATTAAATGTGACCACATCACTCTTCTGATTCATTATCCACACATTAATGACTTCCCATTGTCCTCAGGACAAAGTTCAGACTCCTTACGGCCCTGGTCCATCACTGTAGCTTCATCCCGCCCTACACTTACTAAGCTACTTGCAGTTCTCCAGATGGGCCCTGCTCTCTCCCCTCTAGACTTTTCCTTTCATGCCCACTCCCATGCTCTGTTCTCCCCTTTATCACCAGGACCAGAGTCAGCCCTTGAATTTCTTCTGCCTACTGGCTTTCCCTTACACCTCTAGGGCTGTGTTCTGTCTTATCCTTTCCGTAGCATTTACTGCATAGTATTATCAGGCCTGCTTACTAGTCTTCTCACCCACATACTATATTAGTCATCTTTTTATTCCCACGTTCCTGGCATCTGGTAGGTGCTTTTAAATTACTGGCTGAATGAATGCATTCTGGAGTTGATTTTAAGCCAGGCATTGTGCTGGGCACTAATACCATAACTCTAGTAATATAAAGATGACTAAGCCACAGTTGTTATCAAGAACTGAGTGTTATAATGGAGAAGCATAAAGCACATGATCATAATATAATGCCATACAATATAATACACGTTCAGTAGCCACAATAGACATTCATTCATTCAGCAATTATTTACTGAGTGTCAGTTTTGTGCATGGTACTGTTTTAGGTGCTTGGGGCATATCAGTGACAAAAGAGATAAAAATCCCTGCCCTGTAAATTTTACAATCCAGCCATTTTTGGCTTAATAATTTCCAATGGCATCTCACTGCTTTTAGGACAAAGTCCAAAGTCCATACCTTGGGTTTTTCATACACCATCAGTCATTCTTTGCATTTCTAGAGAGGGAGAGGGGCTCACAGATTGGCTATAAGACCCTAATGAAAGCTATGCACTCTCAGTTCAGAAAAATGCTCACAACAATTTTAAGAATAAAAGGAAAGTGCTCACCCATTCATCTACTTTATCAGGTCACTTGAGGGGTGCTCCGAGACCCCCTGAATACTCCCAATTATAGTCACTACCGCATAGGGACCGGCTGTGCCCAGTGGTATCAGTCCCATCTCTTGCACGCTACTTCTCACTGTCCGCTCTCTGTTTTCCCCTATCTTGCGGACCTTTGCACATGATGCTCCTTATGCCTAAAATGCTCTTTCCCCTCCACCTGCCCTCTCTTTGCCTAATTAATTTCTGGTCATTCTTCATATCTCAGATGAAAATATATTTCCTCAAAGAAATTTTCCTTATCCCCACTGCAATTAAGTTAGGTCCTCCCAATCATATGCTCTTACATAGAGTTTTAGGAGGTAAGGGCCTTGGTCACAAATCGCACAAGTAGGGGCTCAATAAATATTTTTTAATAAGCGAATGAATCTTCAAAGAGCACTCTGCCAGGAGCGTAGAAAGGTACTGGAGGCATGAAGTGGATGCAGGGTGATGAGTCATGCCATCGTAGTAGTCAGGTGGTAACTTGGGGAGCAGTGCAGATAGAGGGAAGTCAGCAGTGAGAAATATTTAGAAGCCAGAGTCAGAAAAATGGCCAATTGTATGTGATGGTAAAGGAGAGGTAGGTGTGTCAATAAAGACTCCAGCTTCTGGTTTAGCTAACTTCATAGACGGAGGTACAGCTCTCTCAGACAGAAAACAAGGACAGTTTTGAACCTGTTGAGTTTGGAGTACCTATGAAACCTCAAGTGGACATCTTGCATAGGCAGTCGTATATGGAAGTCTGGAGCTCAGGAGAGATGTCTGGGTTGGAGACGTAAATTTGAGAGTCATTAGGATATGAAGACTAATTAATGCCATGGGTGTGGAAGAGTTTGCTTATTGAGAGATCAGACCGTGAGAAGGGAAAGGGGCCAAGACATAGCCTAAGGAACTCCAACATTAAGAGATTAGATAGAAGATGAGCCAACAAAGGAGACTGAGAAAGAGAGATAAAAGAGGACTAGCAAATTGTCATATAAAGAAAGTCCACAGACTGGAAGGAGATTTGATTTGGGGTGGTAAACACACAATATGATATACAAATGAATACCTGAAATCTATATAATTTTATTAACCAATGTCACCCCAATAAATTTACTTTAAAAAATAGAAACAGAGAAAGCCAATGGAAGAGAATTTTAAGAAGAGGGTACAGAGAAAATAAGAGGGCTGATGGCAGTGATCAGCAGTTCCGGGTGTAGCTAAAAGGTCAAGGAAGACGAGGACTAAAATCTGCCCACTTGTTTTAGCCACATGAAGACTACTAGATGCAATGGACTGGTTGGGGCAGAAGTCATCCTGAAGTCAGTTGAAGAGAGTGAATAAAATATATTTAAAAATCAAGATAGCAAGTATGGAAAGTTTTATAAATAAAAGAAATTGTGTCAGCAAATATACAAAGTTTTACAAAAGTCAAGACGGAATGACCAACTCAGCCTGGAGAATTTAGAGAAGGCTTCTTTCCAGAAGGACATTGACTTGGATCTTAAAGAATGAGTAGAAGTTCACCAGACAGGATGGGGTGGAAAGGTCATTCTAGGCATAAGGTTCAGCATGTTCAAAGATACTGAATTATGAAACAATGTGGAAGGTATATGGGACAGTAAGAAATGTCCCTTTATTAGATGGGCTTTTAGGGTGAGGTATTGTGTACCTACACACTTCTGTTAAAAACATAAATTCCCCTGAAATTATTATTCAGTATAATATTAGTGTAAGTTAACTTATCAAATGGTCTCCAAGTGGCAGCCTGTTGAAAGCAGGACCTTGTAGGCTTTGGAAACAAGGACGGATAAGTTTCGGTATAGAAAGAGCAATCAGGGCACAGAGCTTACTTTGCATTAAGAAGTAATCTGTGTCGGGAACCAAGGCAGGGAGGGGGGAAGCCCCAGGCAACCAGGAAATAAATGAGCAGTTTATGTGCATGGGGTGAAAGTGCAGTGAGTTTTGCTTACTTCCAAAGTATCTGTCAGGTCAAATCTGGCAAATTTAGAAAACCAGTTCCTTACCAGTGTAAATTTATAATCAAGTGTTAAGTATGGAATCTTCGGGTTTGGAAGTTACCAGAGCAAGAAACTTTATTGTTCAGAGAGGGTCTGTACCTCTATAAGTAAGTTGCTATAGCAGTGATGTTATTGTTTTGATTCCTTTCCTTTGACATTTACCTTTTTTGCACAATGAAAGGCAGATAAGCCATTATAAAATAAATGCTATTAGTATCAATGTAGCACATGTTAACATGTGATAAATGAAGAGTAAGAAAACAAATGTTTAAAGAGAACACTTACCTCCAACTCCACTGCAGCTGTGAGCTCTCTGCTGTGTTGGGAAGTGTCTCATGTTTCACTGGAATTAATGAAGTTTGCTTATTCATTTACATTCTTGATTTTCTGTAGTTTGTGACCAGGGTTCTAGTCCATGGTTATCTTTATTTATGAGGCAAATACGTATTCTCCTTAGAGTCAGAACCACATATTTGCATTAATCTTTCAAAGTTATTATATCAATTCTTCCTCCATATTTTCTAAAGCATCATATGGCTTTAAAAGTTCTATAATTAATCCATTTATTCCACAAATGTTTTTGAGCACCTTCTCTGTAAGAGACATTGTGCTAACAAGCACTATAGGTACTAAGCTGGTCAAAACACATTCATGTCCTCAAAGAGGGCCTGGTGGGGGAAACAAACTGGTTATAGATGAAATGATAGAGTCATGTACAGGGTAAAGCAAAGGTTCCAAAAAGATCTTATCAGCTCTTCTTGGGGAGGCCTGGCAAGGCTTCAAAGGGGTTGTGAAGCTTGAACTAAGTAGTGTAAGATGAGCAGACATTCACCAGGCAAGTGGCATTAGGGATTGAGGTTGCAGAGAGAACATTCCAGACAAAAGGAGCACAGGTACAGGGATGTAAAGCAGAATATGTCTGGAGAATTGGGAATAGTTCAGAAGCACTAATAGAAAGGGCACAGGGTTAGACACTGTCATTCTCTGAAGTTTGGACTTTGTACTGTAACGGTGTGCGACCTAAGAGTTCCAAGGACAAACTTGTTTTTGAAAAGTCATTGTGGCAGCAGTGTGAAGAGTGAACTGAGGGAAATGAGACAAGAAGCAATGAGGCTACTTCAGAAGAGAACTTTTCTGAACAAGAACAGGGCAGCAGTGAGGTTAAAGAGGAAAGGACTAGTAAGGCAAAGGCCTGAGGCAAGATAGAATGAACGCCTGAGCCCAAGCCCTGACATAACTTGATCACTGACTGGAATGGGCACAGGGATGGCAAAGAAAAGAAAGGAGTAAAATAATGACAAAAATTACCCATGTTTCTGGTAATGCCGTTGACCAAGATGGAAAACAATGAAAGTGAGGGGGTGGGTGATGGGAACATGATGGGGAGGGTAGAGTGAGAAATAATGACTCCATTTTAAGATTCTGAATTGTAGGTGAGACGTAAATGAAGATGTCCACCAGGGCACTGACTATATGTCCTGGAGCTCAGGATAGAGGAAACTGTATCGAGAGCACATATAGAAAGATGTATTCGCTTTGGACAAGAGATGTGATATTAATTGAGGTCTACAAGGAAGGAGATAAAAGGGAACATAAATATAGGTACATCTTTAAATACGGAGGAAGGAAATAGAATGATTCATACTTGATGATCTTAACTATTTCTGTGAAGCAGAGTTTAGGTCATCAGCTTAGAAAGTGAGAGAATTGGTCTTGGGTGGTGCTTAAGACACATGTGAAATTATGGACAATGGAAAAGGGAGTCCATGATAGACTTTTAAAATTAATGTTAACTGTCGCTTAGGATCTAGACAGCTTTCAGATATATCACCTTCAAATTAAAACTTAAGTTTGACATTGGTTCCTTTTAAATTAAACCTAAAATACTATAAATTATTTTTAAAACTGAAGTTTGACATATTAAAATTTTTGCTCTTTTTACAAACATTTGAATGCTTAACAACAGACCATATACTATGCTACAGCGTCACAAATGTTATCTCATTTATTCCTCACAATAAGAGAGTAAGGGCAGGGAGGGGGGGTTTATTCCTCTTTTACAGATGTAGAAACTGAAGCTCAGAGAAGGGAAATGACTTGTCCAGTTCACACATTTAGTAAGTGGAAGACTTGAACCCAGACCTCCTGATTTCAAATTTAGTGCTCCTCACAATTTGCTTCTCCATCCCAAAGGGGAAAACAAAGGTAGAAAATTGCATGTGAGGCTATCAGAACTCTGTGTAGGGTTAACAGGCTTCTATCTGGGGTTGATCGTTTTTGGGCATAGCCTAGTGGGCCCTCAAACTAAACACAACCAAAGTCAAGTTCATTGTTTTCCCTTTGTAACCAATTTTTCCTCATGACTTTTCAATTTGTGCTAATCAGCATTTCCCAATCATCAAAGGCCAAAACCACAGTCACCTAAGACTCCTCTCTCACCCCCTAATGACTACACAGAGTTCTTATAATGAGTAAATATAATAGCAGAGATAGGGCACCTGGTACAGCATAACACGTACGCAAGTCACTCAGTGACTGATGGCTGTGATCATTTCTACTGCCTCTGGTACCCCATATTCCAGCCAGACTGGGTTGTTGCAGGAGGCTAAAGAATGGGGCACCATTTCTCATTGTGACCATCAAGGCAGTGACTGGCGTGGTATGGTCACAAGCCAAGGAATGACAGCAGCCACCTGGCGCTGGAAGAGGCAAAGAACAGAATCTCCCCTAGGGCCTCCAGAGGGCGTATAGCTCTGCCTACACCTTAATTGCAGCTCAGAAACACTAATTTTGGACTTCTGGCTCCTAGTGAGAGCACATACTTCTGATGTTTTAAACTACCAAATTTGTGGTAATTTGTTACAGAAGCCTTAGGAAACTAATATAGTTACATTCCCCAAACATACCTCATTCCTTTTCCTCTTTATTTCTTCCATATTTCGGAAAACAAAAATCTTCTCTTACTCATTTTAAATTTTGAATAATTCATTCAAGGTCAGTCTCTAAAAGTATTTCATCCACAAAGCGTTTTTTACTCCTTTAATCACATATGAGCTTTCTTTCTTTAGCAAATCTCCACGGCATATTTTTTGCAATGGTGTTTTTCTGACAGCATAAATATTTTTAAACAATTTGTCCTTTACCTGGAACTGGGTTTTAAGTTCTTTAGGAATTCATTTGTATTTAATATTATGGTCTTCAGACTCTCTATAATGCCTTATGCAGTGTCTTTCACACAGTAGGTATCAATAATTCTTTTGCTACCTACCTTTACCATCTACAAAAGTGTTCAATTACACAGTTATTCATATATCCTAAAACTGCACTGTCTATCATGGTAGCCATTAGCCACTTGTGGCCATTTAAATTTAATCAAAAGTAAACAAAATTTAAAATTTAGTTCATCAGTTGCATTAGTCACATTTCAAGTGTTCAGTAGCCACATGTGAGTCAATTCAAGCATTCAATAACATGTATTAGACATCACAGATATAGAACATTTTCATCGGCACAGAAAGTTCAATTGGAGAAACTGCTTTGCAGAGGCAGTCTAGGCATGTATAATCCAGGTAAACATAAGGTTTCCCAGGGACCATAGTAATAAAAGAAATATAGAAACTAGAATGCTTTTTTCCCCCTCAAAATGCAAAGACTTATTATTATAAAAATGTTAATTTCCCTAAGATTATTTTATCAAGTCAATACAATCCCAATCAAAATTCAGTAATATGCCTGTTGGAACTTTAAAGCTGATTCTAATAGTCACCCAGAAGAGAAAATGTATGGGAAAATCTTAAAACCACTACAAGAGTTGCTCTTTCAGATAACAAATTATAATATAAAGCTAGAGTTATTAAAGCAGGATAGCAGTGATATAGAAGTAGACCTATGGATCAGTAAAACAGACTAGCAGTCTAAAACCAAACCTACATATCCATGGGTTTTTAATTTATGATAAAAATGGCATTCAAATTAGAAGGGAAAAGGCAGACATTAAAGTGGTACCTACCAAGACAATGGGAAAATGTTCTCACACTGGAAAAAAAATCCCAGCTAGTTCAAGGAGCCAAATGTAAAACGCAAATATAGAAACTTATTAGAAAAATATAGAAACATTTATTTATAACTTTAGCACTGAGAAGACCTTCTTAAGCAAGATATAAAATGATAAAACCATGGAAAGGCATACCATATTTCTAAATTGTAAGCCTTAATATTAAAATGTCAATATTATCCAAAGCAATCTACAGATTCAATACAATCCCTGTCAAAATTCTAATGACTTTTTTTGTTTTTTTTGCAGAAATAGAAAAATACATTCTAAAGTTCATATAGAATCTCAAGGGACCCTGAAATTCCAAAACAATCTTGAAAAAGAACAGAATCAGAGGCCTCACCTTTCCTGATTTCTTTCTGAGTTATTGCAAAGTTGTAGTACTAGCATAAAGACAGACATATAGACCAGGGGATAGAATAGAGAGTCCAGAAATAAAACCTCACTTATATGGGTAGATGGCTTCAGCAAGGGTGTCAAGAAAATTCAATGGGGAAAGGAAAATCTTTTCAACAAACGATGTTAGGAAACTGGATATCTACATGCAAAAGAATGAAGTTGGACCCTTATACCACATATAAAAATTAACTCAAAATGGTCCTGGCTGGTGTGGTTCAGTGCATTGAGTGTCGGCCTGCAAACCAAAGGGTCGCTGGTCCAATTCCCCAGTCAGGGAACAAACCTGGGTTGCAGGCTTGGTCCCCAGTAAGGGGCGCTCGAGAGGCAACCACACATTGATGTTCTCTCTCTCTCCCTTCCTCTCTCTCTAAAAATAAATCAATAAAATCTTTTTAAAAATTAACTCAAAATGAATCAAAGACCTAAAAACAAGAGCTATAACTATACAACTCATAGAAGAAAGCATAGGGGTAAGCTTCATGATGTTGGGTTTGGCAAGGATTTCTGAGATATGACACCAAAAACAGAAGCAACAGAAGAAAAAACAGATAACTTTGAATTAATCAAAATTTAAAACTTTTATGTATCTACAAAGAGTAAACAGACAACCCATGAGATAAGAGAAAATATTTGCAAAATTATATATCTAATAAGAAATTAATCCATAATACATAAAGAATTCCTAAAATTCAACAACAAAAAACAACCTGATTAAAAGCTGAACAAAGGACTTAAATGGGCATTTCTTCAAAGAAGGTATACAAATGGCCAAAAAACAAATGAAAAGATTCTAAATATCACTAATCATTAGGGAAACACAAATCAAAACCATAATGAGATATCATTTACACCTATTAGGATGGCTATTATTTTTATTAAAAAAAGAAAAGAAGTATTAAGGATGACGTGAAGAAATTGATACCCTTGTGCCTTGCTGCTATGGAAAACAGTATGGCAGTTCTTCGTTAAAATAAAAAGAGAATTACCCTATGATCCAGCAATTCCACTTCTAGATATATACCCAGCAGGATATATATCTAGAAGCAGGAACTTGAACAGATATTTGTACACCTACGTTAACAGCAGTATAATTCACAATAGTCAAAAGTGGAAGCAACCCAAATGTCCATCAGTGGATGAGTGGACAAACAAAATGTGGTCTCTACATATAATGGTATATTATTTAGTCTTAGAAAGGAAGGAAATTCTGATAGATGCAACAACATGGATGAAACTTGAGGACATTATGATAAGTGAAATGAGCCAAGCACAAAAGGACAGCTGTTATATGATTTCACTTCTATGAGGTATCCGGAGTAGTCAAATTCATAGATACAGAATGTACTGTAGAATGGTGATTGTCAGGGTCTAGGGAGAGAGATGGAGAGTTGGTGTTTAATGGGTATGGAGTTTCAGTTTGGGTAAATGAAAAATGTTCTGGAGATGGACGGTGATAATGGTTGCACAACAATGTGAATGTACTTATTGCCACTAAATGTACACTTAAAAATAGTCAAAATGATAAAGTTTATGTTTTGTATATTTTACCACAATAAAAAAGTAAATATAAAAGTGGCACATGATAAAAAAGATGGAAAACATAGTTCCTGTGGTGGCACAGTCTTTGAACAGGACAATACATAAAACTTTAAATGCACATATCCTCTGACCCCGAGGCATCTACTCCAGAGAAATGCTCCCATATGCACACAGAGTCATGTTCAAGGACATTCCTTGAAGTAAGGTTCCTAAGGAAGAGCAACAACAACTTAAATGTTCCATTAATACCAGAAATTGAAGTAAACCAGAGTACTTTAGTACTAAGGAATACTATGAAGTTGTTAAAAAGAATGAGGCTAATATAACTACACTGAGAAGGAAAAATCTCCAAGATATATATGTTAAATGAAAAAAGTACATTTCAGAAAAAGACAGTGCTATCATATTTATGCTTTAAAAATGCCCACAAATCAAATATATGCACATATGTATATGTGTATATATGTATATACATTATATATATACATGAATACATATATATAGAGTTGCCCAATAGAAATGGAATGCAAGACACAATTACAAGCCACATATATAATTTTAAATAGTTTTGTAAGTGTATTTTAAAAAATGAAAAGAAACAAATAATATTAAATTTTAATGATTATTTTATTTAATTAAAAAGTTATATATAATAAAAATTATATATTATATATTTTAATTAAAATTAATTAAAATTATATTTAAAATTATATAAAATTAAGAATAGAGTCACCATATGATCCAGCAATCTTCTCTTCTCAGTATCTGCCCCCAAAATTCAAAAATGTATATTCACAAAGACATATGCACCCCTATGTTCACTGCAGCATTATTCATGGTGGCCAAGACATGGAGACAAACAATATGTCTTTTGATAGAGGACTGGATTAAAAAAGATGTGGTACATATACACAATGGAATACTACTCAGTCATAAGGAAAGACAAAATACTGTCATTTGTAATAACATGGATGGACCTTGAGAATATTACGCTAAGCAAAATAACTCAGGAAAAGCTAAGGACCATATAATTTCACTCACATGTGGGCTATAAAACTAAAACTCATGGACACAGACAGTAATGTGGTGGTTTCCAGAGGGAAGGGGTAGAGGGGGCTTAACGTATTATGACGAAAAATGGTTTGCCTTTATCTGGTGGGCACACAGTGCAATATACAGATCCAATATAATAGAACTGTACACTTGAAACCTATATGATCTTATTAACGAATGTCACTCCAAATAAATTTAATTTTAAAAAATCACACTCAAGCACATACTTGAATCATAAAAATGAAAACTTTTTTTCTTGGTTTGTGGCATGTAGGAGGAAACCTACAGGCAATGACATGATGGTGTTATTAGATACACTAGACCTAGGTTTGCTGATTCTTCAAAAAAGAGATAAACAGATAATAGATACAGAATTGGAGATGTGATACCCTGCTTCTCATAGACTTGCTATTTAGGTCATTTGCTTGAATCTGAGTCTCTGTAAAGTACTTTAGCAGGTGTTGAAAGGAACACAGTAGGTGTAGAAATGACTATAGAGATAGGTCCCATAAAACATAGAGAAAAAGACCACTCTGGTATGAAGACTGTCTGAAATGGAAGAGCTCTATGATGGTGATATCCAAACCTCAGGTCCTAACTGCCTACTCTCGCTGGCAGGAAGAAGAGGGCAAAGTAGATGACACTTAGGAACTTGGGCACCCTTAAGTAGTTCTTCCATACAAGGTGGAGGCAAAGTGGCAAAGATGCATTTGCTAAGAAGTCAGATTTTCACTTTAAATTGGCCTTAAGTTCACTTGGGAAAAAAAGCCAAAAGAAAAAAACCCTAAAGAGAAAGAGAAATAGGGTGTTTAGAGTAAGGATAAGTTTTATATTAGGACCTGACACTTAAACTTCATTTTTATTTTACTTTTCCAGTGAACAGTAAAACATTTTCAATTTCTAAAACAAGATGAAAATAATCATACCTAACTTTCTGATCTACTTTTATTTTTAATATGTTTGAACCATTTTCTGTAATTAACAGAATTTTCTATGGCATCACTTTAGTTCATGCCTAGTTATTTAATTGCCTGCTTCCATTTTTTATTTATTTCAATTAAGAGAAATAAATAATTTCTATTTATTTTTATGTGACTTAATACAGTCATAAAGTATGAAATTCAAAAGGTAAAATAAAGGTATAGTGAGACTTTCCTTGCCACCCCAGAGCCACTCGATTGCCCCCATAGAAAGCAGCCACTCTTACCAGTTTCTTGTACACCCTTCCAGAAACGGTATGTTGTTTGCATTTTGAAATCAGTTGTACCAATAAAATCTTAAACTGCTATAAAATTCACAATATCATTCTCTTCAAGTTGTTTGACCAAAGCTGGCGCAGGTCTGGCCACAGTAAGAATAAATGATGGGGGTGGGGGGAGAGTTATGACCAAATAACACCGTGATCTGCAGGGTCACTCCTGATCGCATATTCTTTGGAGGTGGGCTTTCTTCCCATTGCCTCCAGTTATCTTCCCTCTCTAGAGACAACATGTTTCCCTCAGGACTAAAGGAAATTAAAAAAAAAAAAAAATCAAAGAGTGGAAGGGTAAAAGAGAAGGGTCAGGAAAGCAGAGATTCAAGGTCCCATGCTAAGTGTTGTGCTGGTGATGGGAATAGCAGGATGGCACAGCAGGAATGGGCAGCAGAGTGTTTCAAGGTTGTGAGGCACACAGATGTGTTAATAGCAAACTCTGACCAACATTTAACACAAGAATGTAGGAATGTAGAGGAAGAAGGAGAATGGGGGAGGGACTTCATAAATAAGTCCAGGGCTGGTTGAGCACGTCTGACGAGCTTCTTCTCAAACTGCAAGCGTTTTCCTTGACTCATGAAAACCTAGAGCTGGGAGAAGGCCAGACCAGTGTGCTGAAGCTCAGTCAGTGGGGAAGTCTTTTGGAACCAATATGGAGAGGAAAAACTAAGAACTTTGCACACACACAAAAACATAAGGAATAATAAGTCCTACTGCAGGTCACAACTGGTCTTCAGTTGTGAACCAGAGAAAAAAACCGTAGCATTTTCAAAAGCTTTCCTAATTAGTTAAAATCAGAACTGCCAGGCATTGCTCACCTTCAGGGGGCACCACTCATATTGTTTTCTATGTTTTAAGTATCCCTGGAATTGAGCAGTTCACAATCAACACAACCATGAATGGCAACCCTGCTAGGGCAAACATCAGTTTTTTTTGACTACTGCTTTTAAATTTCCCCATCATTAAATTTTTTCTTGGAATACAGGGTATTCCTTTTGGCTAATATTTCCTATGACAAGAAAAAATAAACATGTAGAATGTTATGAATACATTTTCTTGAAAACCTAAGGTTGTTGAGTATAAACTGCAGTGTAGCTATGCTACAGAATATGGCTAGATTATATACCTAAAGTATGACATACTGTACATATTTTCCAACCTATGAAGATTTTCCATGATGGGGTAGGGCTGCTCAGTTTCAAATTAAACACTATTTATTTAGAAATATAGGGCTATTCCACATCAGCCTGGGCCAGGGAGCAGAGTAGACTAGAATTATTGTTGCAGGGCATCTGGCATGCTTTACTCTGAGGTTTTCAGTATTTAATGATTAGAAGTCGAAAGTTTCTCCTTGTTTTAAAAGAGTTTTTCTGATCCCGCCCCCCAGTATCTCTTTTCATTGCCATTATGTAATTAATCAATGTACAGATATCCCCCAATTTGGACAACAGCAAAAGAGTTGGTCATAAAAAAGAATTTTAAAATGAGGCATGAAATTGATTTTTGTGAGTGTTTAAAATTATGCCACTGCAGTTTGTAATTCCACATTCTAATATTCATGAATAAGAAATGTCTAACCAAGTAAAATCAAGAAATATTTGTCATCATTAGATAATGGCTATTTTTGCTCTTTTCCCTGCTTTGCATTAATTGTTGAGTCTGCAGGAACCAATCTTTTAAGTTTTATTTGTGTGTGTGTGTGTGTGGGTATTGAGCTAATTCCTGGTGGTTTTTAGAATTTACCCACATTTTCCTTTTTTGTGGAAATATTTACACTGGGGATTTCCACTAAGGGAATTAAAGTTAATTGGTTTTTTTTTTTTTTTTGGATTATAGCAGCTGAAGCCATATTTCTATTAGTGCCTTTTTTTTTCCTTGCCCTACTCTGAGAGTGTTTCCACACACGAGACTTAATCTAAATGGTTCTCATGGACTATTACACATGTATTTGAAATTATTTGGCACAATATATGGTACGTGTTAATCACGCAATACAAATTAAATATGTGGTTGCTCTAAATGAAATGTACCCTGAGCTGACATGGGGATTAAGAAAATAATCTTAACTATTAATCTAATTTATCTTGAGGCATGAGAAGTATAAGGGATCTCTAAGTGATAAGTGAGATTACATATTCAGTAACAAAGTCTTTCACTTCAAATTTCAGCTACAAATTTCTAGTGTTTCTATAAATGCAACAGTGGAAGGTGAACTACATATGTTTGAAAATGCTTAACTTAAAATGAAGAACGAAAAGAGCTGGGAAACTAGAGACACTGAAAATTGAAATGCATACAAACTGAGACATCCTCTCAAATCCCACCCAAGAAGTAATTAGCTTGAAAGATTATTCATCTGGGGTTTTTTTCATGGTATAGTGCAAAGACTGAGAACTAGGGGGCTGGGTTCCATCACTGACTTGCAAGTTTCCATCACAGTAAAAAAAAAGGGAGGGGGAGAATATTTGCCATGTACCAAACAGCGATGCTTTGAGGATTAATGACATAATGTCTGTAAAGAGGTTGGAGCTCCTTGGAAAAAAGACACTACATAAATATAAAGTAGTATTAATATTTAGGCTTAGTCCACAATGTGAGACCTGCTTTCTTTGGCTCATGAGGTCATCAGCAGTTTTGTAAAGTGTGATCAAACACCCACAGAGGAGACTTGTTAGCTTCCTCGTAAGTGGACTGTAAAGCTAATCTGACCTACCTGGTTGGAGCAGTCATGGAGGCTGTGTTCCCTTTCATGGTTTAGAGAGTCAAGACGGAGAGTGTTTGACTCTCTAAAGGAATAAGACATGGCCAAGAGAGCACTTCAATAGTATTTAGGGCTTCCCAGGAATGCAGTAGGAGTTTGGGAATGTTTTGGCTTAGAATTAAACAAAGTCCAGTCATATCATATCTTGATTTAGAAGAAAGGCTAAATTTGCCTTTCTCAGGCAAAGAAAATTTGAAGAGTAGGAATGAAAGAGCTACTTCTTAGAATGGTTAGTTTATGTCTTGAAAGGATTTGGAAGCAAACTTGGGTATTTTTGTCCTGGGAAAGTTGTAGTTTCCAGGGGTCGCAGTCTCTTTGAAGGCAATGTCCTGACTCCTCATCACTGCTTCCTATCTGTGAAATGGCTATCAAGGGCAATCTTGCAGAGGTTTTCATTCTAAAGTTTCCAAGGACCGTTAATTCAATGTAGACATTGCCTTGCAAAGTCTTGTGGTATAACTGAATGACAGTAATGTTATTGTGGCAAAATATGTGCATTTCTCAGTTTTAAAAGGTAAAATTAATTTTTGATCCAAGGGTCTCAGGCATCAGAAACTATCATCTTCAAAATGTAAGGTTCATAAACTTATCATAATCATTAGCACTTAACAGTGATTCTGAGGCTGTGTCTAAATACCAAAGTACTCGAACAACAGATGGAAAAAATGTGAGGAATCTCTTTTTAAATCTGATTGTTTTGTTTCTACATTGATCTAGGTCGGGTGTTCTTTCAGATAGGATTTGGTTTCTTACCCACTGATGACAACGCTATTTCAGACTGAACGATGTACTTTTTTAGGGGAAAGGGAACAGAAATGTTATAGCCTTCTGGACTTGTAGTCAAATCTATACTAACTAGAAAGTCTTTGTTAAATAAAATACTGATCTTAGTTCTTCCTCTTCCCATCCCTTGATGAATAGGTTAGTCCTAATGCCAGTGTCGGGTGTGGCAAAGTAAGTTAGAAATCCACATGGAAAGGTGTCAGAGCATGAGCAGGGTGAGGGGTGTCCAGGTGGAGGACAGGCCTGGCAAGAGAAGTCAGAGGCTGAATGAAGCGAAGAGGGCCTCACAAGTACTGACACACAGTAGGGTGTCAGAGGGGAAGAGTTCCAGAGCCCTAGAAGGCAAGATGGATATCTATATATGTGGGTGGGGAAGGTGGCAAGGATAGGAGTTTGGTTACATTTGAGGGGTATAGATGTATATGCGTACATGCCTGTGTGTGTGGGTAAGTTCATACATGGATTACTGAGCTCTCTCCATCTAGGCAACTAAAAGGAACCACTAAAAAACCAGGGGACCTTGGAGAAATGGTTGACAGAACTGGGACAGAGAAAGTGCAAGATGAGCCTGGAACTGCCTGTTGTGCCAGAACGTAAGAAAGTGGGACATGTCAAAAACACAGCTTGAAGGGGCTCCCACTGGCAAAACTGGAGACAGAGCATCAAAATAAATAAATAATAGTAATGGATAAAATAGGCACTCAGAGTCTATACTGATATAAATAAATAATGTATAAATGGGAAGCTGAATAAGGAACAGGATAATTTACATAGTTTCAAAGTATTTCCTTACAAATTGCTTATTCATTACGAAGGAGAAGAAAGTAACTTTACAGTAGAGAAGCCTTGCAGAAGTCACCTTAATCAAGTGACCAAAATAAACACCACCAGCACTGGACAGATCAAAATCATGTGCCACATGACAGGAAGCAATGAGTATGAGTACTCGGCACCACTTCTGTGGTGTTCTTGAAAAAGATGCACACACTGAATTTAATCATGTGGAAACATCAGACAAGCCCAAATTAAAGGACCGTCTACAAAATAACTGCCCCCTCAAAAAAAAATAACTGGCCCATTCTGTAAATACATGTCAAAGTCATGAAAGTCAAGATAAGACTGGGGAACTGTTCCAAACAACAGGAAGCAAAAAAAAAAAAAAAAAAGTTAACAACAAAATGCAACACATGACCTAACCCGGATCCTTTTTGTTGTAATGAACATTATTGGGACAATTGGAAAAACTTGAATGGAGTCTGACGGGTAGATGATAGTACTGTACCAAAATTAATTTCCTGGTTTTCGTGGCTCTATTGTGATTATGAAGGAGAATGTCCATGCTTCCAGGAATTACATACTGCAGTATTCTGGAGTGGCATAGCAACTGGTTCAGAAAAAACACTTGTGTTGTACTTTCAGCTTTTCTGTAAGTTAGAGAGTATTTCAAAATAAAAATACATTTATATAAAAATGTTAATTTTTTAAAAGATTGTACATTTTCTAATTTTTTCCTGTTAATATAACATATTTTACAGGCAAGTATTGTGGAAACTGGAGACATTTATTCTGTCAAAACCTATCTAGTGATTATTTTGAAATGTGTCTGTCCATGTATAAGGGAGGTGTCAATAAGCTTGACTTATTCTAGAAAAAGAAAAAAAAAGATCAGAGAAGCTGGAGACGAAGGAGTGAGGGGAAATTGGCAGGAGCCAGAGTCCGAGCCTTGGGCTAGAGCAGATCAGGCATGACCTTGAAGACCATGGAAAGTATAGTGACAGAAATAGATTCATATCTTTAAAAAATGACTAGATGCTTTATCTCGAATAAACTATGTGAGGGCAAAATGAAAATGGGGAGACTACTGGGCTAAAGTGGTAGCAATTAGATAGTGATAAGTGGTCAGATTTGAAATATACTTTAAAAGGACAGCTCACTGGCCCTAGCTGGTATGGCTCAGTTGGTTGGAGTGTCATCCCATAAACCAAAAGGTTGCGGGTTCCATTCCCAGGCAAGGCACATGCCTAGGTTGCAGGTTTGGTCCCAGTCATGGTGCATGCAAAAGGCAGCCAATTGGTGTTTCTATCTCATGTTGATGTTTGCCTACCCCTCTCTCCCCACCTTCCCCTCTCTCTAAAGTCGATGAGTATGTCCTTGAATGAGTATTAAAAAAAAAAAAAGCAAAGATATATGTGATCTGAAGAGAAACCAGAGCATGGATGGAACTGGAGAGTATTATGCTAAGTGATAAGCCAGGCAGTGAAAGACAAATACCACATGATCTTACCTATAAGAGGAACAAAACAAACAAACGAGCAAAATAGAACCAGAGGTATGGAAATAAGGAACAGACTGACAGACACCGGAGGGGTGGGGGAGGGGGGATAAGAGGGGAAAGAAGAGGAAGGGTCTAGTCAAGGAACAGGTATAAATGATTCATGGACATGGACAACAGGGTGGGGATTGACTGTGGGAGGGGGGTGGGTAGGGCAGGGGAGAGCAAAGGGGAAAAATGCAACAACTATAATAGAACAATAATAATTTTAAAAAAAGAAAGCTATTTTTTAGAAAAAGGAGGGCTCAAAAGAAAAAGGAGAGCTCCCTGGGCTTGCTGGTGAACGAGATGTGGGTCCAAGGGAGAACTAGGGATGGTTCTGAGGGTTTAGTCAGAGCAGGTGGGTAAATGACCGTGTATTTTACTGAGATGAAAAAGGCTGAGGAAGTGACTATTGATAGGAAAATAGCGAGAATTGGACAGTGGAATGGTGGAAATGAACACCTGACTAAAGCAGGTTAAAGAGAATAGAAAGCAGGGAAGTGGACACAGCAAGCACAGACAATTCTTTTGCAAGATGAATTTGATCTGGCATCAATGAAAAGAAGAAAGATGTTCCAGGCAAGAGAAAGTATATTTATTAAGATATGAAGGCAGAAATTAACTTGGCTTCTTCTTGTGACAGAAAAAAAACAAAAAGCAAAAAACAAAAAACCTGACCTAACAAGGAAGGGGAACATGTTGGGTAACAGTGGGAAATAAGACAGGTAACATGGAGCCAGATCATGAGCAGCCTGAAAGCCCATTAGAGGTGTTTAGACTTGATGTAGTAGGAAGTAGGAGTCATGAGATACTTTAAGGAAGTGATATGATGAAAGTTATATTTAAAGACAATTACACTGGCAGTGTATGTGGGATAGAGCAGGAGGCTGTGGGAGAGCCTGGAGGCTGTGGCAGCAATTCAAATGTGAGAGGATGAAGGCCTGGACTTGAGTTTTGGTAGAAAGAACAGACTGGGAAGGAAAGGCTTAGGAGGAAATTTGATCCCTGACTAAATAAAGAGAATGATTTCAGGATTCCAAACTTAAGACATGGAGAGGGAAAAGGTGATGCTGAGAGGCAGAGAAACTTGTTCTGAGTGTGAAAGGTGGAGGGCAATGGTGAATAAAAAGATGAGTGTACTGGATTTGACATGACAGTGAGTCATCAAAATGGGAATGCTCAAGAGAAGGTTAAAGATACAGGACTGGAGATTTGGGGCATGGTCTGGGTTCAAGATATGACATTTAGGAGTCAACACCATACATGTGATTCTTGAAGCCCTGAGCATTCTCAGGGTTTCTGCAAAGGGAAGTACATGGAGATTGAAGGGTATGTGGTCAGAGACCTTGAAGATGTCAGGTTCACCTGCAGTTAGGAGTGGAAGAAGGAGCAAAAGTGACAGAGAGAAACAGATGACAGGTAAGACAGATGGAAAGACAATGAGAACAGTATAATATCATAGAAATAAGAGGAAACACTTAAAAGGGAGTGTATAGTCAATATAATAAAAAAGAATGAAAACATGAGTAAAGACAGTGAAATCAATTAATTAAAAAGTCATTGTTTATTTTGAAGAGAGTAGTTAGTAAAGAGGAGTGAAGAAACCAGCTTCCTGAGTTGAAGAGCAGGTGAGGAGGGGAGAAATTTGGTGAGGAAAGAAACAGCACACTAATTAGAGGTATAACTAGGATCATGCACAGGCTTTTCTACCTAATAGGATCACCTTCATTCAAGTTTTCCTCCTCTCCTCATACTCTGAGAATTTCAAGGTTTTGCTTTTGAACAAAGTCAGAATTAGGACATGAAGCATCCCAAACCAAGAGGAGGAATTTGATCTTTCCGTGTGTTGTTATAAGTTAGGAGGAAAGTATCTTTGTAGACTTTCAAACTATCTTATACCTATATTTTTCTTCCTCGACTGAAACTACAGATATTCTGGCAAGTTCTGAAACGATACAGTATGAATGAGAAATTAAAAACATGCAAATAAATGGCCCTGGCTTGTGTGGCTCAATTGGTTGGAAAATCATCCCGTATACTGAAAGGTTGGGGGTTCCACTCCTGGTCAGGACACATACTTAGGTTGCAGGTTCGATCTGCACTTAGGGCATGTATAGAAGGCAACCAATGGATGTTTCTCTTTCACACTGATGTTTCTCTCTCTCCCTCTCTCTCTAAAATCAATAAACATATTAAAAAAATAAAAACATACAAATGTCTTCAAATGAGATCATGATTATATCCAGGGGCCTTCTATCCAGCTGAGGTATTTATTTCCAAGTGGAGGTCTATAAGCTAAAATTCTCTTCTTCAGACCATTTAGACTTAAATTATTTTAAATATATTTCTGTGATACTTTTATAGTATTATGAAGTATTCTTTAAAAAGATTTTATTTATTCATTTTTAGTGAGAGGGGAAAGGAGGGAGAAGGAGAAAATCATCAATGTGTGGTTGCCTCTTGAGCGCCCCCTACTGGGGACCTGGCCTGCAACCCAGGTATGTGCCCTGCCTGGGAAACAGAACCTTTGGTTTGCAGGCCCGCGCTCAATCCACTGAGTTACACCAGCCAGGGCTTATGAAGTGTTTTTCATGTTAAATTTGTTAAACAAGACTTCACAATTCTCAGAAACCCTGTATAAAGCAAGTAATATTGTCTTTATTCTTCAGGCCAAAATGTCTAAAGAAAAAGATGCATTGCTTGTCCTATAAACTAACTCTTGACATTTTTAAAAGAAATATACTTACTGGCTTCTGGGTAAAGATGGTAGATTGACACATACATTACTTAGTCTCCCCCCCAAACCCCATTAAGATGACAGTGAAGAGATTTATTTAAAGAGCAGAAACCTAAAAGGACAGAAAAAGCAAGAAAGGAGATAACAGCAATGAACTTTTGGAAGCTGGAAAACAGATGTATGAGAGGTAATTAATATAGCTGATAACTTAAATTAGCAGTGGCACAAGCCAAAGACCATTCAAAAGTACATTAGTCTAAAGAATTTCCAGGGTTGGGTACTTCTGGAAGAGGGGATAAAGAGGGTGGGTAGAGGAGCTAAAATAATACCAACTGAGAGGCATTTATGAAAGAGTTGGAATCCTCAGATCCCTTCCTCAATTTTGCAGAACCAAACAGTTCCTCCTTGCCCACCTGGGCATAAAATCAGAAGTTTATTCTCTGGATAGGGTATAGAAGCCTTTGGATAGTGGGCTACAAAGCACAGTTGAGGCAGGATTATGGTACTGGAAACAGAGAATTAATTATGCATACTGAATGTGGAGACTCCCAGTCCTCTATCTGACTCCTAAAACACTGGGTGCTAACATATATTCTGAGGAAACTGACAAGGGGAAAATAATTAAAATGCAGGTATTGAGAATTCTCCCAAAGGCCTGGTCAGATCACTCTACAATGAAGGTCACAATCATAACCATCCACAAACTCAGAGCCTTCTAGTCCTTTCACTCTTAAATACGAACAGACAACCAAGAACTACCAGCCACCTTTGGACTTCTGAGAAGAGAGAGGTAGGGGAGGTGGTGAGGGTAGAGGATGAAACAGCAAAGAAACAGAAAAAACCAAACACTGACATACAGAGAGAGGAAACCTATCTAGAGAGAATTAATATCCTCTGAGGAAAGACACAATTCTGTAAACATGAAGAATCGAATGCCATAAAGAGGAACATTCTGAGAACAACAGCAAAAGCCTCTTGGAAATGAAAATACAAAAGTGCAAGTTAAAACTCAATAGAAGAGTAGGATTATATTGAGAAGTTATCCATAAGAACAGGACAAATGTACAAAGATATGGAAAGTTAGAGAGAACAGATTTTTTTTTTTTAAATAAGAGTATCTGTACAGGAGGTTTACTTCTAAACATTAGGTGATCCAGAAAAAAGAACAAAAATTTGAGGGGTACATAATTTTCATCTAGGAAATAATTTGAGAAAATTTCCCAAAACTAAAGAAGTACCCAAGTTGCCAGATTCAAATGGGCCACTGAATGACAAGCACAAATAATGAATGAAAATAGACCTACATCAAGGCACAACATTATGAAATTTCAGAGGAAAAAGCTTTTGGACAGGAAAAGAAATATGATGTACAAAAACACAGAATAAGAATGGCTTAGAAGTTCTTAACAGCAAAATTGAAATCTAGAATACAAAGAAACAATGCCTCAAAATTTTAGTGAAAAATAATTGTCCTCCTAGATTTTTATTTCCTGCCAAACTCTCAACCAAATATAAGGACAAAATAATATTTGTAAGGCATATAAGCCCTCAAAAAGTTACCTTCCAACACACCTTTCCACAAAAGTTATCAGAGAATACACTAAATGAAAATGAAAGAGAAAACCAATTTAGGAAAGAGGAGACCTAACAAGGAGAGGCAAATAATTCCCTGGAAATTCGTGAAGGGAGATTCCAGGATGAGAGGCAGGAACCAGGCAGAAAGAACCATCATCCAGATTTGCTCAAAGGTGAAAAGCTCCAGTAGAAAGTTCTCATTGAGGATGAAATTATTGCTTCTGAATATCTGAGAGAAGATTTAGACCAGCACTGTCAATTAGATATTTCTGTGATGATGGGAATGTTCTATATCTGCACTGTCCAATACAGCAGTCACTAGTCAGAGTACTTGTAAAGTGGCTAGTGTCACTAAGGAACTAAATTTATTTTATCTAATTAAAATTAATTTAAAGTTTAGTAGCCATGTGTGATAAGTGAATACCATTTTGGACAGCTCAAGTTTAGATAATCAGAAAAAAAAATGAAGTTGAAATAGGAATAAATATAGAGAAAACTAAGAAAATGAAAACAACTGTTAACCACAGGGAAAACAAAAACTTATGCAAGAAAGGAAAAGCAATCATGGCTTACTACATAATGCAGCTCTGTACAGAATTATAGTTATAAAAATATAAGCACAAGTTATTTACAGAACCCAAATTAAATTATATATTGGGAAACTATTGGTGGCTTATTTTATTTTACCTTCATTTACCAAAAAAGTACAGATATTTTCTCAATATCAATATATTCTGATTATGTATACTATATTCTTAATGGTTACATAGTGTTTCATTTTATTGGCATACCAAAATTTATTCAAACAATCCTTCTTGAATGACATTTATACATAGGGCTTTAATGGTTAACACTGTGGATGACTGCTTTTTAAAATTCAGCTATAATGAGGCAAAATTTACATACTATTGTATCTATTTTAAGTGTACATTTCTATGAACTTTCATAAACATGTATATACAGTGGGCAAAAGTAGGTTTACAGTTGTCAGATGGAAAACAGTTTATTCTTATATTATTATTTATTATTGTTTTATTTTCTATATGAACAACTGTAAACCTACAATCCAAAACTATAATCCAAAAATCAGAGAGAAAAAGAATGAAGAAAAATGACAAGAGCCTCAGAGAAATGGGGAACACAATATGGCACACCAACACACATAATGGAAGTACCGGAAGGAGAGAAAAGTGAGAAAGAAATGTTTACAGAAATAATAACTGAGACCATCCCAGATTTATTGAAAACTAAACTTTACATCCAGGAAGCTCAATAAACTACAAGTAAGAAAAATGCAAAGAGATCCACAAACAGACACACCATAATAAAAATGCTAAAAGCCAAAGACAAGGTGAAAATCTTAAAAGCAAGAAGAGAAAACAACTCATCACTTACCAGGGAACCTAGTAAGACCAACAGCTGACTTCTCAGCAGAAACAATGGAGGCCAGTTAGGCAGTAGGATGGCATACTCAAAATGCTCAAAGAAAAACTATCAACCTAGAAAATCCTATATCAGCAAAGCTGTCTTTTAAAAACAAAGAAAAGATAAAGACATTCCCAGATTAACAAAAACTGAGAGAATTTATGTTCGAATGCCCATCTTCCAAGAAATACTAAAGAAAATGCTTCAGGTTGAAAGCAAATGAACCCAGGTAATTTGAATCAAAATGAAAAACAAAGAGCAGTGGTATTGGTAATTATGTAATTACAAAAGGCACTATAAGTGTATATTTTTTTCCTTTCTTCTCTTAACTGATTTTAAAAGTATAAAATAACATGTATATATGTATTGTTCAACCTATAGCACAGGTAAATGTAATATATTTTCCAATATCAGCACAAAGGAGGTAAGTGGAAACGAAGCTAGACTGGGCTAAGGAAATGCCTACAGATGTTAAAGCAATAATTATAATAATGTATTGTTAGGTTTGTAACACTAATAGGTATAATACATATAACAATAAAACCACAGAAAGGGGCAAGGGGATTAAAGCTATATAAGAGTAACATTGCTACATCTCCCTGGAATTAAACTAGCATAAACCTGAAGCTGATTCTGATGAGTTAGTATGTATATGCTAAGCCCTAGAGTAACCAATTAAAAAAGCAAAATATATACTGAAAAAAATTCAAAGAAATTTAAATGATTTGTTAAAAATAAAGAACATAGGAAACAAAAAGTAAAACAGCCATCATACATCTATGTCAATAATAATATTAATTTTCCTGGCTGGTGTAGTTCAGTAGATTAAGCATCAGCCTGTGGAAACAAAGTGTTGCTGGTTTGATTTCCCAGTCAGGGCAAATGCCTAGGTTGCGGGTCAGGTCCCCAGTGGAGGGTACATGAGAGGCAACCACACACTGATGTTTCTCTCAAATAAAATAAATAAAATCTTTAAAAAATATATTAATTTGAATGGATTAAATAATCTAATAAAAGTTCAGAGATTGTTACTGGAGATAATGAGGCACATTTCATGATGAAAAAGGGATTAATCCATCAAGAGGATAAAATAATTATAGAACTATATGTAATATATAATATAAATATATACATATATAAAACACAAAATTACATGAAGCAAAAACTGATAGAACTGAGGGGAGAAACAGATAATTCAACAGTTGGAGACTTTAATACCCCAAATTCAGTAATTGGATAAGACAACCAGGCATAAGACTAACAAGGAAATAAAAGACATGAATAAGAGTATAAACTACCTAAATATAACAGACACCTGTAGAACAGTAAACCCAATACAGTCAAATATATTCTTCTCCAGTGTAAATGGAACATTCTCAAGCAAAGACCATATGTTAGAGCATTAAAAAACTCAATAAATTTAAAAGAATAAAAATAATAAAATGTAAGTCAAGATGGTGGTATAGGTAAATGTGGTACTAGCATTCTCCCACAGCCACATAAAAATTACAACTAAACTACAGAACAACCATAATTTAGAACCACTTGAAATCTAGCTGACTTCTAGCTGTAGAAGTCCTACAACTAATGATATAAAGAAGCAGCCACATGGAGACTGGTAGAAGGGGTAGAGATGTAGAACAGGCTGATCCCACACCATGTGATGGGTGAAAATTGGGAGGGATATTTTGGCTACAGAGATCCCCACTGAGGAGTGAGGAGTCCCAGCCTTCACTGGGTCCCCCAGGCCAGGGTTCCAGTGCCAGGAAGAGAAGTCCCCATAACTTCTCACTATAAAAACCAGTGGGGGCTGTGGCTGAGTGAGGGGAGGGCTTCAGGAGTCCCAGGAAGTTCCTCTTAAAGGGTTGGCACACAGACTTACTCAGACCCAATCCCTCTGAGCTCCAGTGCTGGGGCAGCAGTTCAATAGGCACGGGAACATACAGGGAAGGACTGAATTGTCTGGCATCAGGGCAAGAGTTGGAGGATCCGCTTTCTTCTAGAGAGATGTGCCGGCAAAGGCCATTGTTCCTCTCCTGAGACCTTCCCCCACAGAGCCAGCAGACAGGCACCATATCTGAATCTCCATCAACCTGGCTAAAGCTGTTTGTCCTGCCCTGGTGATTACCTGAGACCCCACTCCACCCTACCCAAGCTGTTCCCAATGGCTTTTCCATACAAATGGCCTGTCTTGGCTTATCCTTCAGACTTCCCTAAAATCTCTCAAACAAGCAGCATCTGGCCTTGGAGGGCCCCATAATTCTTGCTAAGTAGTCCCAGGCCCTGCACTAGTGCAGCCAGCCTTGGCTCATAGCTTGGCCTTGCCTGGACAACCCTAAGCCCAGCAGAAGTAGCAGCCACCTGCAGATCACTTTGTAGCTCATGCTCGGAAGCCTGTACACAGGTGGGACGCTCACCTTGGCCTGTCCCTCCTGGGATGGCCCAGAGTCAGCACAGCTGGTGGACAGCTTCAGACCATGTCAATGCACCATTCAACCACCTCCAAAAGTGACACACTCAAGGGGCAGACTCAGCAGGTACCAGAGCCCCGCTGAAGTAAGTCTTGCTCTGTGGCATGGGTCCCTGCATAGCTGATCCTCTACATTGGTCCCAGCCAATCCTTATAGTCAATTGGCCTGGGTAAATCCCTCTCACTGAGGAGCCAACAGCAATCAAGTCTCAACTACAACAGAAGAATGTACATAGCCCACATGGTGGGGGTGCGGGGTGCACCTGGAATGCACAGATTGGGTAAATGGGGAGGCGGTGCCACTGGACCCTATAGGACATTAGGCCATGGTACCACGCCCAGGAGACATAGCAGCTCTACCTAATACATAGAAAAAAACCCACAAGGAAGCAGCCAAAAATGAGGAGACAAAGAAACAGGTCCCAAGTGAAAGAACAAGAAAAAGAACGAAATGAAATGAGGGCAAGCAAATGAAAAGATACAGAGTTCAAAACAATGGTTATGAGGATGCTTAAGGAACTTAGTGAGAATTTCAACACTATAAAAAGGACATAGAAACAATAAAAAATGAACCAGTCAGAAATGAAGGATACACTAACTGAAATGAAGGATAATTTACAGGGACTCAACAGTAGAGAAGATGAAGCCGAGAATCAAATCTGCAATTTGGAATATAAGAAAGCAAAAAGCACCCAATCAGAATGGCAAAAAGAAAAAAAGAATCCAAGAAAGTAAAGATAGTGTAAAGAGCCTCTGAGACAAGTTCAAGCATATTAACATTTGCATAATGAGGGTGCCTAAAGGAGAAGAGAGAGAGCAAGAAATTGAATACCCATTTGAAAAAATAATGACAGAAAACTTCCCTAACCTGGTAAGGAAAATAGAAATACAAGTCTAGAAAGCTCAGAGTCCCCAAAAAGTTGAACTCTAAGAAGCCCACACCAAGACACATCATAATTAAAATGCAAAAGGTTAAAGACAGAGAGAATCTTAAAAGAAGCCAGAGAAAAGCAGTTAGTTTCCTACAACGAAGCTCCCTTAAGACTGTCAGCTGATTTCTCAACAGAAACTTTTCAGACCAGAAGGGATTGGCAGCAGCCTGTAGACTCAGGAGCACCTATAGCACAGATGAAATCTGAAGGCAGTCTGCTACAGAATACCCTCTTGCTTATGGAGGTTGGTCTTTTTGTTTTATTTAGGCTTTCAAATGATTGGATGCACATTATAGAGAGCAACCCATGTTACCCAAAGTTCACCTATTTAAATGTTAACCTCATCAAACACATTCCACACACCCTCAACACATAAAAGTAACCATCACAGCAAGCTTACAGGATACAAAATCAAAATACAAAATTCAACTGCATTTTTATATACTTGCAATTAACCCAAAATGAAATGAAAAAAATTGTTTTGAAAATACCTTTCACAATAGCATCAAAAGAATAAAATCCTTAGGAATAAATTTAACAAAACCATGTAAAACTTATACTGTGAAAATTATAAACATTGCTGAAAGAAATTAAAGAAAATCTAAATAAATGGAAAAATACCATATATTAATAGATCAACAGACTTAATATCATTGTCAACAATCCCAAACTTCATTAAGAGATTCAATGAAACCCCAATATGAATCACAGCAGACTTTTTTGTAGAAATTGAAAAGCTAATTCTAAAAATCATACAAACCCTGACTGGGTAGTTCAGTTGGTTAGAGCATCATCCCAATATGCCAAGGTTGCAGGTTCGATACCTGATCAGCAGAGAACATACAAGAATCAACCAATGAATGCATAAATAAGTAGAATAACAAATTGATGTCACCCCTCTCTCTCTGTCTCTCTCTCTCTCTCTAATCAATAAGAAATAAAAAGTAAAAATCTTGAAATTACAAAGGACTCAGATTAGCCAAAACAATCCCAATTCAAACTTACTACAAAACAATGATAATCAAGACACTGTAGTACTGGCATAATGATAGACATATAAATTAATGGATTACAATTGAGAGTCCAGAAATCATTTGTCTGTGGTCATCAGGGCAAACTGATTTTTCACAAGTGCATTAGAAACATTTCAAGGGGAAAGAATAGTCTCTTGAACAAATGAGGCTGGGACCACTGGATATCCTCATGCAAAAAAATAATGTCACATCCTTGCCTTATACCATATATAAAAATTAACTCAAAATGGATCAAAGACCCAAATGAAAGCACTAAAACTATTAAACTCTTAGAAGAAATCAATGAAGTAAATCATGAGCTTGGATTTGGCAAAGGATTTTGAGATATGACACCAAAAAAAAAAGCATAAGCAAAAATGGATGATTTGGACTTGATCAAAATTAAAAACCATTTGTGCTTCAAATGACACAATCAAGAAAGTAAGAGCATAACCCATAGAATGGGAGAAAATATTTGCAAATCATATATCTGACAAGAGCCTGTACCTAGAAAATGTAAGAAATTCTTACACCTCACAAATAAAAAGACAAACAAAACCTAACTTCAGGGGCAAAAGACATAAATAAACAATTATCTGTGGAAGATAAATAAATGGACAATAAACACACAAAAACATGCTTGCCATCAATAGTGATTAGAGAAATGCATATCAAAACTATGAGATACCACTTACTTAATACCCACTAGGATGGTTAGAATAAAAAAATAAGAAATATGTTGGTGAAAACTGGAATTCTCATACACTGCTGTTAGGAATATAAAATGGTGCAGCCATTTTAGAAGATAGTTGCAGAGTTCTTCAAATGATTAAGCGTAGAGTTACCATATTGACTCAGCAATGCCACTCCTAGGTATATGGCCAAGAGATTAAAAATAGGTGTTCACAGAGCCCTGGCTGGTGTGGCTCAGTGGATTGAGTGTCGGCCTGCAAACCAAAAGGCTGTCAGTTCAACTCCCAGTCAGGTCACATGCCTGGGTTGCAGGCCAGGTCCCTGGTTGGGGGCATGTGAGAAGTAAATGATTGGTGTATCTCTCACACATCAATGTTTCTCTCCCTCTCTTTCTCCTTCCCTTTCCCTCTCTCTAAAAATACATAAATAAAATCTTTTTGAAAATAGGTGTTCACAGAGAACCTGTACACAAATGTTTAAAGTAGCATTATTCATAATAATCAAAAGGTAGAAACAACTCACATATCTCTAACACTGATGAAGAGTTAAGATGTGGATGCATCCATACAATGGAATATTATCCAGCCATAAAAGGAATGGAATACTGACATATGCTACAACATTAATGAATCTTGAAAATATAATGCCTAAGTAAAAGGAGGTAGTCACAAATGATAACATATTGAATGACACCATTTATAGGAAATATTGAATAGACAAATCTATAAAGACAGAAAATAAATTAATAGTTGCTTAAGACTTGGGAGAGAGGAAGAATGGGGAAACAGGGAGGTGATAGCTGCAGGATATGGGATTTCTTTATGAGATAATGAAAATGTTCTAAGATTGACTGTGATGATGGTTGCACAACTCTGTGAAAATACTGAAGACCATTGAATTGTACATTTTAAATGGGTAAATTGTATGGTCTGTGAATTATATCTCAATATAGTTGTTAAAGAAAGAAAAAGTGTATAAATAGAATCATACAGTCTGTAGTATTCTGTCCTTTAACTTAGCATAATGCATTTGCAATTGATCCATGTTGTTGCATGTATCGGTTGTTTATTTTTTTAATTTTAAGTTGAACAATTCCCCCCATTAAGGAACATTTGGGTTGTTTCCAGTTTTTGGAGATTACAAATGAAGCCACTATAAACATTTGTATATATGCGTTCGCCTAAACAGAGGTTATTATTATACTTGGTACAATAATAGCTGTTTTAAAATTTAAAGTCCATCTTGACTTGGGGTGGTGAATACACAATACAATACACAGATGATATATTACAAAATTGTACATCTGAAATTGATATAATTTTATTAACCAATGTCACCCCAATAAATTCAGTAATTAAAATAAAATTTAAAGTCCTTATCTAATTTTATCATTGCTGACATTTCTGGGTCTGCTTCTACTGATTTTCCTTGGTTATGGATCAATTTTCCTGCTACTTAAAATGTCAATAAATTTTGCTGGATTCTGGACAATAAGAATTTTACATAGCTGAGTGTTTGGGCTTTGTTGTCTTCCTTTAAAAAGTGTTGAATTTTGTTTTGACAGGCAAATAGGCTCGATCCTTTGAAAGCTTGTTCTTAAGCTGTTGGAGTTAGGTTTGGAGGCTTTCACTAAAGGGTTGGTTTAGCGCTAATGCTAAGGTATAACCCTGAGTCTCTACTAAATGTTCCAGCTCTTCAGAAAGGTCTCTACACTGTAACTGGTCATTATGTAAATATCTCCAAGTTCCGTGAGAGCTCTAGGAATTGTTTAGCTTACAGTTCCCCAGCAGTTTTCTCTGTCTAACTTCATAGAATTTCAACTCACACCTAACAAGCTGAATGTTCAACCAAACATTCAGGGGACACCTATGCTGATTTCTGGGGCTCTTTCTATCTACAGGTCCTTCGTTCCGGATGTTCTGTCCCCAGCTTCCTCGGCTTCCTCAAACTCCAGTCTCTGTTCTACAACCCAGTAAGACTGCCATGTTCTGCGTGGGTTCCCTCTCCCTGCACCAGAGGTCCAGAATGTACCTCCCTACAGAAAGTCAGGACAATTTTAAGGCTCATTTTGTTTTTCTTCTCTCAGGGATCACAGTTCTACACATCCTGTTGTTTAATGTTTGAAAACAGTTGCCTCACATATTTTGCCATTTCTTAGCAGTTTACAGAAGGAGGGTTACTCTGTCACATTATTGCTTCATGATTAAAAGTGAAATTTGATCATTCTGTAGGGTTTTGCTCTCTCATGGGATTAAATATGAGCTTTAGGGTCAGGGAGACATAAGTTCAAATACTGATTCTAATGCCCTCTTATTGGACAACCTTGGACATGCCTTAATGTCTATGAACTTGTTTTCAGCTGTAAAATGTTATTATGCAAAGCTGTAGGATTAATTGAAGCCGTGTGTATATAAAGCCCTTTGTAAGCACTTAACAAATGGTGGTTATTATTATTATTTACATAACAGCTCTTTGTTTATATTTCATTTCTCCTAAGCAATTTCGAATCAGGGATTTGGCTTATTTATCTTTGTGTACACTACCTTTATACAGTGAATCAATCATGATAGGCTTCAATATAAATCTGTTGATTGAATAAATGTTGATAACTTATGGTTGATGAGAATATTTTAGAATATTATTTTAAGATTTCTTCACAATGAACTTTGTGTAGATTTGTTTAAATGTCAAAATAGTGTCATTAGTGCCTTGGCTGGTGTGGATTGAATGCTGGCTAGGTGGATTGAATGCTGGCCTGTGAACCAAAAGGTCGCTGGTTTGATTCCCATTCAGGGCTCATGCCTGGCTTGTGGGCCAGGTCCCCAGTAGGTGGAATGCGAGAGGCAACCAAGCAATATATATCTTGCACATCAATGTTTCTCTCCCTCCCCCCTTCCCCTCTCTCTAAAAATAAAAAAATAAAATCTGTAAAAGAAAAAGTGTCATTAGCTATAATGTTTCTATTTGTTCTGAATTTGCTTATCAAAGCAAGAGGAGCCCTCCATCATTCATGAAACAAATTTGAGAGCATGGCCCCATAAAGTATATATACTTCTATTTCTGGATCTTCTTTATCACTCTCCAAAGGACTGGTCTTCTGAAGTCTTAGATCTCGATTTTGAGATCTGAATATAAATGTTAAAAGAATTATTCTCTCTACCTTGCCTGGATTTGTTATAAACCAAAACCTCATCTGTTTAGCAATAGACAGTTTAGCTTCAAATGGAAAACTAGAGCACATATAACTAGTATTAGAAAAATCAGCCAACTGAATATAGTTCTAGATAACTAATACTATCATTATATTTTTTCCAACATGTAATCTCAACAGCTTTAATTTTGAAAAAATTATAATTTAAGTAGAACCTAGTATTACACTGGTTTTAGTATAATGATAACATTGTATTATTTCAGACTATTACAGGCATTTTTTTTTAATGAAACAGGATTCTCAGTTTTACTCCTTAAAAAATTTTTTCTTTTAATGCTAGGATTTAATAATAGTAACATCTAAAGTGTTCCTACCTAAGATTACTCACCGTACTCAACTTTTCTTCTGCTATAATATATATCAATACACTCTTTTTTTCCTTGTGTGAGTGAAACATACACAGATCATCAGTGGCTTTTCCCACTCACAATAGGAAGGAAATATTTCTCTGGTATGTTATAGAATGATTCATATAAAAAAGAAATGACATAAGACTGATGGGAAAGTCAACCAACTTTCATTCCTCTTTGCATAGTTAACAGAGGATAACAATTACATTCTACATGCAAAACAAGAAAATTGAAAAAATCCTTTTGACAAAAAGAAACTTTGTAAAAAGGGCTATAGCTCATGATAAAGAATGATGTGTGGTTTTTACATCTGAATATTTTCTGTAGATGATGTGTTTTCTCCAATGTTTTCAATAATCGATTCTAATTCCAAGAATCCAAGATATTTTTGCCAACATTACATTGTCTCAAACAAAGCATATGTGCTGCATGAGATATGATGCTATGAAAATCATCAGACTATACCTCAGTTCAGTTTAGTGGGAGAAAATAGGTTCTGAATGAAAAGGCTCTTGTTTTAATCCACTGGCTAGAATACAAAGCAATGCTAAGAAATTCAGAAAATATCTTTTTAGTTCATACTCAAATGGTACTATTTACTTTGGCACCAATGTACTTTACATCTTGATTTCTCAAAAAAAAAGTCATTTGCAATCAAATGTGTTAGCACAAAAGGGTGAGAAATGGACTTCACACAGAAAAAAAATGAATCCAAGTAATAAGCCATAGCCATATATTGTTGTTCCACTTATTTGTCCTTCCACTTATTTATACATTCATTGGTTGCTTCAGGTACGTGTCCTGACTGGGGATTGAACCCACAACCTTGGCATATCATGATGACACTCTAACCAACTGAGCTACCAAGCCAGGGCCACTTTAAGAATTTTTAAATTTCAAGTCTGTATACTTTTTATCATTTCTGAATCCATTGCCAAATTACCATCTCACTTTTACATTTTTCCTCAGATCTTAAGGATCACACCAGAAAATTAATAATGCAAATACTGAGTAATTTCAACTACTGGTAGAAATTTGTTTATTTTTGTCTTTCTGTGACCAAAATAAGGAATAACCTGCAAAAGAAAATTATATTAAAATCTTTTTTTTCAATTTTACAATACTCTCCTAAAATGATTACATTAAGTCACTTCTCAACTATGGATCATGGGTGAAAAAGCTACGTAAGCTGTTTCATCAAGGCTTTATAAACTTTCTATTTTAGTAGAAAAAATTTATGATTTCAAAGTTTTTAAAAAATCTTTGAGTTAGGGGTTACCAAAAATAGAGATTTCAGCAAAGTTATGTAGGATACAGGGAAAGGTGGGCAAAGTTCAGTATTGGAATTCCAAGTCATAGAGACAGAAGTCCTTTCCAACTTGCCTGGAATGCCTTCTGCCTTAGTCTCTGCCAATAAAAATATGATTCATCCATACTCTTCATGACAGCATGGATGGAACTGGAGAGTATTGTGCTAAGTGAAATAAGCCAGGCGGTGAAAGACAGATACTATATGATCTCACCCATAAGTGGAACCTAATCAACAAAACAAACAAGCAAGCAAAATATAACCAGCAACATTGAAATAAAAAACAAACTGGCAGTAACCAGAAGGGAGGTGGGAAGGGGTTAATTGGGGGAAAGAAAGGGAAGAGTTATCCAGGAACACGCATAAAAGATCCATTAACAAAGCCAAATCGGGGAAGGATTGAGGGTGGGAGGTAGGGGGCAGGTGGGGCTGGGGAAAGTGGTGGCAGGAAAATGTTCACAAAACAAAACAAAACAAAACAAAACAGACAGGTTAAGAATAGTATAGGAAAGTGAGAAGCCAAAGAACTGATATGTACAACCCATAGATATGAACTATGGGGAAGGGGATGATGGGATGGGGTACAGGGTGGAGGGGATAAAGGGGAGAAAAAAATGGGACAACTGTAATGGCATAATCAATAAAATATACCAAAAAAAAAAGATTCATCCATAAAATCACCAATTCAGTGAAACCTTCCCACACAGCGCCAATTTATCCTCATTTCTGTATCCTAAGAACACAGGCTTTGGAGTCAAACTGCTTTGATTTGAATTCTGGTCCTGCTATGTATTCCCTGTGTATGCAGCCTTGGCCTAATTTCTGAGTTTCAGCTTCCTCATTTGTAAAATCAGGATAATAATATAAAATAGTGGTAAATATTAAAAACAACAATACATGCAAAGCCCTGAGAACATGCTCAATATTTATTAGTTAATATTATTTCTATCATTCACATACTCTCAAATATTATTTTTCATTACATTGTATAGGTATTAGTTCTTCAGCCAGATTTCTCAAAGGTAGAAACTATATTTCATATGTCTCTTTTTCCTCACAGTGCTTAGAAAGGCATTATGCTCTTACAAGGAATTAAAAAATTATACCAGAGAATCTTAGCATGGAAAGGATCTCAGAGGTCAGACCAATCTAGTTTAACCTTCCCCCTAAGTCATAAGTGTCTCTTTTAACACCCTAGAGACAATCACCTATACTCTTTCTTGAACACAGTATATATCTATGCCTGAACACAGCTGGTGACAAGTTCACCCTTCTCAAGACAGCCAGATGTATTAAGTAGCTATCATTGCTAGAAAGTTCACTTTGAAGAAGTGAAGAAGCTGGAAGCTTCTTGAAAATAATTTGATAATACTCCTTTGAGAGCTATACAAATTTTCTAAAAATTTAACTCCTAATACTATATCCTTAGAAAACAAGGAAAAATTCTATCATGCATACAAAGGTATTTATTACAACACTATTTATAATAGCAAAATCAGGAATTAACTTAAATATTTAAAAGTAGAAAAATGGTAATACAAGCACCTAAATGAAACAAAGGCCATTAAATTAAAAATATGAAGACTAAGGCAGGAAATATATATAAAAAATTAATGTCAAGTATAAAAGTAAAACAAATTTACATATACATCATGATTAAAACTATATACAAATATGTATATCTGTGAGGAAAAGCTGGAGGGGATGGAACATATACAAATGAAAACAGTATTGATAGGGTGATAGGACAGTTGGAAGATTTGCATTGCTTTTTAAATCACTTTAGTGACATTTTTATATTACTTTAAAATTTTTAAAGAGAAGTTCTTCCTTCCATTGAGCCAAAATCAACCTCTTTCCTCTCCCACCTATTGCCTTTCATTTACTGACTTTTATTCTGCTCTTTAAAATTACACAAAATAAATTAACTTGAAGTGTTTAAAAATGATCATCATAGTTTTAGGACCTCACTCTGTCACTCTGGAAGACAGATTAGAGGAGCAATGATGACATCAGGGAAACTTATTAGGAGACTCAGCTGTCACTCACCAAGAAAGCAATGACGATAGCCTGAATCAGCACAATAGTAATAGGTCCAGACTTGAGAAATATTTCAAAGGCAAAACAGACAGAAATGGTACACAAAAGGATGGGAGAAGTGTGAAGAAAATAGGAGTTGAACACATTCCTCAGCAGGCTGTTTGGTAAAGTGATGATGCAATACCAAGAAAAGGAATCCGGGAGGGAAAAGAATATGTTTGGTCAGAAGTTGAAATTCCATTTGGAGATGTTGAATTCGAGGTATTTGTAGGATGCACATGTCTACAAATATGAATGGAAAGATCAATTTGGATGGAGACAAAATCAAACCAGAGAAACAGAAGAAGACAAAGATAAAAGAAGAACATGAATAAAATAGAAAATAAACAAACAAACAAAAAAGCAGAAGTGATCAGCACAAGCAAAAGATGACTTTGAAAAGGATAATTAAAAATACTGACTTTTGGTCAATATAACCAAGAAAAACACATGGGGAACAAATAAATAGCACTGGATACAAAAACAGGGAAATAACTACAGAAGCAGAAGAGATTTTTAAAATTATGAAACTTCCAGGAATAACTCATACCAAAATATATGAATACCTAAAGGTGGTGAAGAGAAAAGTCAGGTAATTATATTTTTTAGTATGAAGTAATTCATGAAGGTCTTTTATAATTAAAAAAAATCTCTTCTGTTTTTTGTAGTTATTTCCCCTTTATAGAGAAAAACAAAGTACATCTCTGTAAACATTAGACAAAAAATTTTATTTTTTATTTTTTTAAAGATTTTTATTTATTTATTTCTAGAGAGAGGGTAAGGGAGGGAGACAGAAAGGGAAACAACAATGTGTGGTTGTCTTTCACATGCCTCTAAATGGGGACCTGGCCTGCAACCCAGGCATGTGCCCTGGTTGGGAATTGAACCAGTGACCTTTTGGTTTACAGGCCAGCACTCGATCCACTGAGCCACACCAGCCAGGGCTAAACAAAAAATTTTAAATAAAAACTGTCAAATTAATAGATAAGTTGAACTTTATTAAGGTTAATATAATTAATATTCCTTTCATCACAACACCATTAAAAGAGTAAAGCCACTCATAAAGTCAAAGAGATATTTACAATACCTGTATTGAATGCAGAACTCCTACAAATTAATAAGAATGAAAGACAACTCAGTGGAACCCAACACAAAAAAAACGATAAACCTTGAAAAGACACTTTACAAAAGAGGATATCCAACATGGTCAATAAACTTATGAAAAAGTGCTCAATTCATTAGTCATTCAGGAAAATGCAAATTAAAAGTACAGTGACACACTACTACACACCCACCTGAATGGCTAAAAATAAAAAAATGGAAAATGCCAAAGGTTGGTGAGGATGTGGAGTAACCACAGCTCTCACATATTGCTGATGGAAGTGTGAATTGGCACAACCACATTGGAAATTGTTTTGTAGTATCTATTAAAAGCTAAATGTACACATATCTTTTGACCCAGAAATTCTGCTCCTAAGCAATTATATTCTTACCAGAAATGTGTATATATTTCACTAAAAAATATGTTCAGAATGTTCAGTGAAATACTATTCATAAGAGTCAAAAATAGGAAATTACCCAAATGCCTATGAAGACTAGATGGATAGTGAGAATGGCCTACAACAATATGCAAAAGTATAGATACAGAGCACAACATAATGTTGAGTGAAAAAATGGTTCATGCTCTGTGATTCTACATCTGTAAAATAAAAACAAGAGAAACTAATATATGCAATAGAAATAAGAGTAGAGATATTTGTTGAGTGGAACAGTCACTATAAAGTAAGACTAGGTTTTCTGTGGGTGGGGGGGGTGTTACTGGTAGTATTTTGTTTCTTAATCTAGGTGTTGATTTAACATGTTTACTCCATAGGGCTGTGGCAAGGGTGAGGCAAACAAGATACCTAGGGAACAAAATTTGAGGAGGCACTCACTCTCACGTTGTTTGCCTCACCCTCAAATCAGCCCTGGTGTTCATTTTGTAAATATTTATTGAGCTGTATCATTATGGTGTGTGTGTGTGTGTGTGTGTGTGTGTGTGTGTAAAAAATACTTGGATTAAAAAGTGTTAAGGAGTCTGGTCTACCTCACACCACAAATGAAAATAAATTCCAGATGAAATAAAAACCTAAATGTAAAAATAAAAAACTTTTAGAATAAAATATAGAGGAATATTATAAATGACCTCAGGTAAAGAAGGACTTCTAAAAAATATTCAAAAGTACATATTACAGGAAAAGATTTGACTACATTAAAATTAAGAACTCTTTAGCGAAAGACATCTTAAAATTGAAAGACAAGCCACCAACTTGAAAAAAAAGTAGTGACATGAATAACTGAAAACAAATAATTATGCATGTCAGAGAAATGTGACATGAGAAGGATGCCACCCACCACTGATAGCTTCGAAGACAGAGGAAGGAGACCGTGAGCCAGGGAAAGCAGCAGCCTCTATCGGGGGTGTCCAACCTTTTGGTATCTCTGGGCCACACTAGAAGAAGAAGAATTGTCTGGGGCCACACATTAAATACATTGTGACACATAATCACAAAAAAATCTCATAATATTTTACATAAATTTACAATTTTGTGTTGAGCCACACTCAAAGCCATCCCAAGCTGTATGTGGTCCATGGGTCACACGTTGGACACCCCTGCTAGACCCTGGAAATCATCAGCAGTTTATAGCCCACAAGAAAACATGGACCTCAGTCTATGACTGCAAGGAGCAGAATTCTGCCAATCAATCCAAATGAGCAAGAAATGGATTCTCCCTTATAACCTCAAAAAAGAAACACAGCCTGCCAGAATATTGACTTTAGCCTGGTGAGAACATATCAAACTTCAGACCTACAGATCTGTAAAATAATAAATTTGTGTTATTTTAAGCCACAAAAAGAATTATTATGCAGAATGTATGTTTAAAAATCAATGAGCAAAAGATAAATAACCCAATAGAAAGATTCATGAAAGACTTGAAGAGTTTTTTTATGTAAAAAGAAAATCAGAATGGCCAACACACATGAAAAGATGCTCAAACTCAGTAATTATCAGGGAAATGCAAATCAAAAGTATGTGATATTATTATTTTATATTTAGTAGACAGGTAAAAAAAATGAATTCTGATAATATTAAGTATTGACAAGAATGCAGGGCATTCTCCTGCACTGTTGGTGGAGTATCAGTTGATACTACTTTGGGAAACAGTTTGCATTACTTAATAAAATTGAAAATGTGCAAGCCCTAGGACTCTGGTATATTCCCTCGAGATACTCTTGGACGTGTGTACCATGAGGTGTGAACATGAATGTTTATAATGACTAAAAAGAAAGGACATATATTATGAGTAGATAGCATATTCGACAGCAGCGAAAATGAAGGAAGAACCACACACAAATGGACAAATCTGTTTCGATGGTCAAGGAAATCAAAGAATACCTAAAGTATGATTATGTTTGTATAAAAATTTTAGACAAGCAGATATACTCATTGGTGGTAAAACCACGAAGGAGAGTAAGGGAAGGGTTATCATAGAATTTAGTAGAGTGTCCCCTTTGGAGGAGAAGGAGGGTGTGCAATAAGGAAAGATCATATTGTGGCTTCCAAGGTAGTGACAATGTTTTACTTCTCAGGTTGAATGGAGGGTGTATGGATGTTCTCATTCTTTAAACTGTACATACTGTTTCTATATACTCTACTGTATGCATGATATGTTTCAAAATAATTTTTACAGCAATAAAGAGTTGTGCATATGAATGTGTGTATGTATGTGTATCCCATGAAGGAACAACAGACTCCTTAGTGAGAAAATGTCAGTAGGCTTCACTAGACTTACTCAATTACTCTCTCATGTGATTGGAGAGCTGAGAGAGGAACTTGAATTGACAGAGTTTACCACAAAGTCTTTATCTTTGTATACAGTTGACCCTTGAATCACGTGGGGGTCAGGGGTGCCAACCTCCGCACAATCAAAAATCTGAGTATAACTTTTAACTCACCCAAAACTTATTTTTAATTTTTTTATTGTATTTTTCCATTACCAATTAGTCCCTTTATACCCCTCCCCACAATTACCACACTGTTGTCCAGGTCCAGGAGTTCTGTTTTAACTAACCCAAAGCTTAAGTTGTCCCTCAGTATCTGCGGGATTCATTCCAGGACCCCCTCCCCATAGATACCAAAATACACAGATGCTCAAATCCCCTATTTAAAATGGCATAGATTAACACATAAGGTTGGCCCTCTGCATCTATGGACTCCCAAGGGTGGATCAAAAACAATACAGGCATTTACTGGAAAAAAAATCTGCATATAAGTAGACCAGTACTGTTCAAACCCCATGGTGTTCAAAGGTTAACTGTATATGATTCCTACTAAATATACGCTTAGAAAGTGTCACCACATGTCTTATTTAATCTACCAATTGAATTATTCATTCTCAACTTGTCCTGTTTTCATTTCAGTAGGTAAAAAAATATTCTCAATTTTAAAAGATAAAAATCCAAATGATACATGCTCATTCTCTTCTTAACCTTTATTTTTTTTAAACCAATCTATGCTAGCTACGTCTTCCTTGAGTAGAATCAGAAGAAAGTTGCATCAAAGTTTAAAGCCATTATCATGTGTGACATTGTGAAAATACTTACTAAAAATGAAAAAAAAGTCTGTTGTTCGGTTATTTAGATTAATTAAATTAAGACTCTTTTCAATGTATTAAACATAATACAGAATTAAAGAACCAGCAGGAACCTTCAAAGGATACCTGTTATAGACATCTATCTTTATGTAGGACTCAAACTATCTCAAGCAAATTAGCATCCTAATCTAAAAATAGCCTTTAAAAAGATTTTATAGTATCTCTTTCTACTAGGCATCTGAAAATACTTTATGTCTATCTCAGGGCCCTTTTAATACAATGTTGGCATCCAGTAAACTTTATTAGCCAGACAACAGAGTATGGATTTATCTAGAACACAGTGGGGCCCTAGCAAGTACTCAACTCCAAGCCTCTTCTGGAGGAGGCAGGAAGGTAAAGGGCTCAGAGCCCCGCCTATTTGGTTCCAGTGGCTCCTCCCCAGTCCCTTGGCTTCCCACAGAGACCTAGACCCAAAGCTTGTCTCTACCATGTAACCAAGAGTTGACTCTCACTTTGTTTTCACTCTGACTTCAGTTTATCTATAACTTTTGTCTCCTCCAACCCCCTCCCACCCAATTACCCCAATAATTAAGAACTTATTTATACTTCCAGTGAATATAAGTAAACACCTAGAATATTTTTTTAAATCCCAAAATACGGAGGAAAGAGTGAAGACAGGGAATATATAAAATGGAGTCACTTCAACCAAGCTGCTAAAATTATTAACATTATGAAAGGTGAGGCATGAGGAAAGACATTTTTTGTTATAACTACCCTGAAAATTAAATTTTTTTTAACTTCCCAGTCCTGAGTAAACGCTAGATATACATCAACTTCATCAACTTTCCAGTCCTTCTTCAATGCCTGGATATACATCTGGACCTCCGGGTAACACTCTAATTAATTACCCCCGAAGGGTTCACATATCCAGGCCATCTGGTTACTCCTTCAAGGACTCATGGATATATCCACCTGACATCCACGTATAGAGCACTGGGATGTGACCAGGCCTCCTCACATACACCTTCTGGACCACCTGGCATCCAATGTCCTAGCTACCTGTCATGTGACTGATAACTATCCTGGATCAATCATAGGGCTAAGAATGAAGGACTGATTATTCTCAAGAATGTGCTTTTTGCCATAACAACTTTAAACTTTCCCTTCTCTTTGGAACATTTCTAGGTTTTTGCCTAACTGTGTTTTCAGTTTGCAAATTTAAGACCCTTGAATAAATCTCCATCACTTATTTCTAGCAAAGCCTCAAGATTCTTTTTGAGTCTGTTTATTACTTATAATTGAAAGAAAGAAAATCCAAAATTCTCTAAATTCATGGGTATCTCTTATAAAAAGAAGTATATTAGAAAGTCTTTTTCTCTTATAGTCATGGCCAATTTCATCTAACAAAAACAGTATATTCTTTTAGCATAAATACTCCTTAAGGTTAAGGGGAGCTTTGTTTCAGTTTTTATACCTGGTACACTCCATTAGACCCTGTTACTGTAACAAGACCTGTATAGTAACTGAAAAATGTCAACTGTATTTAACTTAAGCAATGGAAGCTCATGAAAGCTTTGCCTTACATGATCGTTGCATTCCTCTTCCTCCTCATCGCAGTCCAGACCCTGATGAGCAATCTCAGTAGTGTTATTCTCCTGAAAGAGATTGTTCTCCAAATCGCACACTCTGGTGGCCTCGGTTGTGACTTTTACTTTCAGGCTGTGAAAGCCAGTTGAGACCATTCCCACTTGCAGGTTTACAGGCTCCCCCTCAAACAGCAGTAAGTGTGAGTTTACCCCTTCTTTAAAACCAGGGGGCTGGTAATCATGTGGGGTCACTGCAAAATAAAAAGGGCAAAATGTCAAGAAAACAGATTCAACAGAACAAATCAGATTAATCTCTCATGTGTAGCAATGGACATCTTTTTCTGATGCTTAGAAAATCCTTCTACTTACTTAAAATACTACTTCAACACTTAAGAAGAAATTTGTTTAGAGGTCTCTACCTACCTGCATTATAGTAGTGGAGTTTCATAGTAAGTATAACATCATTAGGAAGAGGTCCAAGGTTCTGCATCAGCATATACAATTTACGGATCAGCAGAGTACTGGCTTTCTTAATATCTTCACTCTTTGTCCCACTTCCAAAGCTTGTATTACTGCTATAATCACATAGAAAAGCAGCATTCTTTTCAATCATATACAATATTGAAAAAAATACATAAATTTTTTTAGAGATGGGGGAGGGAGGGAGAAAGGAAGGGAGAGAAACATCAATATGAAAAACATCAATCAGTTGCCCCTTGTACGCACCCAGGCTGTGAACCAAACCCACAACCTACACATGTGCCCTTCCCAGGAACCGAACTGGTGACCTTTCACTTTGCAGGATGGTGCCCAACTAACAAAGCCACACCAGTCATGGCCAAAACTTTTTATTACATGATTAAATAAATATAAATTAAACATCAGGACACTCTTGAGGCTATTTTTAGAATGCAAATTTGAGATTATACTTTTTGCAATGTATATACAAAGGACTTCTTATATAGCAAGTTCTCCTGAGATATTTTCAATAGGACCTGAATTTTTAAAATCTGATTTGCAAGTAACCACATACTATAATGGTGAGAACAACGCCTTTAGAATTAGGTGACTTGACATTTAATATTGGCTCTGCTAACTACCTGAATGACCTCGGTCAGGTCACTTAGACACTCCAGGTCAGTTAAGTCATTTGTAAGATAAGCTTACACACATTTCTAAACCTCTTCAAGTATAAAATCAATCAGCAGCTCTGGAACTTTTTGTCACCTGACTATCTCTCAGAAGTTTTCCCTCTTCGCTCTTAGGTGAGCTATGACAATGATTACTCTTCCTGTTTTTTTCTTGTCCACACTGAAAATCATTCTCTATACCACTGCTGAAATAATATTCCCAGTAGGAAAATCTGCTCTTGTCAGCCTCTTGCTTAAAATTCTTCTATTACATGCCTCACTTTTCAATCAAATTTGAGAATGGTGTGTGTACACAATGCCTTTCATGGTCAGCCGTGCCCTTACCCCTGCCTTCACTTGCACTTGCTGCCCAATTACTTCTAATCCATGTGCATTTGCCCTTTGCTTTATTGTGCTTTTCCCACTTCTTTTCCTGACTCTCCCAAATTCATCCTTTAATATGTAGCTCATGTGTCACCTTGTCAAAAATGTCTTTCCAGATTACCTCATACATCACCCTTGTTTATAGCTGTATGCCTCCCTCTAGACTATGAGTGGCTATACCTTTCATTTCCAGAGACTAAGTTTGGCACCCAGCTACAGTAAGTACACAATAAATATTTTTTGAACTAAGGAATGAATGAATGATTTGGACTAAATTACCTTCCAACTCTAAACATTCTTTCTTTTTTTCCAAATTTTGCTTCTCCAATTAGCTTCACATTTGAGTAGTTTCCAGGAAGAAGTGTGACTATAATATATTTGCACAATGCCTTTCACATAGTAAGCACTCAATGCTGGAAAAGTAATACTAACTAATTGAACTATTGGAGGCAGTCTGAATTCATAAAACAAACATTATTAAGTAAATATATTTGTTCCTATTTCAACTTTGAAAAACCTTAAGTTTTGTTTACCAGGATTTAACCAATTTGAAATAGGTAGCCAGACATAGCCATGTAGCCCATGGGATCTTTCAGTATACATCATATTTATGTAAAATCATATTCAAGACTCCCTTGAATTCTTTTAAAAGGGAAATTATCTTTACCATGGAAGAGGTGATAAGGTAATTTTAAATGATCATTTAACAAATGTCTACCTTTGGTTTCTAGGAAATTAGTGATATGTATACCTTCTCTCCTTCTTAGTAGCTGAAAGATTTGGCTACGTGTTTCACTGCTCACCTCTTGACATATATGCCTTCATAACAAGAGAGATTACTCTGGTTGTCAGTAACATTTACATTTGAATTTTGGAGAATATGGGGCAACTGTTTTATGTAAGAGAATATATATTAAAAATGCTGAACGATCTGTAAAGTATTGTACAAATGTTAGCTAATGATGGTTAATATTTTAATTCTCATTCCTAGAACTTCCTCTTTACATCCTAGTGCCGTTTATAAGTTTTACAAATGAGAAAATAATTAAGGAAGTAAATCTTGGAGAGAAATCCTCAAACTTGAAGTAAATGATAAAACAGAGCTAATAATATGGAAAATTGAGCATTAGGCCACATTTATCTTCAGAGTCATTCCTTTCAGGGAAACTCACCCCCCTGATGTGGAGCCCTCTGTTACCCAGCACTTGTCACCATCATCCGCCCTCCACCACTTCTATTCCATCTCATCGGCACCATTTAGCTCTATCTGAACCCGAAAGCTCCTGGGAAGAAAATGAATGTTGTTCCTCAATAAAACATCTCCATCTGCACTAATGACCTTCTGAAGCAAATGTCCTCTCTTTGCTATTTAAACCATTAGTATATCTAAAACTTGGAATTTTAGACTTGATAGAAAAGTGCAATGTTTTCCAGTTATTTCCATACTGGGACACACATAGAAAATTATATTTGTATGACATACTGAGGTAAGCAAGTGAGAATGACTGTATCTATAAGCAAATATTTCAGGGGTTTCATCTACCCCAGGTTCAGTCTGGCTATACTGAGGGCAGAGAGGATCTATATCTTGGCATAGCAATGGAGAAATTTTGGTTTAGTGGATAGATAGAGCCTATGGAGTTCTTCAATCAACAACATGTAGACAGCCTCGGTAATATAAGCTCTACTGCTGTGCTGTCTGCCATCATTGCCTTCAAGGACCACCACCATCATCACCACCACCACTAGGTACCATTTACTGAGTGTTTATTATGGGCCAGGCATGAACAAAGCCTTATATATGCATTATAACTTCATAATCACAGCAACCATAGGAAGCAGATATTATTAGCTCCATGGTGAAAATGAGAATATTAATATTTAGGGAGGTTGAGTAATTTGTCCAAAGTTATATAACCACTAATAGTCAGAGCTGGGGTTCCAGGATAGATCTTTCTGCCTCAGGAATTGGAACTCTTAACCACTAAACGTAACTGCCTTTAGACCCTATTGACATACGTATGAGAAAAAGAGGAAAGAATCGAAGGAAGCCCCTATTCCCGCCAGAAATTTAAACAATCCCTTTCTTAACAGTGTTTTGGGGCATTTTTGTAGGATTGTTGGGAAAGTTACAAAGGGAATATAAGGCCTATCTCTGGCCTCAAGAGGCTTATGTTTACCTCAATCATGTATATTTCTCATGTTCATTAAACAATCAGATTCTACCTGTCAAAATCCATAGCGGCTCCTTCATTTGTGTATTTGAATTTGAACTGGTATATCTCAGTCACTTTCTAGAAACATCAAAAGAAATAGAAAAAGAAATTACTTTAAAAAAGAAGTACTTTGAGAAGTGCAGATTACTAGTTACAAAATAATTATGGGGATGTAAAGTACAACATATGAAATCTAGTCAATAATACTGTAGTAACTATGTACGGTGCCCAGTAAGTACAGGCAATATTGGGGGAACACTTTGTAAAGTACCTGATTAACTAACCACTATGCTGTATACCTGAAACTAATACAAAATAACATTGAATGTAAACTCTAATTGAAAAATAAAAAATATATTAAGAAAGAAATCCAGAATCTTATCTGATGATACTAGGTAAGGAACATTTTCACCAAATGTCTACTATGCTTCCTACTTACATGTTTGTTTCACAGCATTACATTATTTAGGAGTAATATTTGCAGATGCAGAGATAATAACTTTTCTCTTCCATGCTAAAAATGAGTTAGATAGCAAGTACTACTGTTACCATTTAAAGTTGGAAAAACTAAGGCACAGAGTCAAGTATGTGATCCAGCATAGGTAAATTGAGAGTGGAACTGGTTGAGAAACCATTCCTATAACAGGTATTTACTGAACTTTGTGTCAGGCACTGAAGTCACAGTGGTGAACATGACAGAAAGGTCCCTGTTCTTCTGGAATATATAGCCTCATGGGAGAGACAGTCAATAACTAGGTAGACAAATAAAATAATTTCAGATAGTAGTAAGTGCCGTGAACCATATGAAGCTGTGCAGAGAGTGCAGAAGGGGAGAGGTGCTGATGCAGTTTGGAAAGGGCTTGCTAAAGAGGTCATGTTTGAGCTGAACCTCAATGACAAGAGGGGTCGGTCATGTGCAGACCTAGGGGAGAAAGGGTGTCCCAGGCAGAGGTAACAGCAATACGAAGGCTCTAAACTAGGAAAGAAAGCCTCTTCCAGGTTCAGAGACAAGGCCGAGAGGCTGGCAATGAGTGAGCAAAGGGCAGAATGCAGGAAATGAGGTTGTAGAAGTGGTTTGGGAGCCTTGTTGGCCTTAAAATCTAAAGGGTTTAGATTTTATTCTAAGTAAACCAGAGTCCATTGAAGGGTTTTAAACATGGCAATGATTTGCATTTTTAAGGCTCTCACTGGCTATTTTAAGAGTGCATAAGGAAAGAAGTGGAAACCATGAGAGCAATTAAGAGGCTACTGCAATAATTCAGGGAAGACTAAAATGGCAACAGAAAAACTGGAAAAATTAGAAAATGAACTAAAATCTATGATTTCAGGTCTTGTTTTTTTGATCCAACACTAAAAACTAGATACTACCACTCTCTGCTCTCCTCACTATCAAAAAAGCTAGAAATAAAGAAGGGCAAACTTCCTCATGAGAGATGTACTCCATTTGAAATAAAATGATTGTCTAATAGTTGAAGCAAACAATTGGCCCAGATACACTCTAATATGTCCACAGAGCTAGAGAAGGTGTTAAAGACAGGTAAAGGGTATGAGTTTAAGTCAGAACACAAAAAGTGCCCTTCATTCATCTGTTTCACTATTTGTTCCTTGACAATGTGGAATGAGGTTATTAGATTGATCAGAAGGAGTCTCAATGTTCTTGATACCTTTTTCTGTTATAAGGTTTGGTATCCCATTAATCACAAGTGACTGGGTCCTAGGGAAATTAGCTCATCTGCTTAAACTCGAAGAAGACTGATTCATAACGACATTAATTTTAAAAGAGAAGAAATATTTTTCTAGCAAGATGTTCTACCTGAGAAATCAAACCAAGTTCAGAAGCCTGCTTTGTGAGCACAGTCTGCCCTCTGTATCTGCAGGTTCCACATCTGCAGATTCAACAAGCCACAGATCAAAAGCATTTGGAAAAAAAATATGTTACGTGGTTGCTGACGTGCACTATGTAATCAGGACTACAATGGCTGCATCTGTACTGACCACACACAGACTTTTCTCCTTGCCATTATTCTCTAAACAATACAGTATAACAGTTATTTACGTAGCACTTACATTGTATTAGGTACTGTAAGTCATCTACAAATGATTCAAAGTTTACAGGAGAATGTGCATAGGTTATATGCAAATACCACGCCACTTTATATAAAGAACTTGAGCATCTGCAGATTTTGGTTCCCACAGGGGTCCTGGAACCAATCCCTGGAGGATACTGAGGGACCACTACATACAATAGGAGAGGCACGTGAGACTGGAGGTGCCTACAGCAACAGCTTCACTTCAGACTGGCTAGCTACACAGCATCCTCTCTCTGCTGATGGTGGGTGTAATTTTTCTGTCAAGCAAACAATGTCTTTTCTTCCTGCCTGCCCATGTTTCCCAGCCAACTCTAGCTTTGATGCTCTAAGCTATCTCTCATTTTTAAAACTGTATCAAGAGTAGATCCTTTAGTAGTTGATCATTTTAACAGTTTATTATTTGGTCCCTGAAGCAACTAATAAAAGATCTTGTTTGGCCTTGGCTGGTATGGTTCAGTTGGTTGGACCATCATCCCACACCAAAAGGTCATGAATTCGATTCCCATTCAGGGTACGTGCTTAGGCTGCAGGTTCACCAGTCGATGTTTTTCTCTCACACCGATGTTTTTGTCCCTCTCTCTCTCCTTCCTTTCCCCCTCTCTAAAACCAATAAGCAAATAAGCATGCCCCCAGGTGAGGATAAAAGAAAAGGTTTATGTTTGCAATTGTTTTACAGAAGATGCTAATCCTTAATAACTTCAGTCTGACTCATTGATCAAGGAAAGTACATTTACAGCAGGCACTGGTCTCTTCTTAACATCTCATAAAATGTTCTTCTGCTTCCTAGATTAATGCGTTGCCTAATGAAGATAACCCTTCAAACTACTTATCAATGGCTTCTACTAATCACACTGAATATATCTGTACAGACCAAAGCAATGGTAACATATACAGCCTTTCCTTCTCCCACCGCATTCCAGTCCACTGGCAAAAAATAGATCTTTCCAGGTCTATCTCCACAACATATCCCAAGTCTGTCAGATTCTCTCATCTTCACTGCTATTGCCCTATCAAACCACTACCATCTCTCTCTGTTTGATCTATTTGCTTCCAAACTACTACTCCTAAAATTTGTTCTCTGTTGACAAAAAGACAAAAAGAGTTTTTGAAAGTACAAATCAGACAAGGTTACTTTTTTGCTTAAAACTCCCAGTGGTTTCCCACTGCCCTTAGAATAAAACCAAAATTTATCTTGGTCCACAAGACCTTACTCATTTGTCCCCTGCCTAGCTCTCTGATCTTATCTCCTGCCTCTTTTCCTCCCACTTACCTAAGTACTAGGCTCAGGACACCTTCTCTGTCCACAAACACAAGAAGTCTTGCTGCCTTAGGATCTCTGCACAGCAGTGCTCTGGAACATGCTGTCTTTAGCTGACATTGATACTGATAAGATTTGGGGACTGCTCTAAATTCTTTACATCTTTTCATTTTTACGTAGCCAACATTCTGAAATAGGTATTATTATCCTAGATGAAGACAGTCAAGTGGTAGAGCTGGGATTTGACTCCAGCACCTGCAATGTTAACTGCAGTGCTATTCTGTCAATCACGTGCAGTTGCCTCTCACAGACCTGTATAGGCTGATTCCCCTGGCCATTCAGTCTCAGCTCAAACAGTGGTGCCTGAAGGAGGCCTTCCATGGACTGCTCTCCTACCCTTTCTCCTCTGTTCCCCAGCTCAGCACTCTCCAGCATACCACTTCTTTCATTTTCTCCACAGCATTATGACCGTCTGAAATTAACTTGCTAATCTTTGTTTACTTGTATATTATTTATACTCCCTCATTAGAAGTAAGCTTCCTGAGAGCAGATACCTTGTCTATCCCATTAGCTCCTGTGTTTTTAATACCTTGAACAGTGCTAGGCACATAGAGAATCCAGTTAATATTTGCCGAATGAAGAAATATTCAGCCAAGATAGAGTTCATATCTAATTAGGATTTCAAAAGTATTTAAAAAAAATTTTAAGACTGCCCTGGCTGGTGTGGCTCAGTGGATTAAGTGCTGGCCTGTGAACCAAATGGTCACTGGTTCGATTCCCAGTCAGGGTACATGCCTGGGTTGCGGGCCAGGTCCCCAGCTGGGGGACTGCTAGAGGCAGGCAATGGATGTTTCTCTCCAACACCCCTCTCTTCCTGCTTGAATTCCCCTCTCTCTAAAAATAAATAAATAAAATCTTCACAAAAATTTTTAAGATAAAATTTCTAAAAGCATATTGTGACTAGAAACAGAAACCACCTAAAGTTCAGTTCCTAAAGGAGACTATTAAAAATAGGTGTTGAATCACCTCCAATAGGTACAGAGGAATAGAGGGTGAAACAGTATGAACTGTATTCTCACAACAGTCATATATAGTAATTCTTTATATGTGTCTATCATGCATTGAGTTATATAAATCTTTCCTTAACATATTTACATTTTGACATATGCTTCTTATTAATACCCTCCACACATTTTGTAGTGTGTTTCTGTAGAAAAGCTACACTATCCCTCTCTACACTATTTTAGTTACTTTTGTCAGTTCATCTCAAAACTTCAAGTGCAGAAGCACCACAACTTTGTGCAATGCTCAAAACTCTTGTTGGCATTTGGACCGGGCAAGCACACTTTTTTTAAGACACAGGCTTTCAATTGCACCATGATAGTCTCTTCAGAGGTATGCTACAAATTTTAACCCATGTGTAAAATGTATTTTTACTTCAGGTAAATATTAATATTGTTATTAAGTGTGAAGTTTTGGTTAGGGGAGGATATACTTCTGTGGATATGAGTCAAGAAACATGGCACAATATCAGATAAATGCCAAAGAAGGACTGTGTTTATGTGAGAATGTTGTTTCATGAGTATATAAAAGAATGAGATCAGTGAGGTAAATAATTCTATTAGTTATTTGATGTTAACAGCAACCATAAAATAGTGTAACTCCATGGATGCTTTCAGGCACTAAGAACATTGTTATATCATAGATATACTATAATTATTGCTGACTTGTTGGGAGTCCTTTTGAGTCTTTATACACTCTCAAACATGCCACCAAATTTTCTACTACTTAAAAGTATGCCATGAACACAGAGAGGTTAGGGATCACTGCTATACAGAAGAATATGTAAGCATTCAAAATATTTTTTCTGGATCATAAATGATGGCTCATAACTTGTCATATAATAAGGAATAAGGTTTCGTTTCTTAACTTCATTATTATATATAGATGTATACCTATATGTATCTGTCCAGCAGAAGTCCAGACATTGTTAATATAACAGGAATGGTTTGTGCAACATCAGTGTAACCTGGCAGCAAAGGAGAGTGACTAGAATGCACATGTGTGAACAATGACAACTTCACTGTACTAGTCAGTGGGGTAGATGACACTAAGTGAGCATGTGCACCATGTGGCTGTTGCATTCAAAATGACTGAGGGAGTAGAGCAATGAATCTGCATCAAATTTTGCATTACACTTGAACATTCCTCCATGGAAACTATTCAGATGATTCAGAAGGCTGCAGCTATGGGCAACTGATGATTGGCAGCTTCATCACAACAACATGCCCGCTCATGTATCATGTCTCATGCAGAGTTTTTGGTGAAACATCAAATCACCCAGGTGACTCAGCCCCCCTACAGCCCAGATTTGGCACACTGTGACTTCAAGCTTTTCTCAAAACTAAAATCACCTTTGAAAGGGAAGACATTTCAGACTGTCGATGAGATTCAGGAAAATACAATAGGGTAGCTGATGGTTATTGGGAGAATTATGTGAGGTCTCAAGGTGCCTACTTTGAAGGGGACTGAGACATCATTGTCCTATGTACAATGTTTCTTTTATCTTGTATCTTCTTCAATAAATGCCTCCATTTTTCATATTACATAGCTAGATACCTTATGGACAGATCATATGTATAAAATGCATGTAGCATAACTCATTTAATAGCTTTCTTCCCACTTTGTAAGATTTTTCTATAATTAGCCCAATTCACTTAACATTTCACTACCTCAAAACCACTGGTTTCAGAGTAGTTTTGCATGTATAAGAAAACACTAACTTATTGTAGTAAGGAAGTGACCAATTTATTATCAATTTATCAGGAGGGCTTAGTTTAGGAAACTTCCCCTTAAACCTATAGGGAAAAGAAGCATTTTGAAATTACATAAGAGACAAAGATAAGGGGAGGTAGTTTGTCATTAAGGAATCGTTACCCATCTTGTATGTACCAGTTTTTCTTCCACCTTGCTCAAATGGCTATTTATAATTTATAATTTATAATTCAAGACTAAAAATGTTTATTTAGTCTTGAATGCCACCAATTTGGTTGAATCTGTTGGTTTAGAGAAGGAAAATTGAAAGCAAAGGAAAGGGAAAAGAAAGCTAGGAAGAAAATAAAAAGAATAGAGTAAGAAGAACAGAAGGTTTCTCCCTCCATTTCCATGCCATGGCCACAGCTTCCATTCAAAGCACCACAAATACATAAATATAAATATAAATACAAATACAAATATATATATATATTCCCTTTGGGAGACAGGAAAAAAGATAAGACTCTTATCCTCAAGAATTTACAGTCTGGTTGGGAAGATAAAGTAATCTACATGAATCCATTGAGAGTGTTAAATTGTGGGGTCCCAACGAAAAAGGAATTTAGAAAAGAAAGAAATTAGTGTGAACAGAATAGGCAAAGAGGTTATCATGAAATATTTGGACATAAGTTGGCCTTGAGGATGAGTAGAACTCAATAAGTGAGGGAAGAAATTTAGAGAAAGCAGCAAAGAAGTAAAGCTCTAAAAATCTATGAAAATGTCCAAAAGGGGAGAATTTAGCTGGCAAAAAAAAAAAAAGTTTAGAATTATACTACATCTTCCAAAAGGCCACAAACAGAAAAGCTTCACAATTAGTTAAAATATATAAAATGTGGTTTTATACAAGCAGAGATTCTTAACGTTAACATGTTAGAGAACAGGCTCATTTCTACTCACTGCCCTTTTTTCAATGCCCCTAAATAGTTTTCTACATCTCATAATTTTTAAAAAATGGTGAAGTTTAAAATAAAACACACTGAAAGCGCTCACTACGAGCGACTTTGCTCATATGGTAGTCTAGTAACAGAATCTATGGCCTCAACTTAGGTAAAAATATTTAAGTATAATGTACATATACTGGCCCATTTCTATGTGTGTTCTTACCTCAGGTTCCTTGGGATTTGCGTAAAGCTGTTTAAGGAAAAATAAACAGCATTTAATTTCTGGACTATATTAGATTACTCCTCACAGAATATATGTTTTATGTGAAGAATTCAATTTGTGCCGTATTGAGTACTGAGACAGATATATTAAGATATATAGCTCAAGCTAGAGATAGAATAAGCTCATATTGTAAACATAGTTTTTAGAGTATTCTGTAAACACTGACTATAAGGAAATTGATAACCAGGTATTTATGATTACTGAACTACAAATAAATTCTAAATAATCTCTTTCTTTTCTTAATTACATTCATCATAGTATACCCAGAAGTATCTAGAACTTCAAAAGAGTCTACAAAACTTCAATCTGTAAAGTAACTAAAAAAAAAAGAAATCCTGATAGCCAACACATGAAGCAGATAGCATATTCTGTATATTTTCCCATGTATTATAATATACCAAAGAAATACACAGTTTGTGATCTTTTATTAAAACTTCTAATAGATTCTATTTTTAAAAATCCCAAAATGTCATAGGACAGATAAAGAAATTCAAGGGGGCAGAGGGAGAGTACTGTTTTAATATTTCACTTGCCAGAAGACAATGAAGTAGAGATAGAGGCTTGGTCTTTAAATGTGTACTTACTGTAAGTACTGCCATGTGTAGCTTAAAGAGAAAAAAACTGTCGTTATATTTTATATACTTGCACTTATATTATAGTCATTTTCACTAAAGGCTAATTAAAATCTGGTTTTAGAGAGGTTCGAAAGATTTAAGTAGAAAAAGGTATTATGCAGAAGACCAGAAAAAGGGATACTAATTATTTATTCATTCATTCAATGAGTGCCTATTGCACACCAAGGGCTCTGCTAGGGAGAGGACAGATACAAAAGAAAAAGAAATAACTATCCATATTCTCTATAAGTTATATCATAGTTTGGAAGGTAAAAGGTATAAAAATAATTTGTGTTAATAAAAATTAAATATGCCACAAGTATATTTAAAAATGTGCCTTTTGAAACTAATCTACTAAAGTAAAAAATTTTAAGTCTGATATAAATCTATAAAACCCTTGCTCCCCCTACATATATACATTACTGTAAACAGATTCTTTCTGCTTGAATATAGAGATAAACAGGTAGAGATATATTAAAGCCTATGATAAATCTTTAAAAACTACAATACAAATGAGAAAATTTCAGGACCACAATTTCATAACAAATTACTCACCTATTCACCCAAAGGACTAAAACTTTAGTGACACTGTGTGGCTAGTGTGGTTACTGCATACAATTGATTTTAAGACTACACAGTGCAACTCTCTTTTATATTAACTATTTGATTAAAATAATTCATTCCAAAATGCATGGCCCCTGATCATGAAACATGCAGACCAACAAGGAAGAAAGTGCTAAACAAAAAATCACACAGATAGATGTCAATTGTATTCATTGCTATGAAGAAACAGCAGCACAGGGTGTTTGGGAACATTAAACAGAGGGACAATCTAGGCTGCGGGAAGACAGCTGTCAGGGAAGGCTTCCATGAGGAAGTAAATATTTAGGCCGAGACTGGAAGGATAAGTTGGAGTTAGCCAGGTAAAGCATACTGGGTAGGGTAGAGAATTTTCCAGGCAAAAGGAAACAATGAGTAGAAAGGTAAAAGGCACTCGGCATGTTCTAGATTCCGGTGAGGCTTGAACACAGTGAGCAATGGTGAGAGTGACACCTTGGAAAAGCAGATGGAGAGTAGATCATACAGGCCTTGTGATTATGTGATAGATTCTGAACTTTGTTTTAAAAGCCATGGAAAGTGTTTAGGCAAAAGATTGACATGATCAGACTCAGGTTTCTGTCAGGCACAGAATAGGCAAGGGAGGAAAAAAGGAGGGAAGAAGAGAGGAAAGGAGGGAGGAAGTAAGGGAGGGAGGGAGAGAGAGAAAGAAGAGGACAGTTACATAGTGCTTATTATGTGCCAGACATTCTTCTAAACATTTTAGATCGTGTTTCTCAAAGTATGGTCCCTAGACCACCAGTTTCAGCACCACCTGGAATTTGACTGAAATGCAAATTCTCAAATCAAAAATTTTCGGGTGGAACTTATCCATGTGTGTTTTAAAAGTCCTGCAGGTGATTCTGATGCAAGCTAACATTTGAAAAACATTGCTTTAGATTAATTCATTTAATTCTCAACCTAAGAGCTAAGTTCTATTATTATCTCCATCTTATAGGTAAAGAAACTAGGGTACGAAGAGGTAGGTTACTTGTCCAAGGTCACACAGGTATTAAGAGTATGGACAGAAAAAGGGGTTCTACAGAAATTAACCTAGCAGTATGATCTGATCATAAATTCCTAGCTTGGCAAGGTGAGTTAGTCATGCTCCAGACATATAACTTCTTTAGAAAAAGATTTATTTTTGCCTTAAGCAATCCCTGTCCATTGTTTCTGTGTATCTAGGATTAATATACCTTTGAAATAACCACCTTCAGGACAGCACATAATCTATCCTGTAACAGTTTGCTTTCTCCCACCTTCTTGTATCCTTCCTTTGTCCCCTCCTTAATCTCACGTGCATAAAAGAAACTGCAAAACTGTTATTCTTAGGAGTATCATATAAATTCTTATAAAACTTTTCTACAGGTTTGGACATTTTTCATCCAAAATGGCAAAACTGGGATTCACTTAAGACTGTCTTATTCCAAAATTCGAGGTCGTAACTATATCGTTCTGCCCCTCAAGGACAGACACTCAGGAAGTGTTGCTAAATGAATGGATGGAAAAGAATGAATGGCACTGTCCAGTATGCTAGTGATGACCTTCTTCCCCTCTCAACCTACCCAAATTCTAAGGGCCTTCAGTGCTCAAAAGTCATTTTCTCCGAAATATCTCCCTCTTGCCCCTCATTGGATATAACACTTCCTCTTCCATACTTTCATTGCACACAATCCTTTGGCATGCATCACTTTCTAATGAGTATTACAGTTATTTGTACTTATGATAGGGGTGATAGTTAAAATATGAAATGAAAAAAATCCATATTTAATAGCCCAATATGGCACAGGTACTGACTAATCAAAAGGATGCAAACTTAGCCCTGGGGCTGGGCCTCTGGAAGCTTTCCTGGGCCAGGTTGTTAACCCTTTAGCTGCTAGATTGCGAAGCTTAATGGGGAGATCCCAAAAGAGCTACTGGTGGGGTAAGAGGGAGGCCATTGTGGGAGTCAATCAGGGTCTCAGAGAAGCAGCTATTTAGCACCTGATACAGAGACTTGAACAACAGGCACAGCCGGGCCAGTGTGACATAAATGATCATCAGCCACGTATGTGAATATCATTTGTCTTCAGCCATAAGCTTTCTGATCACACAATCTCATATCTGTTTTATTTTTGTATCCCACAGTTTCCCAGGTCAGTGTAGAAAAAATAACAAATAATAACTGTTCACTGAAAAAGGAAATGTATGTGTGCAACTAAATAATCCAACATAAGACTTGTTCACTTCAAGATGTCTTAAAGAAACAGAAATTGAGAAGGAGTAAAAAGAAGACACAGATGGCGATAATGTGGGGGAAGTAGTGATAGAAAGTTTAGTTATGAATATCTTTTCTCCTCAAATAGGACTAGAGCTTCCATTTTTATACCCTTTGTAGCTGTCTTGGGCAGCAAGAAAGATTTGATGCACTAAAAATTCAACCTGCATTTCTAAAAAAATTGAGCTGCAATACTAGGTATTTCGAGGAAATAGGTTATATATATGCACCAAACATAATTAACAAAATAACATAAAAATGGATTATTTAAGTTCATTTTTGCCTTTTATATCTGCAAATTAAATCGCCACTATTTTGAACAAGTTCAGTGTGCTAAATGCCAGATTCTTGTCTCCCTCTCCCACATCCTTTGGATCTCTTCCAGTGACTTCAGAGGAAATTCTGTGGTCAAAAGATAATGAGCATGTAAAAGTGAAAACTGAGGGTTTCATTTCTAATTGATGTAAACGAGACATCAATGGGACAACAAAGACATAAAATAAAATGAAATTGGTTTATGAATGCAAATACAGGCACTGACACACTGTTAAAACACAACAACAAAAGAGGGGATAAACTTTTTTTTAACGGATAAAAGATGAGTCTTTGATCCTAGTGTAAATGTTAAAACGTTCTTACGTATCTCTTTTCCAAAGCATCAAAACAACCTTGAATCCTGTCAAGAAATAAATGTTTGATGTCAATTTGGCAAAGCCAAAAAAATTCCAAGCACCAAACTGATTTACATATTTTGCTTTGAAGTACATTAAATTGATAATCATTTACCATTCCCACTTAATCAATTACTTAAAACTCCCAGTATCTTTTGTCCCGCCCAGGTGGTTCCTGAACCAGGAACCAGGAACTAGTTCAGGTATATCTGAACCAGGTGGTTCAGTTGGTTGGAGTGTTGTCCTATACACCAAAGGGTTGCAGGTTTGATCCCAGGACAGGGCACACGCCTAGATGGCGGATTCAGTCCCTGGTTGGGGTGTAGAAGGGAGGCAACCAATTGATGTTTCTCTCTTGCATCAACGTTTCCCTTCCCCCCTCTCTTTCTCTGCCCCCTCCTCCACCCCCACCCTCTAAAAATCAGTGAATATATCCTTAAGTGAGGATTTAAAAAACCTCCCAGTATCTTTTAATGTTGATAGAACTTTATAAATAATAGGTAAGCAATTTTGAGGTACAGATTCACATCTTATTTTTCTTGTTGGCGTCCATAATGTTTGGGACACTGACATGCCTATGAGTAACTAAATATTGACTGGTATTTTTCTTTCTTTATACAAGTCCATTTACTATAAAAACAACACTAAATCAGTATCTTAATACTGAATAGTTGTTACAAATTTGTAGAAAATTATAAAAAAAAGATAGAAAGACATCGTATAAAAGAAATGTTGTTACTACATAAAGTCTTATGAATTATTTCAGTCATGATAAAAATAATGTTGAACTTTTGTAAAATTTCAGTTACTTACCATTTGATAATATGCAGTGACCCGGGACATTTTTTATCTTCTCGGAGGATTTTTAAACTGAGGTCTACAAAAATACAAACACAGTCTATTTTCATTTACTAAATGATTGCTGTACTAAAATTGTTCATCCTAAATGAAGGTACTTCCTTTAACTATTTTATTTATATGTTATATGTTTATATTACTTAGTTTTATAGCTTATAAAAACATTTGGAATCTCTAAATAATTGAAAAATAAATCATACATTGATAATTAGGTTAGCTCCAATTTTGATTATAGTTTAGTAGTCTACTCTTACACAATGTAGTGAAAGGGAGCAGAATATGACATCCCAAAATGTGCTACTTTAGCCTGTGGATTTTTTGGAGCTGATGGCAATCAAGACCCAGCTGACTCAACATAAACTTTTCCTTTTCCCTTACGCACTAAAAGCATTTAAAGCCCTGACTGGTGTGGCTCAGTGAGTTAAGTGTCATCCTGCAAAGTAAAAGGCAAACCAAAGGACACTGGTTCAATTCTCCGTCACAGCACATGCCTGGTTGTGGGCCTGGTCCTCAGTTGGGGGTGTGAGAGAGGCAACCGACTGATGTTTCTCTCCCTCTCTTTCTCCCTCCCTGCCTCTCTCTCTAAAAAGAAAATAAATAAAATCTTAAAAAAAAAAAAAGAATTTAGATACGGAACCTGGCCCAGAAAGAGAGCTATTACCAGAGATAACACTTTTTATCTGAAAGATTTATCTGCATAACAGGGAATACATCTGATTACCAAACACCTGCTCCTCTTACCTTCCTGTAGAATTCAAGGAATTTAAAAGAGTAGAAGAAAATATTTCATTCCCTGCAGTAGCACAGCTGAACTGGTTACAAAATCAATTTGTGCCACTTACTTGCTTCTGTTGAATTCTAAGTAATCATAATGTAGTATTGAGACCATCTCTAATTTAAAACATACACCTCAATCTCAAGTCACTTCTCTGATATTTCTCTTCCTCAGTGAAAAAGAAAATATTTTTCCATAGATTATTCTCAAATATAAATTTCCATCTAAAATTCAACTACCTTATAGTTAGGTGTAGACAAAAAAAGAAGCTCTGTAATACTTCTGACAAGTCCAGTGACTAAAGGCAGCCTCATAGGGTTGTTAGCATAGGTAGGTAGATATTAATAAAAAAGAAGGGAGCAAAACTAGCTAAGCTTAATTAGATCAAAAGCTACAGCTTCACACATTCCAGGGAATTGCTGAATTGTCCTGCCAAGGGAATTAACATCCCTCCAGGACAGCTTTTCAATCTCCCCAGGGAAATAATGGAGGGAGTGAGGATAAAGATAGAACAATAAAGGAGAAATTCTTCTGCTGGGCACATTCCCAGAAGCCAAGATGGTGCGGGAGTCAGTCCTTCCACTATGAGGCATGCACAGGAGGACCCAAGATGGCAACTATAATGGCTTGTTAGTCTAGCCTGGCAAAAGGATCAGATTGGTTAGGGGACACAGAAACTTGGAAGATCTAGGAAATGGATTGGTTAGGGGAAGGGTCCAGCACAGGCCTGCAGAGAATTGGGGAAAAGATTGGTTAGTTTGAAAGAGCACCTGGTCTTCCCCAAGCCCAAGGTAATATAATCAAAGCTTAACAAAGGTCTCACTCGGAACACACGTCCATTTGCTTATTCATTCATTCTCACGTTCTCTCTCCATAACAGCAGTGCAGGCCCAAGTGTAAGCCTCCAAGTGTGGCTCCAAGTGCAAGCCTGGGTACAGAGATGCAGCATTGGCCAGAGCAGAGCCAGGAACAGAGACTAAACTAGCCAGATAGAGACAGACTGAACTGGACTAAGCTTTGGGATGGAGTGAACTAACGGCGCAGAATTTCTGGAACTTGGTCCTTGTTCTGGGCTTGATGAAGACAAGGCTGGACTTCTTCCACAGTGGAATGGAGCTGAACCACCTGCCTATGGATGAGACACAGACTCAGGACACCTGGGGACAGTTCTTCATGTTTGCTCCAACTTCAATAAATCTTACCACTACGACTCATCCTCCCATGTATGGTCCCTGAAGTGCTTTTTTTTTGCAACATCTCAAGAACCCAATTTCCACTGGCAACAGAGTGATTTGATCATAAATTCCTAACTGGGCAGGTCATGGTAAGTAGTCACACCCAGGCATATCATACCTTTAGTAAAAGGTTTATCTTTGCCTTAAGCAAGCCCTGTACATTGTTCTTATGCATCTAGGTTAAGACGCCTTTGAAATGCCAGAGTAATCCTCTTTTTTCCAACACCTCCGGGCTTGACGACCTCAAGAGCGGTTAACTATCCTGTAATCCAATCATAAAAATTCCCTGCCTTGCTTTCTCCCACCTTCATGTAATCTTTCTTATGTTCCCCCTTAATTGCAAATGTATAAAAGAAACTGCAAAATTGATTCTCTACAGTATCTGAGATCTTGCTTCCTGGCATGTTGTCAGTTTGGCTCAGATAAACTCATAAAAATTCTCTACAGGTTTGGACATTCTTATGTCGACATAGGGAAGAACAGAAAATTGTATTAAAAGAGTTTTGATTTAGACAAATTCAAAATCAATCACTGATCATGTATGACTTTGTATAAGTCACTTAACCTTCTCATACTGTTTTCCTGTCCTAAAATTAAATGTCACCTCTACCTCTATTGAGGGATATTAAAATTATTCCATGCTGTTATAACAGTTAGAGATTACAAAAAAGAGTATAGAGCATATGAGTATTGAGCATTTTTTATGTATGTTACTTTAAGTACAAACATTGAGAGGGACACATGTAACTTCCACAAAAACTGTCACAAAAAATAAAGCTATAAGAATGGCATTACCCCCCCCCCACCATGCCTAGGGTAATAACTGGCACAGTAAGTGCTTAATTATGTTAAAGGAAAAACCACAGGCCCAAAATGAAGTCAACTGTGCTAACAGCCCATAATTTCAAACCTAGATTTAATATCGTATCTAATTGTAGTTTCAGCATCTCCTGGAAATGTAATCTTAAGATTTTATTTATTTATTTTTAGAGAGAAATTGAAGGGAGGAAGAAAGAGAGGGAGAGAAACATGATGTAAGTGAGAAACATGGATCGGTTGTCTCTCTACACGCCCTGACCAGAGACCAAACCTGCAACCCAGGCAGGTGCCCTGATGGGGAACTGAACACATGACCCTTCTGACACCCAACCAACTGAGCCACACCAGTCAGGGCTGGAAATGGGAAATGTAATCTTAATTAACCAGTATAAAATTTTCTGGTCCAGCACCAGTAAGGTAATATGTCACTATGGTCTCTTTCCATTCCAAAAATCTGCATGATAAAAACTCTTCCCATTATCTTCCTCCAAAGAAAAGGTGTCCTGGCCCAAAAATAACCCATTCTTTTGTTCATAGCTTCCTTGTTCTACCCTTCTTCCTATAAAAAGTTTCCATTTTGTACAACCTGTCAGAGTGCTCTACTAGTTGCTAGATGGGATGCTCCTCAATTTACAAATTGCTAAATAAAGCCAATTCGCTCTTCGAATTTACTCAGACGAGTTTTGTTTTTAACAATTATCTACCCCAAACATGTCTTTTCCCAATTCTATGTTCCAAACAAAAGTAGAAACTAAAACTATGTGCTATATATAAACATATTCACTACTACAGATTTATATCCAATAAACCAAAAAAGGACACAATATATTTAGGTTATCATAATTACAAATATCATGCTTTTCTGTTTATAGTGTACATGTATTTCAGTGATGCTCATGTAGAGAATCAAATGTTTAAGAAAATTAAATTGGAATGAGGTCAAGATATATCATTAAATACAGGTGTGATAAATTGAAAACAAAGTTAGATTTTAAAAAAAGTTACAGGGACACTTGTTGTTCTCTATTTTTCAAATGGTGCTCCCACTTTAGTAACAAATCAGCAAGATTTTCTGAATTGTTATTATAATCCATATTTTAAACAAATAATAAGATTTTGAAAAATTGAGGAGTTCTAGGTACATTTTTTTTTTAATTCAAGAGATGAAAAGGAGCCAGAAACAGTTTGTAATATAAGAAAATGAGATATGTTTAAGGGTACAAGAAACAAAAGGAAAGAAAGTTGAGGATCTGGCAATTGAGAAAAGACTGAAGCAGACAGGCTGATTAGAATAATAATTGTCTAAATATCTATGCTAATCAACAATTGGGTTTGGCATGAGTATGCATTTTTCAGCATATTTATATATATGTTAATAGGAAGAAGAGTTTTTTACCTGGCTCCATGAAACTTCCTCAATGCCAAAGTATAATTAAAAGAGCAAATGCAATTGAGGTATAAAATTGTGCAAATCCATAGCATCCAAATAGATTTTGATCTCAGTGCTGCTTTTATAGCTATAGTTTAGTATTATTGGGTTTGTCCACACAGAATTCTAATCTCCTCAGTCTGTCATTTGGTATTTAGCCAGGAGCTAATGTTTCCTGTAAGTAAAACCACTAAATACAGTGAAATTTAAATGGAAAATGAATTAACAAATTGTTCTTGAAGAACAGGACCATGCCTTGGAATTAGCACACTCTGAGAAATTAAAGGTTTACTCCTGCCAAATAGAGAAAAGGGCTACAACAGCTGAAGTAACCATTTAAACTTTACCATCCAATTGGCGTTCTCCATAAGAGCTCTCTGGAAACAGACCCCTTAAATATGTTATACAAGAGATAGAAGTAGCAAAAAGTTTCTTCACCATTATCAATGACTCATGCTCATTAGTAATTTGGGATGGGAAAATTGTTTCCTGGAAAAAAAAAGGTAAAGAAGATTAATATTCTTTAATATAGCCAGTCCATCATGCTTTACCACAGATACGATGGAAAGATTTTTCAAGACTTCAAATTTGATACCTTTATGGGTAATCAAAAGGACACAGGCTTTAAATATTGCATTAAATTAGATTTCTACAGACAAGGCAGAGGAGAAAGGCAGAGACAGTTACCCAAGTAATCAAAAACTATTCAATAATATAATTTATTTCACAATGATCAATGTATTAGAGGCAAAACTGGAGTTTAATTATAATGATATAATCTCCTTCCCTTTCACACAATCCTCAGAGCCCACTGTCATCTGTCTTTTATCCCATTCATTCCATACTATTCCCTCCAAAGTCACGAAGCACATCCTGTCATCCACCTCCTCAGTCCTCATGCTATGTAACTTCTCTGCAGCTCGACACTTCTGCCTGCACTCTACGTCTTCTTTCTCAGGTACCCTAATACTATTTTCTTTTGATTTTTCACCTATCCCTCTGCGTATATCTCAATCTCTTTTATTTTTTCCAATTTTTCTCCCTTTTAAATGTTGGTCCCATCCCAGGATTCTGTCTTCAGTTCTTTACCCTTTTCATAAACTCTCTCTTTTTGGGTAATCTCATCTAGTCTCACTGCTCCCGCCTTAGCCTAACACTCATTTTTGTTCTGAGCCCCACTTCTATATTTCTATCATGTGAACATCTGCACCCAGACCACTTTATAGTCCACCTCAAACTGAGTTTATCTCTATCATCCCTGACTGAAACCTGATCTCAAGATCCATTCTCAGACGAATGAATCAGCATCACTCCAATCTCCCACAACAGTAGAATCGCCTTTGGCTTCTCTCTCTCCTTCATACTCCATATCCAATCACCAAATTCTATTAATTTTCTCTAAAAAAGTTCTCAAATGTATTTTCTCCTTTCCCTTCTCACTGCAACTGTCTTGGCTCAGGACATAGTCACTTCTCCCCTTTATCACTGAAGTAGCCCCTGATCTCCCTGCCAACAGTTCCTTTCATTCAATCTGTCCTTCATATTACCATCATGACACTCCCAGTGTTAATACAGAATAGAATTCAAGTACCTTAGAGTGGCATTTGAGAACTGTGTATCTAAATCTTATCCTTGCCTAACTCTCCTGCCTCATTTCCCATCTCCTCCAGTGTGGTTCAGTTGGTTGAAGCGTTGGTCCAATAACCTAAAAGGTTGTGGGTTCAATTCCTGGTCCGGGCACATGCCTAGGTTGTGTATTCATCCCTGGCCTGGTGCGTACATGAGACAAATTATCACTGTTTTTCTCACATCAATGTTTCTTTCTCTTTCTCTCTCTCTCTCTCTCTTTCTCTCTCCCCCTCCCACCCCCGTCACCCCCTCTAGAATTTAAAAAAACACACACACACAAAAACAAGGGTATATAATGAAATTATTACTCTTGCAGGTATGATAAAAACTTTGGAGAGAAATTAATATTGATCTTGAAAGCCAGGCTAAGGAATTTATGCTTTATTCTGCAATCAATGGAAAGTCAGCAGGTTTTATCAGGTGAGTAAGAAAATAATTGTTTTAGGAATATTAAGCTGTAGTGGAAGTACGAAATAATGAAGCTGAAGGAGAATTTGATGTGTATATGGTATGTGTATGTATGTATATAAAATTTTATTAAAAATTGCTCTTCGATCTTTGCACCCATGGATCCTGAAAAATTAAGTTCTTTTGGGTAATTGGGTAAGAGCTGGTATGGTATGCATATATAGCAATTTATTTAAAACATGCCAAAACTTAGAGGCAATCCTTGAGTAATAATCACTTATAAAATTAAGTAACCTGAAAGTATAAAGATGTTTACTTTAAATATAGAAATCTTCCCTAGCTGGTGTAGCTCAGTGGATTGAGCGTCGGCCTGCAAACCAAAGGATTGTTGGCTGCGATTCCCCAGTCAGGGCACATGCCTGGGTTGCAGGTCAGGTCCCCAGCAGGGGGCGCACAAATGGCAACCACACATTGATGTTTCCCTCTCTTTCTCCCTACCTTACCTCTGTCTAAAATTAAAATAAATAAAATATTTAAAAATAAATAAATAAATATAAAATCTAAAAGCCTATTTATAGTAATTAAGATCAATGGTAAGAAAAGGCCTCCAGAGTTCTGTTACTTTTCTATACTCCAGGGATTTTTTTTCTCAGCTCAGCTGGTCTAGTACTTTAAGGGCTATCATTGTTTTTTATAAATGTTTAATAGATGAAAATACTTTGGGTTGATAATGAAACAACACTATTATAAATTATTTTAGTAAGATAGTATGCTAATGACATAAGGGATGTTTGACAGCTTAGCTGTCAAGTTACATAACCTAAGGCAAGTTATCTTATTTCTCTGAGCTTCAGTTTCTTCCTTATTTCAAGGTTTAATTGAAATAATAATATAAAGCCCTTGGCACAGTGCCTTGCACATGGTAAGTAATGAATAAATGTTAACTTCTGTAGTTATTGTTATTGGAAGTACTGAATAGCAAAATCACAGTCACTTATACTGGGAGAAGTAGCTCATGCAGTCCAAGCTACAAAGATCTGTTTAACATAAAAAGAAAAATAACTGCCAAGCTGATAGCAATTCACAGACCTAGCTCAGCATTTTCCCCCCAGGAAGAAGGCACACTTAGAAATCTAAATGATATCGGAAGCCTGCTTGGTGAGTAAATTGAATTTGAGCCAGAAAGATGACTGCTTTCTCTCTGCCCTAATTCTCCTTCCACTTCAATATTTCTTACTTCTTACTACAGCTTAATATTCTTGAAACAATTCTTTTACTTACTCTCCTGATCAAACCCACTGACTTTCTATTGACTTCAGGATAAAGCATAAATTCCTTAGCCTGGCTATTAAGATCCATATTATTTTGTCCCCAAAGTTCCTATTCAATTTTATTTCCTATTTCTGTTCAACATGACACTCCCTCCCTGTAAGAATAGTTCTTCATTATTCTCTCAATTACACCATGCTTATCTTTTACTCTGAGCCAAGGCATACTCTAGGTTTTCCTCATGGAATTCTCTTTTCTCTCCTCTATCCAAAAATTTTTCATCATTCAAGATCTTCCTTAAGTCTCATATCCTTCATGAGGAATATACAAACTATTCTAGTCTATACAAAATCTATAAATTCTTATAATTTGTGTTGCTTTACTCTTTTTCACATATATATAATACATATGCTACTTTATATATTGACTTAACTCCTGCAAATCTTAATTCAACCAGATTATAAACTTCTGGAAGATAAAGATTCTTTTTTATTCTTTCAGAGGATAACACAGTATTACATGTCTATTATGTAATATTAATCTCCCAGTGAATACATAAATGATTCATTAATGAATGTCACGGGACAAGATAAATTTGCCCAGATGAACCCAGCAAGGCTACCTAGACCTGGCATGCTCCTCCAGGGTCCCAGCATCATAGTCTTTTTTATTGTTCCCTCCTTCAGTTCTTATAACTACATCACGATGTGCATCAGAAGTTTCCTAATTGTCTCAGGAAGTGAATGTCTAACAAAGAACCATTCTCTTTAAACATCTTTTTTGTTTCTGATTCTTTTACTCTAGAAAAATCTATATATATAAATATGAAGCAAGCACCCAATAAGTTATTTTGTAGGAATCTATTCTAATTTTCTGAATATCCCTGGTCCATTAGGCAATTGAAATGTAGATATGCTCTGCCAGAAATTTTGTGCTAATTAACCGATAAACTGCTGTTTTTAAAAAATGCCAAAGATTAAAGTCATGATTCTGAACTAACTCACTAATAGTCATAAATTTTCTTTTAATTCTTAATAAATACCTTAGATGCCTTGTGAATTCTGATGGAGTGAGAGAGCTGAGCAGTGGCCATTGTAGTAATGTATCAAGATTCTTTTAAGTCTAACCTGCAAAAAAAAAAAAAAAATTTGATTAGAGACCTTGCTACTATAGTCTTTGGAAAAAATAGTTTAATAAACTAATTTTGACTTCTACTACCAATTTTCTCTAAATTTGGCATAAAGTCTTTGGATTAGTTTTTCCAACCACCCAGTGAAAATGAAGTTGCCTTACTTGTTACCAAATACATTTGGGTGAGAAAAGTATTGTAAATCTCCTAATGAGTCAACAATATATTTTATTCCTCCTTATTATTCCCTCAGAGTATAATAGTACTTTCTATATATCAGCACCACAAAAAAATTTCTTGAGGTAACTTCATGTAATTGATTTTCAGAGTCAATTCAGAAGTTAATTTTTACACTTCACACCCATTAGGATAGCTAGTAAAAAAAAAGAAAATGACAGGTGTTGCTGAGGATGTAGAGAAATTAAAACTACATGTGGGACTGCAAAATGGCATAGCTGCTGTGAAACAGTATGGCAGTTTCTCAAAAAGCTAAACAATCACTATGTTATCCAGCAATTCCACTTCTAGGTATATATCCCAAAAGATTGAAAGTCGGGACTGAAACAGATACTTGTACATCAATGTTCATAGCTGTATTATTTACAAAAGCCAAAAGGTAGAAACAACCCACATGTTCATCAAAGTTGAATGGATTTTTAAAAGCGTATATACAATAGAAAACTATTCAGCTTTAAAAAGGAAATGAAATTTTAATACATGCTGTAACATGCATAAAATTATGCTAAGTGAAATAAGCCAGACAAAAAAGGAAAAATATTGCATGATTCTACTTATATAAGGAACATAGTCAAATTCATAGAGACAGTACAACAGAGTTTTACCAAAGGTTGAAGGGTAGAAGGAATGGGAAGTTTAATAGGTACAGAGTTTCTGTTCGGGATGATGAAAAATTTCTAGAAATGGATAGTGCTGATGGTTGTCTAACTCTGTGGTCACTGAATTATACATTTGAGAATGGCTGAGGCAGTGAATTTTATGTTATGTACATTTTACCACACAAAAAAACTGTTTAAAATACATTTAGTTTTCCCTTCCATTGTTTTACAGAAGGAAGGAAGGGAGGGAGGGAGGGAGGGAGGAAAGGAGGGAAGGAGGGAGGGAGGAAGGGAAAAGAAATTTCCCTTTATCTTTTCAAAGGCTTAAATTTAAACTGTGGCTCCTTTTTAAGGTTTTATACAGTTCTGACCAAAATATTTGTAAAATAGTCCATTTAAAGAAATTCCATTCTGGATCACCCAGGATAGCCCGTGATTTGTTTTTGTGTGTAGATTAATGCAAGATTCTGAAAGATATTGCAAATAGAAGAGGGCAGAATTATATGAGGCCACAAGGTGGTGGCAGAGATAATAAACAGGTAATATTTAATTTCTCTTAAATTACTTCAGAGCAGCACTAGGGGACACTCTTTTACAATATTTTATATGAGACTGAAAACCACCTAATATTCCTTTGGTCCTTAAAGATTCCAACATATCCGTTGTTGACTTCACAGTATAGCCTTCATTTCTAAGTATAACCTTCAAATTTGACTCAACACATTATTTGTCTCCCTTAACTACTTCAAGAAATAAAATGGGGAAAAATAACTACAAGACTTTAAACTCTAGTTCTGGCCCATCAGAACATGGTAGCTATTAGTCTTAGGGCAATAGATAACAGGAATAATGATTTTTAAATAGCTTTCTATATTGGTGTTTATAAAACATTTCTCTGTGATCGTAAATAAGACATCCTGATGGCATTTGTAGAGAATCAAGCCCTGAGAATAGCATCAGGCAATCAGAACACAATGCATTACTACATCAATATTTTTGGAATATACGAATAACCTGGATTAAATGAACACTATCACTTAAAATCCTGAGATATCCAGGGCATTCGCTTTTTTCATTGTTGTTATTCTGTTACAGTTGTTCCAATTTTTCCCCTTTGCTCTCCTCTGTCCCGCCCACCCCCTGCTCCCACAGTCAATTCCCATACCATTTCCATGTCCATGGGTCATTTATACATGTTTTTTGACTAGTCCCTTCCCCTTCTTTCCACCATTATCCCCCTCCCCTCTCCCCTCTGGTTACCATCAATCTGTTCCATGTTTCTGTGTCCCTGGTTCTATTTTGCTCATTAGTTTATTTTGTTCATTAAGGGGTATTTGCTTTTGAGAAAGATTTTAAAGCTAGTCACTATTAGGATTTGGTAAATACCCGAGGAATTAACATTTATAAATTGTAAAGTTAAATTTGATACACACACATATATGTACACAGAGAAAAATAACCAGGAGTGTAATTTAGTAGAAAGAGGCTTTGGAGTTAAGGAACCTGGGTTCAAGTTCTGCTCTACCTAGTAGCTCTGTGACTTGATCAAATTACTTAATCTCTCTGGCCCTCAGTTTCCTTTTTGTAAAATGAAGACAATAAATCAAAGTTTTCAGGGTTCTTACACTGTTCATTTAGGCAAGTGTTTATCTTAAGAGGTAACATAGCACAGCAGTTAAGCACGTGGACTCTTGGAGTCAAACTACCTAGGATCAAATCTCAACCTACAAATCACTTGCCTCTTGGGCAAATTGTGTGTCTCAGTTTCCCCAGCTGTAAAATAAGGACAGTAACAGTACCTACTTCATAAGGTTGTTGTGAGGACTAAATGAGTCATTATTTGTAAGACACTTGGAATACTGCCTGATATACATTTCATTATATGTAATAAAGCATTTTAATTAAAAAAGCCTTATAATATATTAGTATTCACACTCCTGGGTTTTTTCCAGCCTCCCAGTTGTTCTTTTTCATTGTCCTTTTCAGACTTTTTCCCTGACCGTTTTTAGCTTTTGGAGTACTTCAGGGTTTTGTCCTAGGAGCTCTTTTTTTTGTTTTTTTAACTTCTAAATACACTCCCTGGTTGTACAAATACATTCCCATTGTTTCAATTACTATTTCTCTTCTAATGATTCATATATATATATATGATTCATACATAATCATTATATATATGATATGATTTTATATGAATCGTGTGTGTGTGTGTGTGTGTGTATACGCACACCTGCCCAGGTCTCTCTGGGGAGCTGCAGATGGAGACCTCTGTGTATGGAACAGTTCCACGTTGACGTTTCCAACACACTCAAGTGCGAATTCTCTTCCCCAAATCCTGTTTCTGTTCCCTAGCTTAGTGAATCACACCATCAAATACCTAATTGCTCTGGCTGAAAAACTATGACTCAACCTTGCCCCCCTGCCACTGCCACTCCTAGATCCAGTCTCCTTAATATTTCTCAAATATCTACTCCTCCTACTACTCCTGTTTATCCATGTTGTCATCTCTGCTTTAGATCAAATCAGCCTTATCTCTTGCCTGGACTGCTACAACCACCAGTCTGCTTGTTATCGGTCTTACCCTTCTCCACTCTGTTCTTTGTATTGCAGCCAGAGTTTTCTTTTTAAATTACAAACTTGATTATATAACTTCCTAGACTGAAACGCTTCAGTGGCTCCCCACTGCCCTCAGGATAAAATCCAAATTCTTTATATGGCTCCAAGATCTGGCTCATGCTTGTTTAGCTGCGCCTCTAACCATTTTCCCTAACTCTTCCCCGCCCCCCTTACACTTTTACGCATCATTTATTCTTACCTACTTTAATTACCCTAAAGGACTATATTCTCTCCAGTTTTCAGGCTTTTGTAATATTCATTCTGTCTGAAACATCCTCCACTGTTTCCAATTCCTACTCATCTCCTAGACATGGCTTAGTATAACTTTACCAAGAATTATTTCCTGATTAACCACTACCACCAGGTCTGGGTTATATGCCCATTGTGATTTATACTGTTTCATGGTTGCATTTATGCATCCACCCCACCTTACCATGGGCTAACGTGAGGGCAAAGTTGTGTCTGTCTAGCTCATTCTTTATTTTTTCAAGTTCTTATTTAAACTTCCAAAATAAAAACAAAAATTCAGTGGATTTCATTCACAATTCATAACTATCACTGCTATCTAATTCCAGAAGACTTATGCCCATTAGCAATCACTTCCCATTCTCCCCTCCCCCAACTCCTTGAAAGCACTAATATACTTTTTAATCTCTACGGATTTGACTGTTCTGGGCATTTTATATAAATGGAATCATATAATATGTGACCTTTTGTGTCTAGTTTAGCTCATACTTAAATCCTCAGCACCATCAATACTGGAACAACTTACACAAATGCTCAAGAAATATTTGCTGAATCAACAGAGAAGCACTACAAGAACAAGGAAGAATTAAGTGACTAGAAATGGATTAAGAGAATTTTAAAGGCAGAAAGAACTTCAAATGTCTGATTTTCTAGATAAAGAAATCAAAGTTCAGAAAAGTCAACTGAGTTGTCTAGGGCCAATCAACCCTTAGTGGCAGAACTAAGAAAACACTCAAGAAAATTTGACTCACAATTTGCGGAGTTTTCTACAATGACTCCCCAAAATAAAATTTCCCTTTGCTTTCATTCTATCTAAAATAATGCACTACCAGGACCTTTACTAGTTGTTGGGCTAGCTTGTTTATATCTAAACATGGTAGTAGTGTCTTTTTCTGGTGTTCTAGAATAAGCTTGCTTTGGGAAGGCAAAAAATATCTAAATAATATTTTTAAATAGCAGGCCCCCTTCAACCTCTAACTATTCTGTTCCTGCTGTTGTTTTCCTTTGAGCAGGTATTTTTGGAGGTTTCTTATCCAATTACAAACTACTTAATTGAAAGCTTACAAGCTGACCACCTCAGGAGGTATGACTCTATAGATCATGAACTCTTAGAAAATAACTCCAATTTTTTTTATCACCTTGATCTGACTCATTATCTAAAAATCCAGGAGTGTTCTCATAACTATGGGTTTAAAGAGCAGAACTCTAGCTTTCCAATGTCTTTTACTTATATATTTGCTTGCTTTACTGGATCCACAAACACCTGAAACTTCACAGAGCATCAACAGCATTCACTACTATTATTGATATGTCCACCATGTGACAAGGATTATGATCTTCTGAGAAAGAGATAAGATTTCTATGGTTTCTCAAATAAAGACTCACTCTGGGCTTACCTTTTGACCTATACCTCAACTGCCCTTTTTTAACTGCTGGCACATTTACTGTTTTACCCTTTTATTTTTGAATCCAAGACTCAAATAAAGATAAACCAGCTGTTGCTAAGTTTATGAAGGCCTAAGCCACTTTGTGTGTGTGTGTGTTTGTGTGGCCATTCTGAGTGGAGCAAAAACCAAAATTTTATTATGTTTGCCCAAAGACAGTAATAGTTAATTTCCTAACGCTTTCCACCCATCTTTCCCAATCTTCCACAGCCATTTTTTTTTAAACAGGAAAATACCCTTATCATTGACTGTACAATACCCAATAGCTGGATTCTACAATGAACTAAGTGACCTTTCTTATGTGTATATCATGTGCATGATATGAAGCATGGCTTTACTTAAAGGAAGTGCATGCCAATCAACCTAAATGGGCTCCACAACATACAGTTGGAAGGAACAGGAGACATCCTCTACAACTAACCCAATCCCTTCTTTATAAAGAAAAGGGTGAATAATTCAGTGGAGGAACGATAGTCTTTATAACAAACGGTGCTAGCACAACAAGGGGAAAAATAAACCCTCAATCTAATTTTCACACCATATACAAATATTAAATTCAAAATGAATCATTAATTTAAATTTTAAATATAAAACTATAAAGAACAGAAAAGTGAAGTCCAGCGAGGGGACTTGGTTTGCCAAAGGCCACCAGTGATTCAAAGGTTTCACATAGTTTGTTTTCAGACATTATTACTCACCATTTTAACAAATTCCATTTGGCCCTCATTATTCCCCTACTCCATGTTCACTCAGAGTAAATGGTTTCCACTATATTAACTAGGTATTTGTTCATGCTGTTTTGGTTTTTTAATATCTTCACGCTACTTTAATTATTCAGTCATACAACATTTAGTGGGTGACTACAACGTGCCAGGCTTCCCCTAGGATTACAAAGATGAAAAACTGTTCACATCTCAGGAGATTTACGGTCCAATGGGGGAGAAATTAGATTATCACCCTAATTAGATTAAACACTCCTTTAAGAGCAAGAACTGTTCTTTTTTTTTCTCTCTCTTTTTCCATTTTCACCAGCCAAGTACATGATGTACTGCACACCCTGTCCAATGCTCTGACACTTGAACAAATTTTGGTGATTGGCTAATCTTGAGTTTTAAGACACTCTCTCCCCTGCACTGTTTGGGGAACTAAAGTCCACAGAGATTAAGTGGCAAATCCTGGATAAAATGAAAGAAGAGTTTAGGTCATTATGGGTACTCATCCCACCTCTCGGTCTGCGCCAGGCATTGATTCACAACACTTCAATGGCTGGAGAAAACCTGACCGAGCTAAAACAAAACCCGAAAGTTCCACAACCGACTCCCTGTAATACACAGCTCTGGTCGATCTGACCACCTGCTTGGCAGCTATTTACCGCTGCTACTTCTTCTCCAAGACCGTTTCCTCCTCTACCACCAAAATCTGCATTTAAAAGCTACTTAGATGGTGGGAACGTGCGTGTTCCCAGCGGAATTTTCTTCACCTTTTCTTTTCTCGGTATATGTGAAATTTTTCATTCTCAAACATTGACGGGTAAATGTTAACCTAAGAGCTCTCCCTCGTCTTTCTCTTAAGCCCCGGCCTTTCCGAAGCTTCTCCTCACATTAATTGGGGCCTCAGCGCTATACTTTCAAATCAAACTTCGACTCTCAAGTAAATAGACAAGGAAAAAGTTAACATGAGACCAGGGAACTAACAATCCTTGAGCGCCCCCTTTCTCCGCAGACCGCGTCTGCTCAGCCCTCACCTCAGTTTGGGAACCTCTCCCTCAGAGCCCGATTCAACGGCCTTTTCCGGCTCAAATCCGCCTCCCGGGCTCATGAATAATCAACGAATCTTGTTGGGTGGGGCGAAATGCTTCATGAATAATTCATTACCTTTCACAGCTCGCTCAGGTGTCCATCCTCTCTCCGCTTCATGAATATGCAAAGAAGGGACGAGCTGTGGCTAGCAGGACCCTGGCGCGCCCGGCGCCCTGAAGCCCCGGCCCGGCTCCTGTTGCCAGTCCACTTGCCCTCCCGCCTCTGGCGCCGAGTCTCTGCCGCCGCGTTTCCCGCCCTCCCGAGGGCTCGCCTGGCTCTCCCGGACCCGAGGGACCCGCGCCGAGCTCGCGGAGCCGCGGGGAACCGGGGGTGCGGGGCTACACAAGGACGCAACGTTGCCTTTAACTTGGGCAACAGGCACGTCGAGGACAACCTGCCGCGGGGCTTCTTGAGGAGGCACCTCCCCGTTGAGGTGAGGCGGCGGCGGGGAGCCCCTCGCGGGCCGGGAGAGGTCTGGGTTAGAGGTCGAGGGGCCTTGGGGTTAATGCGGGCCCGAGGCCAGCGCGGGGCGGCGTAGGGGAGAGGAGGCTAGAGCCTGGAGGGGCATTTAGCGGTCCGGACCACAGAGGCTTCAGTCCTTGAGCGCATCTCCCCTTCTTCCCTGTGCGTGGACCCAACACTGCGTTGTTTTTAAACATTCATTTGTAATCCTGCAAATGAAACATGAATGTGCGTTCCCTACACTGCCCCTAGTCCCGGTCCCTTCCGCGGAGGTAACGCCGCTGAACGGTTGGGCGTGACTCCCTAGATCCTTTTGCACGCGTTCAGGTACATGTTTAAATACCTTCCCGGTGGAGCTTTTCTAAGGTTCATGGAATCCCTTGAACCTCTGCCAGGAGATTTCCTAAGGGAGTGGATGTAGCAGTGGGCTACTTGAAATATGTTTCTAACTTTGTTTCTGCAGTTAAAAGAAAAGAAAGCTCAAACTGGTAAGAACATGAGTTTATAGCATAATAACTAAAACCCAACTTCGGGCTGTAATATTACCTTAGTGCAAGGTTTCTCAAATTCAGCAGCAGTACGTTTCCACCCCACCCCCTTCCCAATTCATGACAACTCAGAATGTCTCCATACAGTGTCAAAGGTCCCCTGGTAGTGTGTGTGTTAGGGGGGTGCAAAATCACCACTAGTTAAGACCTACTGCTTTAATTCAATACTTTCCAGAATTCACTGCTCTTTAAGCTCCAACCACACAGATAGATAGTCTCTCTGCCCCAGCTCTTTCCAGCCTCAGCATTTACCTGCGTCCGTCCCCGTGAATCACTAACCTAATGTGCTGGCTGTCTTTGTTCTCACCTGTCTTTGTGTCTTAGCTCAGTCAACCACCACCATCTCCAAAGAGCTCCCCCTCCCCGCCCTATGCTAATGACACTACACCCAACACTCCTGCCCGCCCGCCCCCTCCACCGCCCCAAATACGGTTATTCTCTCATTATTACTACTTCCTTCACAGAACTTATCACAGTCTGGAGTTTTATTTATTTATTTATTTGTTAGCGTGTTTTTCTCTCTCCACCTCCTAGAATGTTAGTAAGCTTCATTAGAGGCATGGTCTATCAGGGTCACCCCAGGACCCACAGTGCCCAGCACAGTGCCTGCTACACAGTGATGACTCAAACATTGCTGGACTGAAACAATAAATTGACCTCTCTTCCTCCTAGAAGCTATGGAGTTTCTCCTGCTCTTTCTATCTCCATTCCTTGTTGGTTTCCTTGTAGCCCTGGTCTAGAGTGTGAATGGATGAATAAGCATCTGTTTTAAGAGCTGTGGATAAAGCCTTCGCTTTTCCCACTGACTTAACTCCTTGATGACACTGTCCTTTATTATGTTCATTGAAGGTATTCAAATAGACAGGTCAATGAACCAATCCATAACTTAAGGTATAATAGTAAACAATTAAAAATTGATAGTGCGGGCGGCTTTAGAAGTCATCAGTCTAGCCTCTTACTTTACAGCTTAGAGTTTAAGTAATTTGCTCAAGATCCTTACGCTTATAAGACCAAGTCCCAAGTACAGCCTATGGGCTCACACCTCTCATTTCAAGGCTCTTTCTGATCTCCAACCAATCTAGTTTCTGATTACTTTTCTGTGAACCTGGCTCATAACTCAAACACAAAAATCCCAACACAAAGACTTGCTTCCTGTCACCTAAAAGCTTTTGAGCTTGTACTCTTCATCTTTTGATTAAATCCAGACCTAGGAATAATGGCCTAATGAACTAAAAAGTTCTGTATGATAGTCAGACAACTTCCCAGTTTCTTTCATACCTTCCAGTGACAGGAGATTGGAGATTGTCCCTGTCAAAGGAATATATCTTGTTTTAGAAAGAAAAAATGTACATCGTAGTAGAAATTGATCATTGCTTAGAAATTTCCAAGTAACCAGTTGTTAAAGTTTTGCCAAACCCTATAAAATATGAAGTAGATGAAAGTAGAGAGGGAAGATATGTTATTTGAGATGACTTTCATTGCCTAAAGTTGACCTTTCTCTCTTTAGACATGTTTCATTCTACTCTTTGTACCTGAAATTGTTGTCACTCTTTATTAATCAGTCTCTAGTTAGACCCTTGTTTTTTAAAAAATTAATTTATAATTAGTTTTTTTAAAGATTTTATTTTTTATTTTTAGACAGTGGGGAAGGGAAGGAGAAAGAGAGTGAGAGAAACATCAATGTGTGGTTGCCTCTCACATGCCCACTACCAGGGACCTGGCCTACAACCCAGGCATGTGCCCTGACTGGGGGATCGAACTGGCTACCCTTTGGTTCGCAGGCTGACGCTCAATATACTAAGCTACGCCAGCCAAGGCAGACCCTTGTTTTCTGAGAACTAAAGACCATTTTTCCTTCTCAGTTCCTTCTAAAGGACTGAAATTCAGGTTCCTTCTTTCCTCTTCTTGATCATTTTATATAAGCAATACCTAGTTAGTAGAGTCTTGTGGAATCATGCTGTCAGCTTTCAGAATCCTGGAGTTGCTTCTCAGGCACCTGACAGCACACTGTGTCACAGGAAGTAGAGATATGATTTATCTGACTGACTGAAACTTCCCCCATCAGGTTCAGTTTAACCTTGAAAATCTTCTCCAAAAGATGGTTTACTTGAGAGTTATAAAAATAGACATATTGAATATAAAATGTATTCCCAGGAGGACATCTCTAGATGTGTCTCCCTCTTCAGTGCATACAATGATACCAAATACAGAGAAAAGAGATTGGGGTGGAGGGAGCATCTAAGTAGAAAGTGTGGTTTCTTTATTCTATTTACATTCAGCTTTTTTTTTTTATCCTCAGAGGACATGCTTTTTGATTTTTTTATTATTATTATTATTTTTTTTTTTTTTTAGAGAGAGGGGAAGGAAGGAATAGAGAGAGAAAAAGAAACACTGATGTGAAAGAGAAACATCGATCAGTTGCCTCTTGTTCTCACCCCACCCAGGGACTGAACCTGCAAGCCCGGCATGTGCCCTGATATTGAATCGAACCCACGACCCTTCAGTTTACAGGATGATGCTCCAACCAAGTGAGCCACACTGGCCAGGGCTGCATTCAACTTCTATTAGAACTCTTAAAATCATCATAACTTCCAGTCATCATTAAGCTGATACCACCATATATATTCATTCATCAATCATTTCTTTTGCACCTACCAATATAAAGCATTCTGCTTGGCACTGTGAGGACCAGAAAGATAATGACTTGGTCCCTGAGCTGTGGAAGTTTACACTTTCATAAGAGAGGGGAACATTATAAACACATTACTCACATAGAAAATGGTTTGCAAATATTAACGGGGTTATAAATTATATAATAGAGTGTAGAGAAAGAAGCTATGCCTTCTGAATAGAGAATCAAGACAGCTTCACAAAGGAGCTGGCATTTTAGGACAGCATGTGCATATAATTTCCTTTGCTTGTTCTTTGGCAATGGTTAGATTATTTCAAACCAATAAAAGCAGACATTTACCCACCACTTTAGAACTAAGAAAGAAAAGGAGATGTAAGATCTTTTCTTTCCACTCCTGGAAGCATCATGCTTCTGAAAGTTAAATGTTCCCTTGGCAATCTCAAGTGCCTCAGTCATTGTTAAAAGGAGAGCTGAAAAGAGAGTCACCTTTCGTCTTTATCTTCCTCACTAAGGTTAAGTCAAATGTGGCTCTTTCATGCCAGCTGTGTTATTTCAAGCCTCATTTCTGTGTTAGTGTGTTATTTTATCCTGGCTTCCACTGGGGCATGCAGTAGCCCTGTGATTTTTTTGCGGGGGGGAGTGGTCAGTGGTGTTTATAAATGTGACTCTGGAGTCCTAAAATTTTAAGTATTATTGAGAAGGAAAGAGAGGCAAAATGATTTAGATAACTGAAGTTTTGAATCAAACCTCTGTGTGTAAAGTATTATACTACCTAATTTATTTAGGATTTTTTTTAAAAGAGAAAGACTAAGATGAAGGATTGCCAACTTGGCTTTAGCTCCTGAACTTGATCCATTCTTTGGCAGCCAAGGAGAAGCCAATCAATATGATGTAAGCCCTGACTGTAAGGTATAAATATCAGATCCTACTGCTTCTGTCTACTCACTGTCAGCCTACAAAATATAATTCCGTGTGTAGGTGGCATTTATTAAGGCCCTTGTGCCTACTCAGCAGTTGCATGTCAATTTCTGCATCCTTCAAATTGATCCTTTCTGACTGGCAAAAGAATCTCCAAGTGGGTTGTGTGCTTTTGGGGAAACGCCTAGGGTTTCATGAATTGGAACAGGAAATGACAGGGGATGTAAGTGACAGGCTGCCGTCTGCATAAGTGCCCCAACTAAGAAATGATGTCAGGGATGTTATTGAATTCTCAAATGTTATAGCAATGTTCTGTTTGACCACTTGGCTCTCTTTTTTGCTGACTATGAAGTCTTGGTGACATGTAAAAGGATGTTATTTCTCATAATGTTTATCATTTAATAGAAAATGTTTGAAATGAAATAGATTTTAAACTGACTTTTCATGACTGCTACTTGGTACATCTGCACAGAAATCTGAGATGAGGTGATGTTCAAAGTTTACCACACTACTGACAGCCCATATTTTGAGGCCCTTCACTTTATACACATTTTGATGCTTAGAAAATGACAGTTAGCAAAAAATGGTTTAGAATTCCTAGACCATAGTGCAGCCTCAGCCACAAGAGGGGCTTCTTTCTTCCCTAGTTTATACTAGCCTAATGATAAATTACATTTGTAAGTACTAATGACCTCTGATGACAAGGGTTCTAATTTAAGATTCAGAGTAGTTAATGATCTTTGCATGATATGAATACAATAATACAAAACCTCTAAGGCAGACTTTTCTAACATTTCTTCTCATTAAACAAACAAACAAAAATCAATGTCTTCCTACCCAGAGAAAGTTTGAAAAAACTAGAAAGAGTAAGATATCACAAGAAAATTACCTGCATAGCTTTAAGAATGGAAGGGAGAAAGGATTTCAGGAAGGCATCATTGGAGGTTTACTACAACTTACACCTAAGAAAACTATCCCAGAATGGCAGATTTATGTGAAAGCCATATTCTCAAATGTGCCAGGGGCTATCTTAACCTCAGTCACAGTGCTCAGAACAGAAAGATGTATTCGAGCTAGAGGCGTGGTGAGAATTCAAAGTATGACTTTATCGATAACCAGTGGACATTCCCATCCCCTTTATTTGTTGAAAAGTGCCTAGACATAGGACATGTTTAATAAACACATGTTGAGTGAATGCACATATGTTGTTGGAAGAATCCAAATATTATCCAAGCAATTAACTGTGATGTATTCACATTATGCATAATGGTGTTGATCTTTCAAGATGTTGGCTGCATTCCAATTTCCTATTTCCGTTGATTGTATTACTTTTCCATTTATCCTAATTTGAAAACATTATCTTTGTGCGTGTGAATCTTTTTATTCAAGGATAGTGTACACACAGAAAACCATCCTCCTTTTAAAATGTACTTTTTATTGACATACATAAAAGTCACCACTTTAATGTGAACAAATCAGTGATTTGGTGAGAAACATTCTCACATTTCCTTTCATTCTTTAGTCCATAGTTTTCTTTACATATCTGAACATTTTTTTGAACTTACTTAAAGTTTTTTCTAGTAAGTTCAGTGTTTGGGCTTCTTCAAGGATAATTTCTTGACTGTGTGTGTTTATGTATGATACTTTGTTTCTTTGTGTGTCTTGTAATTTTTAATGAAAACTGGACATTTAAAATAATATAGTGTGGCAACTCTGGAAATCAGATCCCCTGCCTTTCCAGAGCTTATTGTTGCTATTTGCTTGTTTAGTGACTTTCCTGAACAAATTCTGTAAAATCTGTATTCTTTGTTATGTGTGGCCGTAGAAGCCTCTGCTTGAAAACCATTCTCTTATTCTCCCTTTTCCCTCTATATCACTTGCAAATATGCTGAGATTCATTAGTTTTACTTTCATAACTTTTCTTGCATTATTTCCTCCTTTCATTTTCATGTATCACTCTATCTCAGGTCCCAGTTACTTCTTACCTTGATTACTGTAGAAACATCCAAAATGAGCAACTCATTCCTAGCTTTCCCCTTTCTGATTTAAACTATACTGGTTTTCTTTCTAAACATGGTTTAATCATTGTCTTCTCCCTAACCAGGCAAAATTTTTCAAAAAAAAAAAAAAAGCAAAGGTGATTATATTGGAGGAGACACACCCATATTGGTAAACTGGGAAGAGTCTTGTGGCAAAGGAGTGACTGCAGATAATAGTGTAGGAAGTGACTGATGTCATAAAGTGCTAGAGGAAGAAGGAGGGAATTGGACCAAGAACACCTGCCTTGGAAACAAGAAGGGGGCCTTTATCCTCTCAGACAAGACTAAAGGTGCTAAGAATATATCAGTGCCATCTAGACATTAGAGTTCAGGTGAGAGACAACATTAGGGTTTTCTCTCCCTTTATTCGGGTTCACCTGCCCAGAGCGAGATGGTTAAGTATGATACAGGAGTCGTTGAGAAAGTAAAGTTTAGAACAGTCATAGGTGAGAACTGGGCAGGATTTCTAACTTGGGTAATGTAAAAGGATTGTAAGATCCTACTGGGTTGGCCAAAAAGTTTGTTTAGTTTCTTCCATGCAATGGTTCTAGTAGTGCTTTGTTGTCTTTAACTTCATTCAAAACAGTTTTTTTAGATTGTATTGAGACAGCTGTCTTATCAGCATGCAGCTAAAAAATTTATCAAAATTGGTGAATTTTTGTACAGCCTTTTTAATATTGAAGACGGAAGAAAATATGCAACATTTTCAGCATATGATGCCTTATTATTTCAATAAAGGTAAAAACACGAAACACAAAGAAAAGATTTGCACAGTATATGGAGAAGGTGCCGTGACTAGTAGAACTTGTCAAAAGTGGTTTGCGAAGTTTCTTGGTACTATTGACATTTTGGCCAAATAATTTTTTTTGCCACGGGGCTGTGCTGTGCATTGGAAGATGTTTTAGCAGTGCCCCTGGCCTCTACCCACTAGAAGCCAATAGCGGGAGGTAGCTGACATACTCAATGTATCCAAATCAATAAAGTTATTGGTGAAAATGAGAAATGTGTCTTTTGTTTTATGAAAAAACTAGTCAGGCTTTTTGGCCAACCCAGTACTTCTAGCTAACATTCTGGGTAACACTGTCACTGTGTTCTTGGAGTCTTTGTTGGCATTGGTGTTTATTAGAGAAACCAACTTGTATCCTATTTGAAGATATCTACTTAAGGTTAATCCTTGTGGAGTAGGACAATAAAGGGCAAACCTTTATTTTGCTATCACATGCCAGACAGATGGGCTAATAATAATAATAATGATAATCACGTTTAAAGCATGCCCTGCCATATATGTTCTTGGGTGATCAATATGACCACCCTCAAAGACAGACAATGTACAAATTGCTTCTGCAATTCTAAGATTACAATTTAATAAGCGAGGAAAGACCTAAAATTTTATGGAACTGCCCAGGCCACATATCTAGTGTTTGGTAAAATCAGGAGTTAATTAGGTTTTACAATCTAGATTTAACACTCTATGTTCTGTACGTTATAACGTGAACATTAACAACTTTTTTAAGAAAACAAGTTTTGTGGGTCAGAAATGCTGTTTCAGACTCTAGCACATGACACATAGCACCTGAGTAGTAGTCACAACTAGGGTAAGAGTGAATGCTGTTAAAGGCGGCAAAGAGGGCAAAGAATATTGACATTTCTAGCCTTCCCATTTATAAGGCCCCACTTAATATATTATTTCATTTGTTCCTAAAACAGTCTTATGAGGAAGTTATGATTATCCCCATTTTTAACAGCTTAGGAAATGAAATTGTTGAGAGCTAAAAATATTTATCTGTGGTCATACAGCTCGTGTGATAAGTGGTAAGTAATAAATGGTAAAGTTGTAGATTCAAAGCTAGGTCAACTCATTACAAATCATATATTCTTTTCACTAAACTTCATCATCCTTGGAATCATTTGCCAGATTCTTAGCTTTTCTTGTTTTTAATTGTGTCAAGATATTTCCTAATTTCCTTTGGGATTTTTTGCTCGACGCATTGGTTGTTCAAATGTGTTGTTTAATTTCCACATATTAGTGCTTATTCTAGTTTTCCTTTTGCTGTTGATTTCTAGTTTAATCTATGTGGTCAGAAAAGATACTTGGTATGATTTCAACTTCTTAAATTTTTATTTTTTTCAACCTCTTAAATTTCTTAAGACTTTTTGTAACCTATCCTGGAGAATGTTCCATATGCTTTTGAGAAGGTGTATTCTGCTGTTGTTCAGTTGAGTGTTCTGTATGTTTGTTAGGTCCAATTGGTTTATAGTGTTGTTCAAGTCCTCTGTTACCTTCTTTATCTTCTATCTGGTCATTTCATCCATTATTGAAAGTTGGGTATTGAAATCTCCTGCTATTATTGTGTTACTATCTATTTCTTCCACTAATTCTATCAACATTTGCTTCATATATTTAGGTACTTTGATGTTACGCGTATGTATATATTTTTTTGTTCTTTTTACTTTATTTTAAATTTTATTCATTTATTTTTAGAGAAAGGATGAGGGAGGGAGAAAGAGAGGGAGAGAAACATTAATGTGTGGCTGTCTCTCACATGCCCCCTACAGGGGACCTGGCCCGCCACCCAAGCATGTGCCCTGACTGGGAATCAATCCATTGAGCCACCCCAGCCAGGGCTATGATGTTATGTGTATGTATATTTATAATTGTTGTATCTTCCTGGTGATTTGCCCATTTATCATTATATAATGCTCTTCTTTGCCTCTTGTAACAGTTTTTTTACTAGAAGTCTATTTTGTCTGATATAAGTATGGCTATCCCTGCTTTCTTTTGGTTACCATTGCATAAAATATTTTTCCAGGCTTTCACTTTCAGCTATGTGTGCCTTTTTATCTAAAGTGAGTTTCTTATAGACAGCGTGGAGTTGGATCTTGTTGACTTTTATCCATTCAGCCATTCTGTATCTTTTGATTGGGGAGTTTGAGCCATTTTCATTTAAAGTAATTACTGATTAAGAGGGACTTACTATTGCCATTTTGCTAATTGTTTACTGTATATCTTATTATTTTGTCCCTCTTTTCATCTCTAGCTGCCTTCCTTTGTGTTTCATTGATTTTTTTTGTAGTGATATGCTTTGATTTCTTTCTCATCTTCTTTTGTTTTTCTTCTATGGGTATTTTTTTTGTGGTTACCCTGGGGATTACATATAACATTTTATAGTTATAGCAATCTATTTTAAATGGATAACTTAAATTTAATTGCAAACAAAAGAAAACTCTGCTCCTTTGCCCTCTCCCTTCCCACTTTGTTATTGATGTCATAAATTATATCTTTTTCTACTTTATATCTATTAACATAGTTTTGTAGTTATATTTTATACTTTTACTTTTTAAATTACATGCCAAAATTAAACATGATTTACATACCACCATTACAGTATTACTGGATTCTGCATATGTTTATATATTTACTTTTATCAGAGTGCTTTATGTTTTCATGTGCTTTCATGTTGCTGTCTACTGTCCTTTTATTTCAACTTGAAATTATCCCTTTAGTATTTATTATAAGACAGGTCTAGTGGTGATGAATTCCCTTAGCTTTTATTTATCTGGGAAGATACTATTTTCCTTTATTTTTGAAGGAGAGTCTTGCCAGATATATTCTTTGTTGGCAGTTTTGTTTTTTTTTAATTTCAGTACTTTGAATATACCTTTCCATTCTGGACTGCAAGGTTTCTGCTTGAAAATCTGCTGATACATCCTGGCCAGGTGGCTCAGTTGGTTGGAGCATTATCCTGTACACCAAAAGGTTGCAGGTTTGATCCCTGTCTGGAGCATGTATAAGAGGCAACCAATAGGTGTTTCTCATATTGATGTCTACCTGTCTATCTCTCCCCTACCTTCTTTCTCTCTCTCTAAAATCAGTAAACATATGCTTGGGTGAGGATTCTTTTTAAAAATCTTGGAATGGTCCTGGCTGGTGTAGCTCAGTGGATTGAGCATTGGCCTGCAAACCAAAGAGTTGCTGGTTTGATTTCCTAGTCAGGGCACATGCCTGGGTTGCAGGCCAGGTCACCAGTAGGGGGCTCGTGAGAGGCAACCACACATTGATGTCTCTCTCCCTCTCTTCCTCCCTTTCCCTCTATCTAAAAATAAATAAAATCTTTAAAAAAAACAAAGTTTAAACCAGCGATAGCCTGCAAATACTACGGTGTAGTAACCGTAATACATCATGTTTTTGATAAACTAATAAGACAAAATGGACAAAAATAAAAATTCACAATAAACATATGAAAATACCCTTATTCTCCCTGGTGATCAGAGAAATGCCCTAGTGACTAGACCCAAAAGTAGGAGTTAATTCTTTTTGTTTAGAATTTATCCTGATCCGTCATTTTGGCACAGCTGAAACACAAGTTGGCACCATGAGAATTAATGGATTAATGAATAATGAGGGCTTTCCAGGTAGGAAATAGGAAGATTATAACATCAGCATACAAACCACACTAGAGAAGGGCCTTGGAGAGCATGTGTAGATATATGGAATTTACAGAACAACAGTACATGCAATATCTGCTCAATGTAGAGCTCTTGGTTCAGAAACAGCAGTCACTTTAGAGAGCACCAGGAGAGAGGTAGCTTGGCCTACTCTTGAGAACCCCAGATCAATCCTGTTTGCCATAAACCAGCCATAAGAAACTGTAAAAAGAAGTAAGTCTGAGGTACAGGGCAATAATATGCCTGAGCAGACCTGGGAAGGGCATGGAACCAAGAAAAATCAATTAGAGAGTCTCTAGGCAATGATCAGGCACACAGATCATATGTCCTATCAGTGTCAAACAAGGTAAAACACATTACTAAACACAGAGGAGTGATGTCAGCATTATGGTAGAATAAGATGTCCCTCATTTTTGTCCCCTCCCCCAACAACAATTATTTAGCATCCATCTGCGGACAGGGGAACCTTTGTGGGAGTTGTGGGATTCAGCACTGTATGCCAAGGGACCCCAGTGGAGTTTAGGCATACAGACCTCAGTTTTGGTTGAGGACCCCACTGTGGCCCGTGAACTGTCTCCAGTCCCTTTTAGCCATCATCTGGGAGACCCTGGAAAACACTGTCTTAGACAATCACCCACAGACAAAAGAGACTTTATGGAACTCCAGGTTTCCAGAGAAGTTCCAGCACACCACGGCAGAGTATATATATATTCTGGAGCTGAAGAATAAAGCAAATGAAATTTTAAAAAAAAAATCCAACAGAGAGCATCAACAGCAGAATGGATCAAGCAGAGGAAAGAATATATTGAGATAAAATATAGGAACTTTTAAATTATCCAGTCAATGGAGAACAAAGGAAAAAGAATGAAAGAGTCAAGAAAGAAAAAAACTACTAACCAAGAATACTTTATCCAGAAAAGTTATCCTCCCAAAATGAGGGAGAGTTAGAGACTTTACCAGACAAACAAAAGATGAGGGAATTTATCACCACAGCATCCACCTTACAAGAAATACAGGAAGAAGTCCTTCAAGCTTAAGTGAAAAGATGCTAATTGTTAACATGAGAACATATCCAAATATACAACACACTGGTAAAAGTAAGTATACAGTCCAATTTAGAACACAGTAAGTTTTGTAATATGATGATGTGTTAACCACTTAACTCTAGTGTAGAAATTAAAGGTCAAAAGTATTAGCTACAATAATTTGTTAACGAGTACACAATATAAAAAGAAATAAATCGTTAGATCAAAAACATAAGAGCGAGGGGCGAGTAAAAGGATAGAGTTTTGTCTGAGATTGAAGTAAGCTGTTAGTGTAAAATAGGCTGTTATATCTGTAAGGTGTTTATGTAAGCATCATGATAACCACAAAGTAAAAACCTATAGTAGATTCACAAAAGATAAAGAGAAGGGAATCAAGGCACACTACTACAGAAAATCATTCATTCACAAAGAGAGGAAGAAAGGAACAAGGGAACTACAACACAGGCAGAAAACAATAATATATTAGAAAACCTTTACCTATCAATAATTACTCTAAATGTAAATGGATTAAATTCTCCAATCAAAAGTATAAAGTAGATGGATGGTTTTTTAAAAAAGATCCAACTATATGCTTCCTACAGGAAACTCAGTTTTGCTTTAATGATGCACATAGGCTCAAAGTGAAGGGATGGAAAAAAAATCCCATGAAAGTGGAAATTAAAAGAGAGCAGAGGTAGCTATACTTACATTAGACAAAACAGACTTTAAAACAAAAACAGTAACAAGAGACAATGATGACTATTATCTAATGATAAAGGGGTCAGCTGATCAAGAAAATATAATAATAATAAATATATTTGCATACAACTTTGGGACACCTAAATATATTAAGCAAATACTAAGATCTGAAGGGAGAAAGAGTCAACAATATAATAGTAGGGGACTTCAATACCCCACTTTCAACCATGGATCCAGACAGAAAAACAACAAGGAAACATTGGACTTGAACTTTAAATCAAATGGACCTAACAAACATCTACAGAACATTCCATCCACCAGCAGCAGAATACACATGGAACATTCCCCAGGATAGATTCTATGATAAGCCACAAAATAAGTCTTAGTAAGTTTAAGATTGAAATAATACCAACTACTATTTTGAATCCACAATGGTATAAAATTAGAAATCAATAACAAAGAAAGCTGGAAAATTCAGATATGTATAAATTTAAAAACACACCACGGAACAAACAATATGTCAAAGAAAAATCAAAGGGGAAACTGAAAATCCCTTTAAACGGACAAAAATGGAAACATGACATACCAAACCTATGGGATACAGCAAAAACAGTGTAGGAGGGATATTTATAGTAATAGACACCTATATTGAGGGAAAAGAAAGAATTCACGTCAATAATCTAACTTTATATCTCAAGGAACTAGAAAAAGAACCATCTAAATCCAAAGTTAACAGAAGGAAGAAAATAACGATCAGAGCAGAAATAAAATAGAGACCAGAAAAACAATAGAAAAGATCAATGAAGAGCTGGTTTTTGGAAATACAACAAAAACTGACAAATCTTTAGCTAGGCTAACTAAGAAAGAAAAGAAAGAAGATTCAAATACATAAAATTAGAAATGAAAAAGGAGACATTACAGCTGATACCACAGAAATACAAAGGATCCTAAAAGACTACTATGAAGTTATACATTAAAAATTGGATAACCTATAAGAAATGGATAAATCCCTAAAACATACAACCTACCAAGACTTAATCATGAATAGAAAATCTGAGCAGACTAATAATGAGTAATGAGATTGAATCAGCAGTCAAAAACTGCCTAACATAGAAAAGTCCAGGACCAGGTGGTTTCACTGGTGAACTCTACCAAATATTTGAAGAATTAACACCAATCCTCCTTAACTCTTCCAAGAAATTGAAGAGGAGGGTACACTTCCCAACTCATTTTATAAAGCTAGCATTACACTGATATCAAAGCCAGATAGACCATTACAGGGAGAAAAAAAAAACAAAACTACAGGTCAATATCCCTGATGAATATAGATGCAAAAAATTCTCAGCAAAATACTAACAAAGCAAATTCAACAGCATGATAAAAGGATGATACACCATGATGAAGCAATTCATCTATGGAATGCAAAGGTATTTCAACATACATAAATCAACAAATGTGACACACTACATTAATAGAATAAAGGATTTCTTTAAGAGATTTATTTTTAGAGAGAGGGGAAGGGAAGGGGAAAGAGAGGGGGAGAAACATCAATGTGTGGTTGCCTCTCGCGTGCCCCCTTACTGGGGACCTGACCCTTAACCCAGGCATATGCCACGACTGGGAATCAAACTGGTGACCCTTCAGTTTGCAGGCTGGCACTCAATCCACTGAGCCACACCAGCCAGGGTGAGTGGTTTCCTCATATATAATCAAAGGTGCCCAGGCGTGGAGTCCCTGTAATGTCCCCCCCAACTATAACTAAGTGGGCAAATGAACACATTAACATAAACAAACAATGGAGACCAAAAGTATCCCACCACATGTAAGTTAAACCCAGGACACTGGTGGTTATTCATCATAGCAGATCCCTCCCATAAGAAACAGACCTAGGTCAGGTAAGGCCCACCCAAGGCAAGCCTTGACAGCAGCCAAGAAACCAGGTGCTCCAGGTCAGCATAGGTAGACTTCCTTGAGAATGAACTGGGGCTGGGGCAAGGATGTGACAGCACTAGGGGCAGGTGGACACTCCACTAGAAGGAATGAAGGTGAAACTCCCTGGCTCATTGACCTAGGTCCACCTGAGCAGTTAGGCCAACTTTCTCCTCAGGACTCGGCCAGTCCCTACCTGATGTTCCCCACTAGGCCAACTGCATGAGAGATGTGCACACTAAAGGGCCAGCACCCTGAGATGCCCAGAGGGAGTGGGGAGGGCTGGTTTCATTTTTAGCTTTGTGAAATAACATCCATTTAGAAAAGTACATAAACCACCTGTATTAGTTGATGAATTATAAGATAAGCATCCAAGAAACTCACCACTCTGACCAAGACCTGGAACATCAGCACCCCAAAGCCGATGTATCCTACCCAGCCCGCTTGCTCCATTCCCCTGAGGCGACCAGGGCCCTGGCTTGTATAGTTATGTCTTTGTATCTCAAAATAATAGTTTTGTTTTGCCTAGTTTTGAACTTTTAAATAGTGTAATCATATTACACATAATTTTATTCTTTTTTCTATTATTTCATGAGATTCATCCATGTGATGGTATGTGTAATTAATTTATTCATCCATTGCTGTTATAGTCTGTGAATGTTTCACAAATTATTTCTCCCTTGTCCTGTTGGACATTTTTGCTGTTTCTGGCTTGTGTATTTTCCCTGTCTTAAGGTAAGTCTGTCCTGGATGGCTTTCAGAGGCTATGGGAATTTGGGGGAAGGAAAGAGAGGGGAAGCACAAGCAGCTGTGGGCATGGGGGCCTGGTAGGTCAGACTCTCTGGTCAGGCAGGGTTACTAACATGCAGAGCAGGGCTACAGTACCATAGAGCAAAGGGTACAGGAGGGCTCCTTTGAAGTTTGCACCTACTCTGAGACTAGAGGGGTGCATTTCCCCTCTGAGAGCAAGTGTTCTGCCTACCCAAAGCCATGGTCAGGTTTAGCAGGCCTGCTGCCTGATACCTCTTCTCCGCTCCCATGGGGTGCAGGGCCATCTCTGCATGCACAGAGAGAAACCTAGGCAAAGCAGCTTGTAGTGACAGAGGAACCACCACAAACTGGCCAAGGAGTCACTTCTGGTGCCCCTCCTTTCCCAGGATGGACATAAATCAAAAGATTTGTGTTTAGAAAATTTAGGGATCACCCTGGCTGGTATGGCTTGTGGACTGAGTAATTGAGTGCCAGCCTGTGAACCAGAAGTTCGCCAGTTCTATACCCAGTCAGGGCACATGCCTGGGTTGCGGGCCAGGTCCCCAGTAGGGGGCGCGTGAGAGGCAACCACACATTGCTGTTTCTCTCCCTCTCTTTCTGCTTCCCTTCCCCTCTCTAAAAGTAAATAAATGAAATCTTAAAAAAAAAAAAATTCAGGGATCACCCACTGCACATGCACACTAGCCAGAGTGTAGGTCAGGCAGCTAAAGCCCAACTACTCGTGCAGTCCAGGGCAGAGCTCCCCACCCTAGCCAGAAAACCAGTCCCTTGCAACACTCCAGCCATAATGACTGGTCTGTCATATTGGGGACCATCCTGGCTGGAGATGCCCAGGACCCTCTACTCCCCTGGGAAGGCCTGACATAATTCCTTGCTCTCTCTGGTTTGGCAGCTACAGGTAAGAGAAGGCATGCCACTGCCTTGGAGCAGGGCAGGCTGCATGGAAAACAAGCAGGATTTCTGCCTCCTTCAACTTGGGACTACACTGGAAATCAGGTAAGTTGTGGGGAGTCAGGGTAGACAGTCAAGTGCGAGCTTTGGCAGGATGCCACCCCTCACACTGCAGAGCAACTAGACTTTGTAAAACGTTTCCTCATTGGATCCTCAATGGGTTGATTGGATGAACATCCCCAGAGATGACAAATCAAAGCAGAGTAGAGTGATCAAGGTGTTAGAACATAAAAGTCCACAGTCCCTGGGTCAGGGCAGCCAGAGCTATGCATGCACAGGCGCTCTCCTAGGCAGATACCAATCCCTAGCGTCAGGCTGAGGGTTGTCTCAACCCGATATATTCAGTGTCTGCTGACGATTGATCTGAAATGCAGATCTGTCCCTATGCTAGATGTGGAAGCCTTATTGTTGAGTGAAGGAGCTTCTCCTAAGAAACTTGGTAAATTTTAGAGGGTAGCTAATTCCCACTTGCAATGTGGACTGCTTCGTGTGTAATTTAATAGTTCTGAATTTGGGAAATAAACAGTCCTATGTAAATCCAATGTGATAGCACTAGTATTTTAAAATGAAGGATTCCTTTGGAATTGCTCCAGAACCATTCTGTACCTTGATTTAGGCCTTTACCCTACACGTGGCCTCCTAATGGTCTTCCCACTTCACCTTCCCTTGCCTTCTAGCGCCCACTCCCACCTGGCTCTGACTCAGGAGACTGGGTAATGCAGTAGTTGGGCGTGTGGCCTCTGGAGGCAGAGAGCCCGGACTCAAACAACATGGCTCTGCTTATCTGCTGTGAGACCCCAGGCTTAACAGCAATGGCTCAGTCGCCTTATTTTCAAATGAGGATATAATATTGACTTCCCCAGACTGGTATGAAAATTAAATGTATTATTTCATGGAAAGTACTTAAATAGTATCTGGCCCATAATGTATTTTAACTATTATTATCTTGTTCAGTTCTCTGTTCCAATATCTCAGATATATTTGAGTTGAGACTAGTGTTTGAACTGCTACAGACTTTTTTTGACTTTTAACAAGTATTTCCTGCCTTCCCTCATTCACTAACCCATGCCAGCTCAGCTCCCCAAACCTGCCCTCTGGCTTTGCCTCATGCTGCCCAGTGTCACTCACTAGTGGAAGTCACCTCTGTCCCTCAGGGGTAGGCTCTCTGCTAAGTCATGTTGATGGGCATTCTTTTTCCTCTGAGCTGTATCTGACCAGTCAGCATCCAAGTTGCTACAGCCACTAGGTTGTGGAGAAAAGATAAAGTCATCAAAAATGAAAAGTATTCTCCCAACAACTGACCACTGTAAAATTACTTTCCACTTAGACATATTCTCCCTGCGTAACAGCCGCCATCCATCATAGCTCTTCTCTCCCCTTACTGATCATGAGATGTTGTAAACTTCAGACATTGAAAATAAAACAAAACAGGTGCCAAAGTACAATTTAAATTTTGCAAAACGTAGAATTTCATAGTCATGAAAGTATTGTTGGAAAAACTGATGCTCAAATGGGTAGTCACTGGCAAATAGGATCTGAGTTAGAGATCCTTTAACAAATGAAGAGCAAAGCTGCATATAATCTATTTAAGCGCGTCATAGGGGATGATTTGAATATCAAGGGCTACAGGATTAAGGGAGGCCCACAGGAAAAGTGAGCAAGCCTTTGACTAACTTTTGCAAAAATGACCCTGACTGATTGCACTGGAAATCAAACATGAAATGATGTCCTATTGTACAATTATATAATTGTGGGAGGAAAATATGTAAATATTTTGTTCTAAAATAGCCTATAGTTGCTGTTAACAGATACTTATTTTAGTAAGTTTCATTTTGCAAGATAATGTTCCAAGCGAACCTTTTTCACTATCTACCATATGAAACTATAGTTTCCATTTTAAGTGGGTTGACTCTAAGAGGCTTTTTCAGATCCCAGTTCTTTTTGGATGAGGTTTTTTTTTTTTTAAGTATCTCCCCATTCTTTCCTAGCGGTTGGCACACGTTTGAGGTCAAACAGTGCCAGAGACAGACTAATGCCATGGCTCTAAGTCAGTTGTTACGTGAAATGAGTCACCCAGTGTATCCAGAGCTGTTAAAACAAAGACCCCATGGTGGAGGCCTCAGTTAGGGTCCCTGGCAATGAGTAGTGACTGGGTGACCTCAGATACTCAGGCTCTTGTCCTCAGTCCACATCTGGGGTTTCAGGCATTACTCTGGAGGGCAGGGCTACATGGAGCACACAAGAGTGGCAAGGGTGACCCGGGATGGATGGTCAGGAGAGGCAGAAGCCCGTGCTACCACCCTTCTGCCCTCCCTGGGGGCAGCATGCAGAAGCAGTCTGCAGTGGCTTTAGGTGCTCTGGTTCAAAACTTCCTATGACTGAGCTTCATGAACAGACTAAGTGATGGAGATCTTCCCAGTCCTAAGGATGGGTGTAGGTTTTGGGAGGAATTCAACTACAACTGGGAAAAAAGGAGGTTAACTTCCTACTTGGGCATGGGGTAGAAGAGGGCAAACTGGCACCAATATTCACCCCCACTCCAAGGACTATTTGGTGAAAAACCACAACACCCTAGTGCTTTATATCCAGGAATGCAGAGGACCAAAAGGAGGGCCAAACCCTCTTTTCAGCTGACAAGACTGGGCTAGCAGAGTTCTCAGGTCCACAAGAAATAGTCCCCAAGTTAATGCTTCAGAGCTGTGCGGAGGTGGAGTGGAGGGGGTGTGTATGTGAGGCATGGCCTCAAAGACTGGCTCAGGTGGGGAACACCTGATGCTCTGCTTCCCAAGCCCATCAGAAGGCCTTTGTTGCTTCCCTGGCAGAGTGTGGTTTTTAAAAAGCCTCCATTTTAAATACTTTGATTTACAAATCTCCAGGGAAGCATGTCTGTAAGGAGAGCAGAGAACTGAGCCTCAAGAACACCTATGGTACTTAGGGAGCAAGGAAAGGACTGTCAGGCAAAGCCCCTGCAGGCCAACTGCAGAGGCAGAACCAGCAGGTTTATTAAGGTTGCCAGTGTTGTGCAGTGCTTGAGGAATGCTTTGGGGCAGGAGCTGGAGTGTATGGATAGTCCTTGGGGACACCTGAGACCTGTGTGTATGGGGGGTGGGGGTGGGGCGGGGCAGTGCAGAGGGAGCAGGAGGAGTCTCTGAGGCAATAGCTGGCTGATTTGTCAAGTCAAATGAAAAAAGAGAAGCATACTACCCCTGAGTTGTCAGGGGACACGGTATCATGTCCCAATAACTAATGGGACTTCAAATATGGGAGCCCCCCAGAGCAGTGTGACAGCTGGTACCTGAGCCTCCTGGGTGACTTTTAAAGTACCTCCAGTTCTAGGAACTGATTTCCCAACTGGCAAAGTACAGTGGGAATACCACTTACCACTAATTTACGTCTGTTTGAACTCAAATGACAAAGGCAAATGTGTTCAGCCACTTCAGGCTCCTATGGCATTGGAGATAGCAGAACGACGATCTGAATGCAAGGTCTGCAGGTTCTTTCCTAACCTTGGACTCTGAGACCCTCATAGGAGCTCTCTTGCCAGAGAGAGAACACAACGTGGGCACGGGCCCCTGCCTCAGACATCCGTGTGGCATGGAGGTAAGGCCCAGCTCGCTCTGCCTGCCCCTTTCCTCGGCCTGGACAGCCAGTCTACATCATATGACTTGGTCTTTAGCCAGGAACCTAAAACTCATCCGTTGTTCAGCCAAGTGAGGCCACATAAGTCTCCACAGGACTTGGGAGAATTCTTAGATGCCACCTCAACCCCCACAGCGGTTTCTTTCTCTCAGCCCCTTTCCCATTGCTTTTATACAGTCTTAAAGCATCAGTGTAACTGCAAACCTGTTTACTCACATAACGTTAAAAAATTCTTTAATAAAGTGCATGTATGAACCTTAAAGTCTTCGACTAGTGATACACTTATAATTTATTATAAAACTCTGATTAGAGTGCCTCAAAGTAAAAATTTTACCTTTGTCAAGTGGAAGAAGCCAGGGCAGGGACAGTTGTCTTTTAGTTTTAACATGTGGTGGAGTGGAAGCACTGTCTGGCTCTGACAGTTCAGAATGTGTGTCAGCCAGCGAGACAGAAATACCATCTCATCTCATGGACAGTGGGGTGGGGAGCATGTGCTCAGCACCCACCTTCAACCCCCTCTCCCATGGCACACGCCGAGCTCTATCTACATGAGGAAATGCTCCGTTCCTCACCTGCCCACAACTGAGGCTGGTGCTGCAGGGCTGGGATTCTAACCCAAATCTGTGGGCTCAGAACCCAGGTTCTTTCCACCAAACTAGTGGTTTTGAAACTTGCTTTTGTGGCAGTGCTTCAGGGGCTCTCTGCAAACATTTGTTTCAAATGTCATTTTAAATGCTAAAAAAAATCATCTTTAATATGTACATTCAGGTAAAGAACATGTATTCACCTAGGCTGCCTGAGACCTCACAGTGAGGTCTCCATTGCTGTGCTTGTGTGGGCTTTTTGGGATCATTGACCTAGAGCGCTCTGGCTCAGTGCTGTGATCACCAAGCCCAGCAGCAACTCCATGCTAGTGGCTGTCACCATAAAATAATTGCAGTGATTGTAACTTTTGGATGATTCTTTCCTGATACGTAGAGGATAAGGACTGAAAACAGGTGTTGGATATTCTTCTATTAATCCATTTTTTCAAGCATCTACTTTAGTCTTGTCAATAACCAGAGATTGCAGGCAAGCTGTGATATATTACCATTTGCAACCACTTTTCTATATACAACCCATTTGCATTAGTCAAAAATGCTCCCCTCCAATTCCACTAATATGACATGAACTTAGACAATTCATGCTAATAACATAGTTGTTTTTTACATCTTTGAAAGGTCAAAGAGAAAAACAAAAACACTGGATTATATCAAATTCTCTGATTTTGATTAGGAGCGAGAGGTGGGTTCATAGTTTTAAGCCTTTTTGTACCAACTACTAAGCTCTTCTCCAAGACTTCTGGCTTGGCTAACTCAAAGAGAGCTAGGTTAAAATAGCTATTTACTTCAGCTGTCCTCTAAAAGCCCAAGAACACTGAAGGGAAGGAGTCAGAAGAGTTTTTTAATTCAGATTTTGCTATTAATTCATTGGTAATCCTGGGTCTTTGCCATACCCTAATCCTCAGTTTTCTTAATAAAATCCAGGAGACTGGATTAAATTAATAGTTTTTCAGGCTTATTTTGAGCACCAAAACCTTTCCTCAAATCAAATCTTGCCTAGAAGCCTAATTCTGAATGGGCCTGGGGCCCCGCCCCATGAAGGCCTGACAACAGCATGAAAACCACAAACTAGATCATCTTAGGTCCCCTTCACCTGAGTTAGTATTCCATAGCCCCTGCCTCCCCTACCCGGCCAGGCCCTCCCTATCTCCTGCACAGACTAAGTGGCTGAGCTTTATCCTTCATACCGAATACACTGGTCAGAGCACTAACTAGAGAACTTGAATCCAGGGTCTGAACAACTGTCTGTGGGTGAAAACAACACATTTATTCAGTTTAAATGGTCACTGAGGCTACAGCAGAATCAATGCTGTTATAATAGGCAAGCACTACTGTCAGCTGCAACACACCATGTATTTCCTAAATGGCATCTGAGCCTCATTGGTTGGGTCTGTTTTTTAAATCTTGTAAACCAATCAGGAAGCAGTTAAAGGCCAATTTTAAATGCCAATAAAAAACAAATGTCACTGAAAATACAACTGAAATGCAACTGCTATGAACACTGTAAGAAAAGTTAACTAAGAACTCAGATATGAATGAAAAGACTAAGTGGTAAATAAAGTACAATAGCAGCACTTACAACTTTGTTAATTCCCATTTCAGAGGATGCCCTTTCCCCTTCCCATACCCCTCATGCCTCTGCCCTAGACTAGAAGAGGCCTGTTCAACCGGGGTTGGCAGCTAGTATCCACACAGAATGTGCAGCTGATGAACTCTACACTCGTGAGAGAAACAAAGTGTCTGTGGTTGTGTGCTCAGGACAGCATGACTCGTGTTCAAGAAAGGCTTGGGAAGGTCGCCTGCTACTCCCGCTAAAAGTTTCCCACGCATTCGAGTCCTGACCTCGAGAAATCTTGTCAGTAACCTCAACTTAGAACAAATATTCTTAGAAAACGTAACTAAACAGCTGGGACTCCTGCTGTTATGACTTCAGTTGGAGAGTCAGTCATTTGGCCCCACAGCCCAGGGCCTACTTTTAACCCTATCAGCCCTACCTTCAACTAATGCAATTGGGTGGGGTGCAGCTGGGGACGGGTCACTTGAACCAGCTAAATGAAATTCTGCAAAAGCATCTTTAAATCAGCTCTCATTCTTAAAAGATCAATAGAGGTCAGGGCCAGAGTGAACAACTTCAATAGGTCTGGGGTCTCCTAGCCTCAATGTGCAGCAGCCAACTGTATCAACTGTATACCATTTGATATATATTTTTTAAAGATTTTATTTATTTACTTTTAGAGGGGAAGGGAGGGAGAAAGGGAGAGAAACATCAATGAGAGAGATACACTGATCGGCTGCCTCTCACACACCAACTGGGGACCTGGCTCACAACCAGGCACGTACCCCGACTGGGAATTGAACCAGTGACCTTTGTTTGCAGGCTGGTGTTCAGCTGACTAAGCCACACCAGCCAGGGCAGTTTTAGTATGTTTTAATAGCTGGAAATTGTTTAACAGGTCTTCTGGCACCACTTTGTTCATTCTCCTTTAGTTCTGCCATAGTACCTTCTTAATCCTTAGAATATTCTTTGCTAACAGAGAAACAAACAGGGAGCGTATTAGCAAAATTACTGAAGAAAAAATTTTCTGTACATCCTCACTAGGAAAATCCAGGGGATTAAAGCAGCCCTATCATTTTCTGGATGGGGATTCAGGAAGCCAAAGTACAGAGAGAAGGGAAATATTGAGCGAGTGCAAGGGTAGGAAAGTTCAGAGCAGTTCAGTCACTGGCACTGCCCCTTTGCTTCGGACCAAATTCCTCCACATGACAGCTTGAAGAAAGTGGGCCTTGTCCTTGGAGAACCTCATTTCTCCATGTACAGCCAGCCATCTTTACAGGGCAATTCCTTGCCTTCAACTCACACTGTGTAGGTCTCTACAGCTCTCCATCTGTGGGCATCAAGAGCCGTGCTAGGTTCTGCTAGTGTTTTAACTCACAAAGGACTAAACCATTAGACCTCAGAAACAACAGGAGCTATGTGCGGACACACGTTGGTTAAGACACAGTCAGGTTTCTTACAAATTGCTCTGAACACAGACTAGGCTCCTGCTGGACTGAAGGCAGCTGAGATGGCACCCTCTCCTCCCAGAGGACAGGTCAATCCTCAAATGCAGGCTGGAAGGCACTCGCAGCTTTCACACTAGAACCAGCTGAGCTGTTTTTAAGTGCCTGTGTACTCTAGGCAGAGAGTACATCCACAAAGAAAGTGACTCTAGAAAGCCTGCCCCAAAGTGTAAAGGCTCTCATGAGGGGCTCTGAGCAGGTCACTCTTCAAAGCCAAGCTGACTTCCACTCAACACCAACCTTCCCTAGGAAGGAACTGCACAGTGTACCTCCTTTCAGGGATGCCCAAAAGTGACGCAGGGTAAAGAAAATTCACCTCTGTGAAGGGCAAGAACTAAACAAGACATGACTAGAAGCTATAGCCTTGGTTCAGCTGGTTGCAGATCGAAGCAACAGAGATCTTCCCTCTGTGGAGGGAGTAAAGAGACCCCTAGTTCGGCATGTAATCCAATTACATGCAATTCAGTTTCTGCCTCAAGGTGTCTGCCCACTCATATTCTCATCCAAGAACAGACAGGAGCACTTTCTAGCCACCCTCCCCCCAACATCTTTCATTTCACTGCATGCAGGATTCTGTGCTTAACCACTGCTAGAGGTGCAGCTAATGTTCCCTGGGTAGGTGGGCTTCCGGGGCCAGAGCACTGGCTTCCCTGAAATCAGAGCAGCAGCAAAAAAAATCACTTGATTTGTTAAGATGCCTGGCTGCTTTGCCTTTTTAGCTCTGGAGATGCTAGGGGCAAAACCACCAAGGAGATGTGTTGTAGTGCTTGGGCATCATGGGATGGTTCTTTGCCAAGGTCTAGGGTTGAAAAGAAATCTAGTTTTCCTTTGCCCAAGTCCAGTTTCCCAGCAGCCCTTCAAACTGCTTCTGTGAGAGAGGGTAAACAGATAAAGAAGAGATAAACCACAGGAAAAGAATTAAAACGTGTTAGCAAATGCTACCATGCGCAACACTAAACTTTATTCACTTTATTTATATATTTAACAGTTCTAAAGTATTTACTTCTTGCTTTGACAAAAAATGAAAAATATAGGAGCACTGACTGACTCCTCTTTAGGAAAAAAGGGTTATATGTACAGCTACGGAGAGTTACGGTTCCTCCTTTACATACAAAGGAAAATATTAATAAAAAAGTGCTTCATTGATCAAAAAAGGGCTAAGAGCTGCAAGCATTTATTCACACTGTACATCAGACCCAAGAAACCCGTATCATAACCTCTTGGCACCTGTCACTAAGAACTGCACAATCTTCAATTAGACTGACTTCTCCCTACCTGCACGGGCAGACCACACACAGTTCAGAGAAGGACTACACCCTGTTTCACTAAGTTCAAACTCCGAGCAACCTGCTGCCACTGGGAAGTCGGAGGCGTGCTCAGATGCTCTTGGCTTTGCCTAGACTGGCTACTCCAGGGAAGGCTTTTGGGCGATGTCTTAATCACACCCAGGCACACACAGGAGCCACCTTCCTGAGACAGAACTTGCCCTTGGCCAGGGAACCGCTTCCGAAGAGTCAGAAGAGTTCCCTGGTCTCACCCCCACAGCTCACTACCATAAGCCCTGTTACCAGCTAGCAGCTTTTAGCAGAGCCAAACATGGCCCTTCCCCCAAGAGGGAGGGCAGGCACAAAACATGGATGCCAAGATTACAAAGCACAAACTTAAAACTCTCCACCCCTTCCCCATACCCACCTCCACCACAAATGTTCTTGATTTAAGGCTCATTTTGGACCACATCAAAGCTTACTGAGGGAAGGGGCCCTGAATTGCCTGCAGGCTGTGTCACTTCTCTAAGGACTGCAGAGTCACCAAGTGAGCCCTCACTGCTGGCCAGCAGCACAGGAGCAGGGGAGGGGGACTGTTGCTCCAAGAAGGGGAGGAGGAGGAAGGCTGATTGTATGGGACATGCCCCCTTTTCCAGAGGCTTGCACTCTAAAGGCTGATTCGACCCCTTAAGGGGGAGGTCCATGATTGGTTTGGTTTGGGAATGGGGAATTTTTGGAACCCTGAGTCTGGATTTCCCTGTGTTAGCCGAGGAAGAGAGATTGTTTGGGGGGACCAGGCCCTAGAAGGGGCTTCCAGGTGCCTGGGCTCAGGGCAGGCTTTGGCCTTGGCCACAGCAACAGAGGACAATACACTCTGGTCAGTCTGCACTTTTATATCTGAGGGTGGGAAGCGCTACACAGCCTGGCTGAGGGAGGCAGACCCATGACAGTGAAGGGAGCCTTAGACAGTCTGGATCAAATTAAAGATGAAATCCTATGGTGGAGAACATGCTGACCATCCATCCCCAGCCCCTCCCCTCTTACTTGCCTCAGAAGAGCATACACCTTTCTTCCCCTCAGGGGGGGACCCTTTTACTACAATCCATTTACTGTTTGCTCCTTCCTCCATATGCCAATCCAGTCTGTGAGGTGGGAGGGAGCGGGCACGCAGGGCAGTGCTCTTAGGGAAGATGCTTCCAGCCTCCTCAGCAGCAAAGGTTTTTCCAACCTGCTCTGATGTGGCGGTGGCACAAGGAATGGTCACAAATGTTAGCACTGGCTTTCTTCCCTGTTCACTATCTCAGGTCTCCACTCCTGACCAGCCTACTTCCATCCTGAGAACCAACCCAACCTCAGCATCTCCTGACAACAGGCAGCTCTATAGTTACAGGGGGGCTGGCAACCTCTGGTATTCCATTAAAAAAAATTTTTTTTAAGACAACCAGGGGACTTTTTCCTTTTTGGAAAGCAGAGGGAGGATGGAAAAGGGAGAGAAAAAAACAGGAAAGAAAAACCAATCTACAATCCAGTGGTACATCCCGAATTTCTGTCACTCCGCACTGGTGGTTCCACGCCCCCGTTCCAAAGTGCACGGGCCTCGGTCTGCCCAGGCTGTGTGGGCCTGTCAGAGGAACAACAGCTTGGCCTCTGGCTGCCCCAGGTCACTGAGCTTCAGTTTGAAGTGGCAGCAATGGGCTTATCCAGTTCAAGGTCAATGCTGGAGCTCGTGGGATGTAGGCTGCTATAGCAAGACTTGCACACTCGACTGGGTTCAAAGAGCTGCTGGCTGGGAACTGGAACCTTCTGGTTACAACAACTGGAGCAGAACACGTTCCCACAATTCCTTGAGATAAGGAGAAGAAACAAAACAATGTTAGTTTAAGTAGGAAGTATGAGTGGGGAAACCAACTTCAGAAGACAGAATTTTGTTGTATGTAATTCAAATGTGCTGGAGACTCCTCTAAGAGCAAATACTTTCATTTGTCTAGCCAACAAAAAGCCAGGCAGGAAGGGAATCCCTACCTTGCAGTCACAGCCACTTTCACTTGGCTGCCTCATCACTATGGCTAAAGGTTACCAGGTGTATAGGAGGATGTTGCTCAAGATCTGTGAGAACAAATGAGCCCAGGGCAGAAGGAGCTGCTAGCTCTATGGGTTAAATCCTGCCCCAGGAAAACCCAGTGGCCACACCACCTGGGCAACGGCATCTATGATCTATGTAGCCTGTGATCACAGAGAGGCCAGAGTCCAGTGGAACTCCCACAAGCCCAGCAGATGAGAGAAAAATACCCAGCCCAGCTGGGGAGTGAGATGCCTTGCCCGAAGGACCACTTCTCCAGAGGCTCAGAAGCAGCAAGAGCAACATGGAGAACAGACTGCTGCCATCTAGGACAGCTCTGCTTCCCGCATGCAAAGCCAGGAGACAAGCAACCAGTGACAGACACATGCTCAGGGTGAAAGTACAAGAACATGGATGAACACACGTGCACACACACCCTTATTAGATAGGTATCAGTCAATTATGGCTCACTCCCCTGCCCCCATGCATCTCCAGGGACTATCAGAGCACTACCTGAAGTCCCAAATGTACCCAGACCCCAGGGCTCCCTCTCCTCCACTTGAAAACCCAACTTTGATGTGTCTGTGCAGCACACATCTGCACACCTAAACAGATAACTCTTCACAGCTAACAGGTAAGGGAACTGGCAGAGGATGAGTTTTTGTTCACCTTATAAACCCACCTTTGCTGGACCCTATAGGACAAATCAATCCCAATGAGCCCAAGAACAGGAGACTCCAAGGAGCCTAATGCAGCATGCCAAAAATTTGGGGAAAGCAGCAAAGGGAAATTCTCCTTCTTAGCCAAAACCACTCACTATCTTTTCATTCACACTCCTCAGAATGCAAACCCACTACTGGATTAAGGACCACTTAGGCCTGGAGAAGAGAATACTGAATACCCTTTCAGGACAAAAGAATAAGACAAAAGGAAAAGTCTAGACACAGCGCAATGGAAGGACAGAGAATTAAAACACACAAAATTTCATCTTCTAGAATACAGTAGTACTTCACAACTCTGTTTCTGAAAAGCATAAGTTAACAAGAACCTGTGGTTACACACAGAAAAATTACCTAAACCTATTTCTGAATATTTACATGTATTTAACATACCTGCTAGAGTACAGCTCAAAAACCTGACTGGAATTTGATCAGTTAAGCTTTTCAATCTGACTTCTTTCGGAGGATCCTGACAGACCCTAAGTGGTATCTTCCCTTAAAGTCTTCTATGTTAAAACATAGAAGCTTTTTTCCCCCAGTTCTCTGGAAAGAAAACCTCTGTTTAATTCTGGTCTCTTAAAAAAAAAAAAAAAAAAAACAATGATGCTGTTTGACTGAAAAGTTATTAGCATCACTCTGACCCAGAGCTAGAAATAGCTCTAAAAATTCAACGAGCTACTCTACAAGACAAGCCCCTGCTGAAGTACTGCTTCTTGTCTCAAGCAAGATAGCTCAGCTGACCCGTACAGTCGGGAGGGGAGTACAGGGTTGCAACCTGATTCAGCCCTAATGGTCTCCTCGGCTTGCTGCCAAGCACACCTGCCTGCCTATGCTCCCAGGCCCAGATTACATCCCAATGAGTGCAGAGAGGGGGAAATGGCAGTGTTAGTGTGAAGTTATTGTAGATGTGCAGACATTACAGACAGGTTGTTGCAAATGCTCACCACGTTTGATCAACACGGTCAGTGTCCCTGCAAGGAGGGGAGAGAGAGCTCAGAGGAGAAGCCAACCAAAGACATTTGAGCTTGGGGTGCAGGGTAGGGAGATACAGAGTTCTAGAAGTATCATTCCTAAACAAAGAGGTGGTCCCATTTTCAATCTGGGTTCACTCAGGTGCTTAAGTTATGCCATGATTCATATAAACTTCCTGTACCAAGAACACTGAACATCTTCCAGTCACCACCCCAGCTGGGGCAAAGCATGCCTAGCAACTCACTATCCAATGAAGAAGGAAAGAAGGAAAAGTCAGGAGTGTTAAGGATTGAAGACTATGTCCTCAGCCATCCCACTACCACCCCCAGCTACTTCTGCTCACCACTGGCATAAGGAAAACAAGTATGGGGTCAGGGAACAGAATAAGGAGTAGGAAAATGAAGTTCCCTGCCACAGCAGGAAAACTACTTTTGCTCATAGCAGCCATGTTGAATGGGAAGCAGTGTTTTTTTTTAGAAAAAAGAAACAGTGGTTTGGATGGTGGCTGTTGCTCCATCCAGGAAGCAAAATAAAACAAAAAGGGACATAATTTGCACATTTTAAAATTTAGTCATGATCACTCTGAATTGGAAGAAAGACACCAAACGCAGTTCTGCAAACATCAATTTCAGAGGCACGAAGCATCAGTTGGGGGTCCTAAGGATCCTGGGGCCTGCCTTAGACAGAATACTGCCAGCCAGATGCCTGCATCTCTCCAATCTACAGGCTCTGTGGGCCCCACACCCTGGCCCACCCCACCACACCTCCCAATGGCACCTGCAGTGGTGCTTCCTGCTGGCGAGCCAGAAGGCGCTGTCACACGCATAGCAGTGGGCAGCCAGGTGGTCAGGGAGCCAACGGGTCATCTGTAAAACAGATGGGACCAGGTTAATGACAGGAAATGGGCCATCCAGCTGGAGCCAGCAGAGCCATGCTGGTGGCAGCAAGAGTCACAAGGACTCTGGCTCTGGTGGCACCAGACCAGCAGGTCTGATGTCAGCTGTACAAGAAAGGCGTCCAAATTGTTTTCCTGGAGGGGACTCCAAACTCCCCTGAGATAAAATGGCAGGCAGCAGCAACTTGGGTTACTATGACAGCTGGCAAAGCTCCAGTTCACACAGGCACTGAGGACAGAGGGCCAGCTTGCTGAGTCTCCCTGGCTCAGAAATTCTAGGTTCGATGGGGATTCACAGGTGCTGAGATTCACAGAGGCTCAAGGCTAGGTGTGCCATGAGGTCATTCCTTGGCCAGGGGTATGGGGTAGGGATGGGTATGGAGAAGAACTGCAAAACAGTTGCATGGATGGCACTCAGAACAGGGGCTGAGCCTGTACCTCCGTGTCCTGTTTATCCACCTGCTCCCAGCTGGCTTCAGAGAAAATCTCTGTGCTGCAGCGAGACAAAGAGTTCTGATCCAGATTGCTTTCCGAGTCGGGGATTGAAGTCTGTTGGCAAACAAACACAGCTGAAGAGAATGAACCTGGTCTCCTCCCAGAAGAAGAAAGGGCTTGGAAAAGGAGGGAGCACTGGGGACTTTGGGTGGGCCTAGGTGCTAGGGCTGCCGAATCTGTAGGTACATCAGCCATCAAGAATTGTGTTGAAGAGGTGCAGAGACAGGGTTGAGCTCAGCTGGAAGAGAGATACACAGGTCTGAGGCTGTGTGCAGTGACTGTGGAGTGCAAAGATGGGCCTTGGGTTCCAGGAAGTGAGTGGGAACTCAGTGTCAGCTGCTCCAGTGGGCCTGTCAATCCAACCCTGCCACTTACATCTGTGAGTTGAAATTGAGTACTTTGGGCATGTCCTCCTTTCTCTGAAGGACTCTTTGGGAAAATGAGAAATCATCATTAGTATGAAGGAAAAACCAAGAGGTCAGTTTTAATTGAAAGTCATTGATGAGCCCGCCTTTAATGTACGCTGACTGCCTCAGAGCCAGGCTCACGCTTGTACTTCAACACCGAGTACTTGAGTATCAATGCACCCAGTGAGAAGAGTGCATTGAGAACCTCCCCTCAGGTACCCCCACTTCCATTTACCAGGCCCCATCAGTACTAACTTGACAGTGCTAGAAACCAATCACTTCTCCCCATTTCTACTATCATTACCTGCCACAGAGTAGATACAAGTAAATGTTAAAAAAAAGAACTAAACCTTCACAGGTATAGCCCACGTTTGGGGGCGCTAATAGTCTACTAGCTACTGGTGTAGGACAGGCACTACATTTTAGCAGGACTATTTGACATTGACTTACAAATGTCATTCTGCCCAGGAGTTCATGCCCTTCTTAACATATGATCCTCTCTCCAAAGAGATCTGACCAACCATGTAGTGCGTGCTAACTTTATTCCTTAGTCTAACTGCCTAAAAAGGACACCTGTGGAAAGTACACAAGGCAGAAAGAGAAAGGAAGGCTGCCATGCACATGGCTGAGGCCGATCTCCAGCCTCTTCAACAGGGTACCCGGGACCTTTCCAATTCTCTGAGAAATCTGTACCAATTACCATGCACCAGTCACAAAGGGTGTCCAGCCTCAGTGTGCCATTTCCTTGGGCAGTTATGGAGCATGGTATACTCACCACTTCATCCCCAAAGTCCCCATTGAAACGTAGAGAGCTGGTCAGACACTGGCTTTCCAGGCGACTCCTCAGCTCCTGGACTTGTTTCTTCAAGGTCTCCACTTCCTGTTGGTGGCCTGATTCGATCTGACGCAGGCGCTGTTGGATAGTATCTGTGTATACAGGCATACCATCATCGTCCAGGTGGCTGCGGGAAGGCTGGTCAGGGCTGCCAGTTGCAGATGGTCTCCCTGACTGGCTGTGCAGCCACTTGTGGTACAAGTTCCTCGAGTGTAAGTGGGCAGAGCTGCAGCTTGTTGCAGACAGCTGGTGGCTCAACGAGTCCTTGCTCCTACCAGCCTCCCCATTGGCGCAGTGCCCGTTGGGGGTGGGGTACTTCTGAAGGGTACTAAGCCCTGGGGGCTGCTCTGAGGCCTTATTTTCAGTCTCTGGAACACCGTTGCACACAAGCCCCTCTTTACATTCAGCTGCAGGCAAGGCACAAGGAGAACGTGCTGAGCTATGGGTGCTGCCAGGGGAAGTCCTATGCAGCACAGATCCCACTTGAGGCCTCTCCACCAGGCTCCTCTCTGGAGACCTGGGCTCCACAGCTTGAGGAAGCATGTCCTTGCCACTGAACCTACTACTGTTTACTAGGCAAGGTCTATGATGGTCTTGGGACCCACTTTCTGACTTCGCTTTATCTTCCATTAACATGTCCAAGGAACTGTCTATGTTCGGTCCTCTGGCTTCAAATGAGACTTGCGAGAGCAGCAGAGAACTTGACTGTGAGGTACCATAACCAATTTTTGCATCTACTGGGATTGTAAGAATTGCTTCTTCCCTGTCCCCTGCCATAGCTCCTAGCTGAGGCTGTTCCACAGGGACCTCCTGGACATCATCTTCCCTGGGAAGCTCCTGGAGAGAACTGGGAAGAACACTTTGCCCACCCTGCTGCTCAGGAATACCGTGTGAGAAGAGAGAGAGGCTAATGCCTGGTGGGCTCCTCAGAACAGCAGCATCCAGTGGTGGTACCTGATGAGGTACAACCGCTGACCCTTCAGGGACCTTCCCCCTGCTTCCTCTTTCTAAGAGAGCCTCCTCTGTGACCTCCTGCTCCATGCTCCCCCTGTGGGTAGTGTCCTCTATCCCACTCTCCTCTTTGGTGGCCTCTTGTAAAATGTTCTCCATCTGCCCCTCAGCCACTCCAGCTGCAACAGACAACTCTGCGCCACCTAGCACTTTGGTTGGCTTCCCCAGGCTCTCAGGATCAAGAAGCTCCTCTCCAGGACCAGCCAGGTTGCTCAATTCTAATGAGCGCCTGTGTTGGTGCTCCTGCCACTTTTCATTCAGGCTTGGGTCGCTACTGCGCCGGCTGGCTAGAGGCACTGTGTTGTCGCAGGCTGTGGTCAGATTGTCAAATGATCTGGTCTTTGGTAGCCTAAGAGAAAGGAATTTGCAGGAAATGAGACTCTGAGGCTATTCAGAAGGGAAGCAGGAGACTACAAGTTTTAACAGGCTATTATTTCATAATTGGGTCCATCATAACTACTCAAGGAGCTATGGCATCTCTGAAGTGAGGCTGAGACTTCTAGAAAGGCAGAGCTCCAGGACCAATCCTTTAAATCTGCAGATTTCCACTTGGAACATCCTTACCCTATGCCTGATATATACAAATAAGCTAAGCGCAAATGCTATTTCAAAAAGATGTTCTTCATGATACTGCTGTATTTCTCAACTAGTGGCAAAGGAAAGTAAATACTGCTATTTTTCTGATATTACATTATTTTTAAATTAATTTATTAATTAGTCTGAATTCAATGAAGTTAATTCAGTGGCTGAAACTCAAGCCAGAGGGTCCAAAGGAACCCATAAAAACCACTCGGTGCCTAGTAGCCCAGAACCCTAATGCCTCTACTGAGAAAACTTCAGAGATCTAAGAAAACATGTGGAGCCAGCCAATGTCAGGACCTCTGACCAACCCTGAGCGTGTCCTAACAGAGGAATACACCACACAAGACTTAAGGCATTGGCATCAACTCTGAGCTCACCGGCTCAGGAGTGGATCATCAGGGCTGCTGCCAGGGGCTGGGTATGGTGCACAGCTGTCATCCACAGGGGTAGACGGGGATGGGCAGGGCAGGTACACTGCACTCCACAGCATCAGGTTACGCACGTGACACACAGGGTATAGCACCTGAACAGAAAGAGTATAGGACACATGTTTAAAGAAGTCCCAACAAATCTTTTAGAAATGTCTAGAAATAAGGGTCAAGAACAAACACTACGCTGGAACACCCCACAGGTCTTGGTATATCTCCAAAGGGAGTTAGGATTAGTGGATACAAGTCTATCTCCCAGGAGTTTTTGGCAACATTTTTCACCTGAGAGGCTCTTGTGGAAATGAACATCTAAAGGTTTTTTTTTTTAATCCATTTCTCCGGTCACCTTTGCTTACTTTCATCAGCTTAATTTGTTGCTTTTACTGCATAAGAAAATGAGTCATTTCATTAGATGGTCCTCTGGTACAAAAACTTGGCTTCAAAAGACACTGTCAAACCTGTTTTATAGGATCATTTAAATTAATCATATGAAAATGGCAAATTTCTTCCTGTGTTGTTACTTCCCCAGCAGGCACAGTGAAAGACAGAAAGTAGTGACCTTAAATCTTTCCTCTCTATTTAAATGTAGTAAGAAGCATATTAATAGTCCAGTAAAGCAATATAACCTCTGATTAGCCTCTTTTTGACTTCTTTGGGATTTAAGATGTATTCTAACAAAAGAGGCATTACCGTGTATCAACACACAGATGTGCCTCATTTTCTGTGCTTAACAAAAGGTGTGCCTTTGACAAAGTCTAAGAGTGCCTGACAATTCCACATAAGCAGAGAATCACAAAGATGGCACATGCTAATGTCACACAGTTTTCTGCCCTCTGAGACAGAAGCTGCAGTGGATATCATCACCAGTTGATACTGGAAGGGTGCTGGGGGCCTGGTGGCATCTCCTTCTGAGCTACCAGGGGCATCCAGGGAACAACTTAAGTGCCCCTACCACTCATTAGACAGAACATGCTAGGAATAAGTTAGCTCTGGCAGAGGGGCCAGAAAAGATTAATGTTTAGAGTGGCAAAGTAGAGATGTATATTAACCCAAACCACCCTGAATGACAGAGGTCAGAGCATCACCAGAAAATGGGCCTTTCTCAGAACAGAGTGGTTAAAAAAAAAAAAGGAACCACCCCTTCCAGAGACAACAGAGATGCCTTCAAGAAAACAGCCACTACTTAAGAAGGTTTCCATATATCCCCACCCGTAAATTCCTCCTGCTGATCAGAGAGGAAAGAATACATACGGCTTCTGACTGAGAGGAATACAGTAGGTTTTTGAAAGCCTTGTTGCCTGCCCGAAGCAGCGACCACACGGAACATGTACGTTCCTGAGTATGCTTTTCCCCTCGCTCCTTGGCGTTGTTGCACAGGAATGTTCCAAAGAGGCAGGAATAGGTATGTTGCACCAGTTTCACCTATGGGAGTCCAATGAGGCAAAAATCAAGCAAGGGGCTATACATTCTCTGGGGAAACATCTTCCCAGACAGCCCTTGACAGCATTTCAATTCACACTCGGTAAAGATGGGAGAACCAAGTAAAACCACACAATAGCTGCCTCCTCACAAGACCAATTTCAGAGTACCAACCCCAACCACCATTACTCCTGACTCAAAAGAGCAGACAGACAATTGGCATACCCACTCCTCTTGCCTCCCTGACAGTCTCTGAGGTCCTAACTTAACAATCACTCTCGAGGGCGACAAAGCATATAAACTGCAAACAGGACTAGGTCAGTGTGCAACCCAAGTCTGAACTAAGAGCATACTTCTAAACAACTTTTCATTCAACAAATGGTTAGAGAGCATCTCATATACCCCAGGCATTTCTATAAGGATGATACACAAGGATAATCAGATACCTCTCCTACCCTGATGGAGCTTATTCTAGTTGCGAGAGAGGAATGACTAGTGCTATGGACAACAATAAAGCAGAGTTAAGAGGTACAGAGCACAGGCAGGGCAGTGTGGAAAAGCCTCCCTGACCCAAGACTTGATGGATTAAGAGAGCAGGTCACATGGGTATCTGGAAGGCAAATGCTCAGCAGAGGTAACAGCAAGCACAATGGTTTTAAGGTGAGTGTATGCCTGTGATTTCTGAGAAACAGATGGAGGCCAGTGTAACTAAAGGATACTAGACAAGGAGGAGAATAGTAGGAAATGAAGCTAGACAGGTAACCTCCAGGAGGGCCCTGTAGGCCATTATTAAGGACTTTGACTTTTACTCTGTGTAAAATGGAAAGTTGTTGGGAGGTTTTTCAGCAGAAGAATTACATGGTCTGCATTATACTTTAGAAGGATCCCTCTGGCTGCTGGGTTGACTCTCTCGAACTGGGGCAAGGAGGTGATGGTGGCTTAGACCAGTGTGGACACAGCAGAGGCAACAATAAGTAATCAGGTTTTAGATATATTTTGAAAGCAGAGCTGCAGAATCTGCAGACAGACTGAATTTGGAATATGAAAAGAAGAGAGTTGATGACAAATTTTTGCCCCAGATAAATGGAAGGATTGAATTGCCATTTCATGAGATAGAAGACTTGTGGAAGATCAAGTTTTGGGGTGGTGAGATGTGGAAATCAAAAACTAAGTTTTGAAAGTGTTAAGTTTGAAATACCATTAAGACATCCAAGTGGAGATATTAAATAGTCATAGTTGGCTATGTGAGTCTAGAGTTAAGTGGAGAGGTTTGAGCTGATGACGTATAAATGTGGGAATTATAGACAGCAATTAAAGCCACTGGAGTGGAAGAAATCCCTAGAGAGGAAATACAGGTAGAGAACCAAGCAGCCTAGAGGCTAAGCCCTGGAGCATTCCAAAATTCAGAACTGGGCAGGTAAGGTGCAACCAGCAAAGGAGAGAGAAAGGACCAGCTGGTAAAGTAGAGGAGAGCTAAGAAAAAGTGCATGCTAGAAGTCAATTGTTCCAAGTGTTTCAAGAAAGAAATGATTAAATTGTGCCAAATATTGATGGATCAAAGATAAAGATAGTCAAAATGTACGAACTCTCAGTTATAAAATAAATATATTATGGGGATGTAATGTAAAGCATGGTGATTATAGTTAATAATACTATACTGCATATCTGAGAATTGCTAAGGGAGCAGGTCTGAAAAGTTCTTGTTACAAGAAAAAAATTAAGTATTTATGGTGTTGGATGTCAGCTAGTATTATTGTGTTGATCATTTATTTCACAATAGATATAACTATCAAATCATTATGTCATATACCTGAAACTAATTATATGTCAATTATTCCTCAATTTAAAAAAGAGATAAATGTACACGGACTGATGGAACTTTTAAATAAACAGGAATTAAATGTTTTTAAAAAGATGAAGACTTAGAGCTAATCACTAGACTAGCAACACGAAGGTCACTGGTTACCTTAACAAAAGCAGCTATGATAAAGTGGTGGGGTGAACACCTGATTGGAGTGGCTTTAAGAGAGAATGGAAAGAATTTCAGATAGTAAATACAGATTTGAAAAGCTCTACTGTGAAGAAATGAGACAACAGCTGGGGGAGGGGGGCGTTTTGCAGTACTGAGAAAAGTGTGATGAAATGAGAGCCACCACATCATGTTTGTATGCTGATGGCAATTACCTGGTAGAGGGGACTATGCCAATGCAAAAGGCAGAGAGGGAAAATGCTGGAGCTATGCAGCTGAGTAAAGGGGAGGAGACAGGAACTGGTGAACAACTGGAGGGAAGGAGAGGCTGGAGGAAGGCAAAGATAGCATGTTCTTCGTTAAAGGGGAAAGGTCAGAGAGTGTGGAACAGATAAAGGGGGGCATGGTAGATGAACTGGAGGGAGAAGACATTCTATTGTTTCTATTTCTGGCTACTATTTAGGGCTTCTATCATCCACTTTAATGGTTTAGTTTAAACCAACTCAAAAGACTTTATACGAACCTAGTACACCTGGATTCAAGGAATAAATAAATACTTACTATTTTTTAATTTAAAAAAATTAGAGAAAGAATAGCCCCTATATTAAATTATAAAGAGGACACACAGTTTCAAGGGAAAACTGGCACACTAACATTTGCACTGATATCCCATGAATTTAGAAGGTCCCCAAATGAAGAATCATATCCCCAAACTTACAAGGAATGCTTCATTGAACTCAAAAGAGCAAGGAAATTGCCTCTGAAGCTGATGAACACAGTCAAGCCATTGCAGAAACACTGGGCAACGCTCATTCAAATCGTCTGAGTTCTCCCCATGACCACACCGGTCAGCAAACTTGTGGCCAAAATCCAGCCACTCCATCTCCACGAGGACCTGGAAACCCTGCAAGAAAGCACCCAAGAGAGACCAGATTATAATAGTCCTAAACCTGGTATCACTAGCAGTGAATCCTTTTAACAGCCTACACTAAGCCCGTCAGAAGAAACCCCATATCCAGCCTCAAGGCCGAAGACTCCATTCCTGATGAGACACATGATTAAGCCAATCTTTCCATTTCCTCAACTCCATTCCATAATTATCAAAAGGGTGATAAGCACTTATCTAAGCCTTTCTTGAGTTAATGTATATTGTTGTTAGTCTCATTCATTATATAAAACTCCTCTTTTTTCTAAGTTTCTTTTTTATTTTTAATTTGTCTTTCATGTTATACTTACAAAGTCATGTTTGTAAAACCTTTCCTAACCCCTGATTTACATATATTCGGTTGGCTAAAAAGTTCATTTGGTTTTTTCACTAAGATGGCTCTAGTAGCACTTAGTTGTCTTTAACTTCATTTAGAACAATTTTGTTAAATTGTATCGTGACAGCTGTCATATCAGCGTGCATTAAAAAATAAACATCAAATTGGTGAATTTTTGTGCAGCCATTTTAATACTGAAGACAGAAGAAATTACGCAGTATTTTTGGCATATCTTTCTTTGTTATTTCAAGGGAGGTAAAAATGCAACTGAAACGCCAAACAAAAAAAGATTTGTGCAGTGTATGGAGGAGGTACTGTCATCAATCGAATATGTCAAAAGTGTTTTGTGAAGTTTCATGCTGGAGATTTCTCGCTGGACGATGCTCTGTGGTTGGGCAGACCAGCTGAAGTTGACAGCAATCAAATCGAGACATTGAGAAAAATCAGCATTATACCACATGGGAGAAAACCAACATACTCAAAATACCCAAATCAATAAACTTGTTGGTGAAAAGTTATTGTACAGAAAAAATTAAACAGACTTTTTGGCCAACCCAATATTTTAGCATGCATTTATGATTTTTCTTACATCTTTAACCCAACAGGTGGTTATTTCAGAGTAGAGCTCTTCCTCCACAGAACATTCTGCGATGATATCTACAACCGTAATAAGTATACCAAGATCCTTCTACAGAAGCCTCATTTTCCTGAGCTAGACAAAACTTTCCCAAGTAGGCAGACTACACAAGAAAATATGTCTCTACTCTCAATACTTTGTGATCCACGATCTGCCCAATTTAAGAGGCAAGAACTGTGTAGTAGGCATCACCAAATTTAGCTCAAGGTAAAAGAGCAATGATTTAAAAACAAGGAAATTTCCCTTTCATTAGACCTAACCACATAACCAAAACTGATCATAAAACCCTCCAACATTTCCCCCACTCACCCTGAATTACAAAATCCCACTCCCTGGATGCACCCACCTCTATGGTTCGGTAATAAGGGTCCAGCAAGAGCTTAGCCAATGCCACAATCTGAGGGGTCCGATCCCAGCCATCTGAGCAGTGCACTAGCACCGGTCGCTGATCACGATCCACAGCATGCACTACCAGAAGTGCCGACTTCAAAAGCACGGATAGGTGATGAAGCCATTTTGTGCTTTCAAGAGCTGAGAGCCAACTACAAAAATAAAAACAGAAAGGGATAAGGAAATGCTGACTCTTCTGATTTACTTTACTGCATCATGCCAAATAGCTGTCAAATTAAAAAGCCATTCCCAAAGACTTTTCCCTCCAAATAAAACACTGCCAAAACAAACAGAAAACTCTGTGTCTTTATAAAATGCATAGAGACTTCTGGTCAAGATAGAGTCATAGGTAAACATGGCTTGCCTCCTCACACAACCGCAGCAAAAATGACAACTAAACTACAAAACAACTATTACCCTAAAGCATCAGAAAATCAAGATGTATGAAAGTCTGACAACCGGGGAATTAAAGAAGTCACACTCAGATGCAGGAGGGGAGGAGATGTGGGATGGAGAGAAATCAGGAGGGATATCTCAGGAGTGAGGGATTCCAGCCTCACACCAGGCCTCCCAGTCCATGGTTCCAGTACCAGGAGGATAACTGCCCATAATTTCTGGCTATAAAAACCAGTGGGGGTTGGGGCAGCAGAATAAGCTGCAAGATTCTCAGGCATCTCCTCTTAAACAGTCCACAATAAACTTAGGACCTATGCAGACTCATTCCCTCTGGGCTCCAGCACTAGGGCAGCAGCTTGAAGGGCACCAGTGGCATACTGAGAAAAACTGAAATGTCTGGCATCAGGGCAAATGCCAGGGGATACCTTCCTCCTGGACAAAACTCCAGAGACCAGGCAGCGGCAACTGTTCCTTTTCTGAGCCCTCCCCAACACAGAGTCACAGAGCAGCAACACTATAACTGAGACTCCATCAACATGGTTCAAACAGGTTGCCTGGCCCAGGGGATTACCCAAGGCTCTGCACCATCCAACTTACAGGTGTACTTTTCTAAATTTGGCCAAGCTACTAAGATAGGGAATCAATACAGCTCTACCTAATATATAGAAACAAACACAGGGAGGCTGCCAAAATGAGGAGACAAAGAAATATGGCCCAAATGAAAGAACAGATCAAAACTCCAGAAAAAGAACTAAACAAAATGGAGATAAGCAATCTATCAGATGCAGAGTTCAAAAACACTGGTTATTAGGATGCTCAAGGAACTCATTGGGTACTTCAACAGCATAAAAAAGACTCAGGCAGAAATAAAGGTTACGCTAAGTGAAATAAAGAAAAATTTACAGGGAATCAATAGTGGAGTGGATGAAGCTGAAAATCAAATCAATGATTTGGAACACAAGGATGAAAAAAAATGCAATCAGAAAAGCAAGAAGAAAAACAATCCAAAAAAATGAGGACAGTGTAAGGAGCCTCTGGGACAACTTCAAACATATCAGTATTCGAACTATAGGGGTCATAGAAGGAAAAGGGAAAGGACAAGAAATCGAAAATTTATTTGAAAAATAATGAAAGAAAATTTCCCTAATTTGGTGAAGGAAATATAAGTCCATGAAGCACAGAGAGTCCCAAACAAGATGGACACAAAGAGGACCACACCAAGACTCATCATAATTAAAATGTCAAAGGTTAAAAATAAAGAGAGAATCTTAAAAGCAGCAATAGAAAATCAGAGAGTCACCTACAAAGGCGTTCCCATAAGACTGTCGGCTGATTTCTCAAAATAAACTTTGCAGACTAGAAGGAACTAGCAAGAAGTATTCTCAGTGATGAAAAGCAAGGACCTACAACCTAAATTGCTCTACCCGGCAAAGTTATCATTTAGAATCTAAGGGCAGATAAAGTGCTTCTCAGACAAGGTAAAGCTAAAGGAGTTCATCACCAAGTCATATTATATGAAATGTTAAAGGGACTTAATTGAGAAAAAGATCAGAACTATGAACATTAAAATGGCAATAAATTCACAACTATCAACAACTGAATCTGAAAAACAAACTGAGCAAACAAGCAGAAAGAAACAGAATCACAGATATGGAAATCATCTGGATAGTTTTACCAGTTGGGAGAGGGAAGTGGGAGAATGGAGGAAAAGGTGCAGGGATTAAGTACAAATTGGTAGATACAGCACAGGCAGGGGGATGTTAAGAACAGTATAGGAAATGGAGTAGCCAAAGAATTTATATGCATGGCCCATAGACATGAACTAAGGTGGGGAGATTGCTGGAGGGAATGGGGGGTACTGGGTGAAGGGGGGCAAAGGAGGAAAAATCGGGACAACTGTAATAGCATAATCAATAAAACATATTTTTAAAAAACGCATACAAGGATGAGGCCTAAGCCCTGCTATACAATAGAGGAGAGCCTTAGAAATAGGACAGTCATTAATAAGACCACCTTTTGTTCCAAAAAACATATGGCTAATTTCCCCAGAGAATTAACATTTAATATTTTTCAGTCCATGGTACGTATATAGCCAGTTAAAAAGAAAAAGTCATTCTTTCTGGAATCTTCTCTTGAAGAAAATGCAGCCACTTCTGAGATGTAAAACAGAAGATACTTGTAGTTAATAATCAGCAACTCTGCCCAAGAAGTTCTCAAAAAAAAAAAAAAAAAAAGATAAACAAAGCTCATGAATACAAACCTAGTTAGCCGGGTGCCACAGTCAAGAATGATGTAGACAACATCACCTGATACCACATCCTAACACTTACCAACGCTCAAGTGTTGAACGTCTACTGACTAAAATTAGACAGGCCCAAACTAATAATTTAGACTCATGCAAATTAGTACACCAATGGCTACACATTATTACTGGACTTAACAGAGACTGGATTCAGCAGGGATCTAGAAGACCCTTTTTTCAAAAGGTCTTTAGGAAGTATCGTATCCCAAGAATTGCCCCTGGAGAGTAATCACAAGCTGATCACACTTGGCTTTTAACCGTGTTGACAGTTTGTTTCTTATGCCCTGTCATAAATTCCATTCTCCCCTACTCCCCCCCCTCCAAAAAAAAAAGCTCTCTGATTTCTCCAAAATGCAACCAGTTTTGTATAAGACCACAGTCTAGACCTTTAAACACTGAGTCAAAAGGAGGGAATAAATACTTCTGCCAGAAGGTTCTGAGAAGGCTGTTTCCAAGACTATAAAGGACTATTAAGTCCTGGGGAATGAGTGTGAATTTTTGGAGAAGTCCAAGGAGAAGGGTCTTTACCAGTAAACAGACAAAAGAATGTAGTGCATACACACTGGTTTCACATGGATTGGCTTGGTCTACCAGTCAGACTTCTAAATCTTCAGATGACAGACACTATATCTCAGGCATAGCTGAACCCCCAGTACAGTGCCTAACATACAGTGAAGATTCCTAATGTTCAAACTCTGAGTATAAATAAATAAATAAATAAATAAATAAATAAATAAACCTCAAGACTTTCTATCTTCTAATAGATACCCGAAGAAACATCTTTCGCTAGTAGATTGTTTATTCTCATTTCTCAGAAGAGCAAATACTAACTTATCTCCCAGCCCCTAGAGAAAAAGCAAACAAAAACCAGTGTAAGGTTCTCTAGACCTGAGTTATTCACACATACCAGTTAATGTTGTCCATGCCTAACAGAGAAGCTGCACTCCAAAATCTGCCAACCAAGGAGGTGAGGACAGGCTCCATAGTCTCTTGTCCTATTCTAAAACTGGGGTAGAAATATACCATGCCCTAGCTCTCCACATCCACAAACAAGCGTTGGGAGGTTTTTTTATAGCAACCACTGCCTATATAGCTTCTTTTCTCTTCAAGGGAGGCTTTAGTACTACATTATGACTTGCTGCCAAAGACAGACATAGTGGGGGCGGCGGGGAGGCTGGGGTGAAAAAGGTGAGGGGATTAAGAAGTAAAAACTGGTGGTTACAAAATAGTCACAGGGATATAACGTACAGCACAGGGAATACAGTTAATAATAATGTAATAACTATGTATGGTGCCAGGTGCGTACTGGAAATGGTTTTTTTGGGGGGGACACTTTGTAAAGTATTCTAACCACTATGCTATATACCTGAAAGTAATACAAAATAACACTGAATGTAAACTTTAATTGAAAAATAAAATTAAAAAAAAAAAAGACAAAGCATTACCTACTTCTTTAATAAAATCCCCCAGACATTCATTTGGACCAGGTGAGAATTACATCTTTTTTGACTCTTAAGTTTAAAAAACAGCTTCAGAATTTTAGTATATGGAAGATATTAGAGGTCAAGTAGTGTTGATTCTATCCCTTTCACTTTACAGGTAGGAAAACTGATACCTATAGATTAAGCCACTTGGCCAAAGTCACAGTCAATTAATTAATGGCGAATCTCCTGAGTCCTTCTTCCTACACCCCACCTTTAAAGAAGAGAGTGCTACTAGCTGAGTTCTATAAATGTATCGCAGATGCAAGTCGCTAATCCCCAAAGCAGAACAGCAAGCTCATTTCTTCAGTCGGGCTTTTCCCCAAGGACAAGCGCTTCACACTCTGGGCTAACTGCAACTGTGATGAATTTAATCAACTGCTACCAAGAGTTAAGCACAAATGGTTCAGGCAGCTATTTGATTTAATAAATCAAACAAAGAATGCTGCAAAACTTGATGTGATCATGAGATCTACTGAATAGAACCGGGGGAAACATTATGGGCTCCAGCACAAATATCAGAAAAAATTCTATTCTCTGGCACCATTTCTGGCTTCCCAAAATAGTAAAGCAGGGGCTTTTAAATATTTATCTGTCCACATTTGTTTTATAGAGCATTCCTCCTAATTTATCTTGTATTCAAACAGTTCCCTTGGGAGGAGGGGGTGTTATTTCACCTTTTCACTGCAAATGCCAACCATTCATTTTTAATAAGCAAAAAAAAAAAAAAAAAAAAAATTCATGGTAATGTTTTTAATAAATGAGAGAGGATAGTTTAGAAATCAGAAGCATATGTAAAAGGAACTAACCTAGTGGCAAGTTTTTAAAAAGTTTAACCCTTTTTAGATCATGATGAACAAATTTTGAGTCTTCACAGTAAAATATCTCAGTTCATAGAAGGTAAATGTCACTAAGGACTTCAGAAACCAAATAATTAAATTACTTAGGGCCAAAAACAATGTAGAAGAGAAGGAAGAGGTTCCAGGAAAAATAAGAAAGCAACGTTTCCATCTGAAGACGGAGGTCTGTTATGTGCTGCAAATTTTTAAACCTTTCAAAAGGCTAGATTTTAATCCCAGCTCCTCGTTTATGCTGCCATGATCCTAACACAGAAAGAATACCCACAGAGACTGACAATAAAACCGAAGCTTACCAATAAACAGAAGAAAAAACCCCTCTGAACTCACTTAAAAAACAAAAACAAAAACGGGCAATGCAACATTAAAGCAAGGCCAAGGTCTTACTTTCCCGGATCTGGCATCTGTGTGCACAGCAGCCGCAGAGACTGAAAACTCCTCCGAATTGAATGAATATTTGCCATCCCCATAAACACAACTTCACAGTTTGGGTAATACTCTGGAGAGAAAAACAACAAATAGAACACATATACATTAAATTTAAAGCCCACATGGCCAAATTTAAAAGAAGCAAAATGCCTATTAACAAACCCATTGCAGCTGTTAATGAAACTGCAGTGTTTTGATGCCTGTTTTAGCCCAGTCCTTTATTACAAGAGGAAAACAGTGCTGAAATGTTAGCTGTTTTTGCAAAAAGTGAGATTTGTAAAGATACATAAAATAGAGGCTGTTACTTAAAAAAAATCGATATACTTCAGTCTCAACCCAGATTTACTTCCTGGACCTTAGCTAGCTTTTTTATTTTGTATTTTATTTAATCTTTATTGTATTTTTTTCCATTACCTTTTAGTCCCCTTATATGCTCCTCCCTGCAGCATCCATTCACCCCCTAACCTTCTCCCCACTAGATGTCATCCTGCTCTCCATCTATGAGTCTGTCCTCATTTCCCTTATTAGTTCAGTTTGTTCATTAGATTCCACAAATGAGTGAAATTATATGGTATTTGCCTTTCTCTGACTGGTTTATTTCACTTAGCATAATGTTCTCCAGGATCTTAGTTAACTTACAGCTCTAGAATCGCTCTGTAAAGAACCTCGCAGAACAATGCATTTCATGCATTCAAATTTCCCCTTGGTACCAGTGCTTTTAATTTCCAGCTCAGATCACATCTGAATAAGGAGCTCAGTGCCTGTGTCTGCTCCATCGGCACACAACTGGCATCAAAGGGGGCCTTCTTTGGAGAAAGCCAGCATTCAGACAGTAGGGATGTCACAGGTTAGGAGACAGGCACTCTGCTAGAGGTTTTTATTTAATGCTTCAATTTCCATGCCAGGTTTTCTAAGTAGAAACCATGTGAGGAGTTTTCTCTCAGACCAGTGATGAGCATACCCACTTGTCAAAGGCAACAAAAAGCTCTTAGAAGGCTGAGAAATTGAACCACGAAAGAAGCAGCTTCCAAATATGAACAGACCTTATTATGGGACAGGATTGACTTTCCTTATCACCTAAAGGTTGGCACAGGGAAGGAGGATTATTTGGTTTCACTGTACCTCCTCCTCTGCTTCTCCCCTGAAAAGAGCGTAGTGTTAAGAATTCAAAGAGGCCCTGGCCAGTGTGGCTCAGTTTGTTGAAGCATTGTCCTGTAAACCAAAGGGTCACAGATTCGATTCCCAGTCAGGGTACACGCCTAGGATGCAGGTCCAGTCCCTAGTTGGGGTGTGAACAAAGACAACCGATCGATGTTTCTCTTTTACATCGGTATTTCTCTCCCTCCCTCCCCCTCTCTATGAAATCAATAAGTATGTCCTCAGGTGAGGACTAAAATTTTTAAAAAATTAAAAAAGAAAAGATTTCAAGGAGCTCTGGCTCTCCCAAGATAGGTGAGAAATAAGGCTTGTCATTCATTTCATATTAAAAACTAAGACTCAGTTGGGCACAGGCTGAACTTACAAGGAAAGAATGTCAGGGGACAAAGCACTATACACCTCACCTGGGCATTCACAGCCTCCTCCTTTGGCTCGGTTCGCAACAGCTGCAGCATAGGAACGTGCATCCAGGATCAAAAGCTTCTGAGGTTGGATGGCTAAATTCTCTGCTCCCGAAGCATTTGACAAAGAAGAATCTAGGAACATCAGCAGTGAGGAAGAAATACTAAATGACCTGCCTCTCCCAGAATTGTGCAAAATAAGAACCACAGGCACATGATTACAGTACCAAAATAAAACAGTAAAATCCACCCAATCAGAACTCTTCATACACAGACTTATCACCTTATTTTCTATTTTGCCTACAATCTCCTATACCCTGTTTCTACATTGGTAGTCCTTTAATGAAGCCTGGTGTTCCCCCATGGTCTGGAGACACAGCAGGTCCCCTACTACATATACACTCCATTTTTGTCACTATGGCAAGAAAGACAAAAAAACACTCTAGTCCTCTTAAACCAAGTTTGAAACAAGACTCATGACTCCTCAAACAATCTCATCAGTTGAAGCTTTGCTCTTTCTTTTTTAGGAAACAAACTCTATGTCTTATAAGGAAAAGGCCAATTCAAAAAAAGGTCCTCATATGCTATAAAAACTGCTGTCATAGGTCTAGGGAGCACCTTACCAAACTCCACATCAGAAAGGTCTCCTGCATTGGGAAAGTCTCGAGAGCTGTTTCTAGTTGACAGCTTGCTGCCACTGGATCGCGAATCAGAGGCACAAGCTTTGGCTACTGACTGCACCAGGTGCTCATCATCAGCATTTCGCCAGCCCCACCAGCTGACCTCCGGCTGCCCACAGCGCGCAATGACAGCTCCATTGCTCTGGTGCCTGTGCAGGGAACAAGACACAACAATTGTACCATCCCAGAGGCCCCATTCAGATGCTCTGTGCTCATACCAAAAGAAAAGTTGTGGATTTTAAACACCTTAATAAACAGCCTGACTATGGGTAAGTGATGGGTTAGCTTCAAGTCCTCTCAGGGCAGAAATCTTACACAGCAACATGAATAAATAACAAAACCTATCTGGACCTTTCTCAATGATCATATCATTTTAGAGATCTCTGTAGTGTTACCAACAAAATGATAAATGTGTATTCTTAGAAAACAAATCAATATCCATATAAAGCAATATCTGTATCTTTATATTTATTTTTGGAAAATGAGGTAAAAAATAATCTACAAATACTACCCTAATTCTGCTAATCAATAGTGAAGCATTATTCTTTCCTTTTTATAGTATACCTGAATAGCCTGGTAGATGCCAAAACAGAAAAATTTGTTTCCTCAGTGACTTCTGTGGGTCCACTGCAGCAACTGGCTGGCTTGGGGATTATTTTCAAAACAGGAACCCACCTTTGGGACTGAAACTCTTAGCTGACCTACAGTGAACTAGTTGACAAAATCTCCTGAGATTTCCTGAATCACAAACTGCTCTTTATTATAGGCAAATCAATGAGTCAGCTACCCTTCCTTAAGCTCTTAGAGGGAAAGGAACAGCATAAACTTCAATAAGCCATACTCTCATAGATCCTTTTTCAAGAAGTTAAGACCAGAAATAATACTCACAATATACTTTAAGATTCTATTAAAACCCAGTTTTTCCTAATTAGGAGTTTTAGTTAGGCAATTTTAGCAATTAAAAAGTTATAAAGTAATATTATTTGGCAAGCAAAAGGAATGCAGTCCTAATACATGCTACAACATGGATGAACCATGAGTGTGTTATGCTAAGTGAAGGAAGCCAGTCACAAAGGGTCACATTCTATATGATTCTATCTATAGGAAATGTGCAGAATAGACAAATCTAGAAACATAAAGCAGATTAGTGGTAACCCAAGGCTAGGGGGACTCTCAATAAAGACATTTTTAAAAAGTTATAAAAATAATCACTTCACTGTAAAAATAAATTAGCAGAATAAAAAGCTAGTAAGCAAAAAAACTTAAATGCCCTTCAATTCTATAACCCAGAGGAAACCACCAATGTCTTACCTCCCATTAAAATTGTTTCTAAACACATATGTGCATACACACATATAACACATATGTACAGTATCTATGGATTTAAGCAAAAATCTACAGATACTAATGCATCTGTTTGTTTTTAATCCTGAAGCTCACAAGCAATAAATTAAATTTGGCAGTAATCAAATTTTACTGAAACCACCAGTTTGCTTATAGTTTTTAAATCCTTCCTTATTGGGAGACAAGTACTTGTATACTTGCCAACATGCTCCACTGGCTCACCTGCTGAATGGAGCCAAACTAAAAATAAAACCTCATTGATTCTTAAAATGCCTACTAGTACATGGTAATAGGTGCTGGGTAACCAATGAGCTGACTGATGCCAAACCTTTAAGAGGCTTGGCAGGGACTTCCCTGAACATCTTTCTCTGCAATGCTTCCCAGCAGTGCCCAGGAGGAACAGTAGATGGCAGTCTTCATCCTGGGTTTCAGGTTTTAAGGGCTGTGGCATTACCGTAGCTAGATTGCAACTGAACTACTGCAGGAGGCAGGTTTTCTGCAGTCTTCTAAAATGCTTTAGAAAGAGAACTAAAAAACACTAACGCTAAAAATCACTAAAGAACATTTCTATCATTTTAACAAACATAACCATAAAAAGTATAAAAATTAAACACTGAAATGTTATTTTTAAGATTTTATTTTATTTTTAGACAGATGGGAAGGGAAAGAGAAAGAGAGGGAGAGAAACATCCATGTGTGGTTGCCTCTCACATGGCCCTTACTGGGGACCTGGCCCGCAACCCAGGCACGTGCCCTGAGTGGGGAATCAAACCAGTGACCCTTTGGTTCACAGGCTGACACTCAATCCACTGAGCTATACCAGCCATAGTTGAAATGTTTAAAGTATCCCTAAGTCCATATTAGGCAAGCTTCCTAAATGACTAGAAGTTTGTAATAATCACTCGATGAATGAAGGGGGGAGCGAGCTGTGACTTGCACTACAGAGGAGCACTCTTCATACCATCTTGCTGTGTTAGAGCAATCTCTGTCTTCAGTGATAAATCCAATTAAGCACTCTCATCGCAGTAAGAGAGAGCACTCATGAGGCGCTGGTTCAGTGCGGCGATGTCAAGTGGCCGCTGCTAGCAGCCTCAGGAGCCACCACTGCAGCCCACAGACAACTAAATTCAGTAAACGCATGCTGGGTTCAAAAGCGCCCTGCCATCCAGGCTGGCCAAGCAAAGGGCGGTAGAGTATCCAAAAGATTCTTCGACTACCTCAATCTAACAACCCACTATGGAGCTCAGAGGTACATGACACATGTTCTGAAACAGAGGGCAGTTCCTGGGAGCCTATCTGATTTTATGTGGACTACATCAAGAACTTTCATTTGTAATCTTTTGAGAGCAGAGTTTCTCTGAGAAATTGCAAATAAAAAATTTTCATTTATATATACTGTATGGTCTCCAGAAAGGGGGAAAAACTCATGGTTCATGCACCCTAGAATAAATTTGAGAAGGAGAAAAAGGCTTCCTATGTTTATTCTAGTAAGTTTTTCTTCAACCTGCACTTTCAGGCACTTTTCTCTACCAACAGGGAGAATTCACCTAAAGCCTCTTACTTTGAAAATGAGAGTCCTTCCCCCTTATGTTCAAAGTCAGCAAACCACACAAATGCCACAGTTACTGACTGGACACAGCTACTGGCCACAGAGCAGCAGCTAGCTGCTCTCCCCATTTGAGCTGGGTCAATCCCTGATAGGGCTCATAAAACATTTCAGTTTTCACTGCTCTCTAATTCTTGTGTCATCCTTCAGTGACAGGTAAATTCCGCGGCCTACTTTTCTAGGACTGTCTGAAAACAATAGTGATGAAATTGAGATTGAAAACTTAATGGGTTCCCCTAGGCCAGAAGCAAATACTCTTCCATCTCTCTCTACTGAGATCAGAACTTGCCTTCAATGGAATAAATTTAAAAAATGGGTTACCTCAGTGGGAATTACAGAAAGAGATAATCCCTTCCTACAATTTCAGTTAGTTCTATGGAATGCCTCCTGGCATGAAAGAGTTTCTAACTAAGCCTCACTAGTTTGGCCCAAATTTACGAAGAGACCAAAAGTTTGCAAACTGGGAAAATGAAATGGAGAATGTGAACATTACAAGGAAATGACATCTGAAACAGTTTGAAAATAAGAGGTAATTACCTCTTAAAATTTTAACATGATTCTGTGAGAACTAAGATAGTCACTGAATCATAAAGGTACCATCAGAAATACAACCTACTCCAGATACTGCTTAGAGAAGTCCAGTATTTATAAATTCATTCAGATGTCATAGCATATGTGCAAGTAAGAACATCATTCCAATTTCAGTAATTAGGAATAGGGTGAGGTCAGTTAAGGAAATTACTCGAGGTGCCACAGCAAGAAATATTAAAGAACTTAAACTCCAATACCTGTGCTTGTCCCCAGGCCACCATCCCCTTGTAGACTTTGCCTCCCTACTAGCTACCTCAGGAATCATTACTGCAATCTACAGACAACTAACTCCGGTAAATGCATGTTAGATTCCTGTCTTTGATCTCTAAGATCTTCTATACAGCCCAGATCTTCTATCTAGCCTTCTTCTCTAAATGCTTCCTCTCAAAGCAGAGCTCTTCTAAGTGCCAAAGGTTTTCGGCCACAAAGACAATCACAGGTGACTCGACTCTATACTCCCAATTTCTAGGACTCATCTTTCTAGATCCAAAGGCCAACATCTGAAACTAAATGCAATAAGCATATTACCTTCCCACAGAATGCCAGAAAAATCTTAAAATAGCAAGACTAGCCACCTTCCTATTAATTTTTTATTTAAGTGTCAATGTTATCACCAGCTGTGTTCTGGCTATACTAATTACTGGTGTGTGACTGGAAGAGCAGCTTTAGCAATAAGGAAGCAGAGAATTGCCTGCAAAGTTTACTGAACCCTCCCTTTCCTCCCCAGGTTAGCAGCATCAGAGGCAGCAGACCACATGCAATGGGCAGTAGTGCCAGACCAGGCTGGGCTGGGCCAGGCTTACTTACCTATAGACGACCACAGGGATGCGCTTCCAGGACCTGAAGCTTGCTACACTTTCTAGTTCTTTGTCAGTGATCCAGGCAGGCACTATGAGCTCTTGTGGATAGCTACCACACAGCCTAACAGGTAAGGTGAAAGAGAAAGAGGGAGAAACACTTGGTGAAATCAGCGTAACGATGTTGATCAAGGCACCCAAAGCCAGTTAAAAGGCAAGGAGGAGCATTAACTGAGTCTTGGCCTGCTCAGCAGAAGGGGCTACCGTATGTGTTTACTTATATATACAAGTATAGCAAGTGATACTGTCTTCGATTGTTCCACTTGACGCTGCCTTTTGGGAATCTGCCAGTCTTAACTATCAATGAGAAAATGGGAAGTTGAGAGGCAGTTACTCCATTGTAACTCTCTGTTGTAACAGAAAAACAGGTCATTTCTAACTACACAAGTGCCCAGTCCAACTACAGAAGTGAGAGTCTGTGTTACCACTACCAGATCCTCAGTTTTTCAGGCTTTGTCAAAGGGAAACAAGTAAAGAAGGACAAGACCCCCAATTTCAAGTTTCCAAAGACCTCATAGGATTATTAATGTATTCTTTGATGTGAATCAAACAGGGTGTCCTAATTATAGGTAACAGAAGCAGCCAGGGGTATATAGAAACAGTACCACAGGTCAGTCTATTTGCATATATAATCACAGTCCCAATTCAGCCAAGTCAGTAATGTGAATAAGCTATTAATCATAATTTCTATAAAATACACTTCATAACAAACTATATTCAGGGAATAAAAGCTCTGTTTTCATTTGTGAAGATGCTAGTAGTTGCATGCTAGTCAGGCTGGTGCCCTAGGAAGCAGTATTTTTGGTAGGATTTTCACTTATAGGACAATCTGCTGTCTCTCCATGGGTAACCCAATGTTCCTGTCAACAGTGAATGCAATTAAGACCTTTAATACAAATCCTAAAATACACCTACTACTGCTACTACACCTCCCCGCTGCCTGCCCTAAATTATCCTATGCATTACAGAAACAGGCAGAAAAAACAAAAAGTGGCTTAGGAATTGGGGAGGTTTTGATCATTCTTCACTAAATACCTCTCTCCTATTCTTAGTTTCCAGAAGATTAACTATTAGGAATTTAAAAACCACTGAACCAGGAGAATGGCTATGACCACGAGTAGCTCTATAAAATTCCTAATACCTACTCACAAACTCCTAAAAATAACCTAGGACACAGTGATCATAGTTAATACACTTACCATAAGTCTTATTCATTTTATCTTGTTTTAAATTTAAAAGTACATTTTTATAGTAGAAAAAACTTTTCAATTTCCTGAATACTAGTTTTGAGGTGAAACGGTGGGCTCACAGACAAGAAGTTAATTAATTATTTTTAGAGACAAGGGAAGGGAGGAAGGGAGAGAGGGAGAGAAACATCAATGTGCGAGAGATACACAGATTGGTTGCCTCTTGCACACCCCTAACTGGGGACCCAGCCTGCAATCCAGGCATGTGCCCTGACTGGCAATTAAACCAGTGATCTTTAGGTGCACAAGTCAACACTCAATCCACTGAGCCACACCAGCCAGGCAAGAAGTTAATTTTTAAAACCCATATAAAATAGAGAGTTTTGAAAACCAATGGCTTTTGAACTCAAATTTTTTAACAAGTTTGTCTTAATTCATAGTTCTTTTTATTTCATCCTATTTTCTGAATATTATATTCCTTGTCCTATATATAATACCACCTAGTAACCAGGTCTTCAGCAAGGACTAGTTGCTCACTTATAGATAAGCAGTTTCCAGGATAGGAAAGGTGAATTACATATGAGCAAAGCCTGTAGTAGCCACAGGCTCTCTGAAACTCCTCCTCCAGTCTCTGGCGCCATTCTCTGTTTTGACTTATCACTAAGAACAGGCAATGGTGTGGCAGGGCTGTAGCTCCCAATTCTTCACAACACCCCAGGTTCTTAACTTCTTGGTCATGATCCATGTTAAGAGCTATGTACAGCAATTAGATGTAGTTTTTCCTAGAAAAATGAAACGCTCTGATGGCTAGCCACAAAAACGCCAGGAAAACTATCATAATTTGTGGCAGCTCAAAGGGCAACAGTATGATTAATGCTTCTGACTGCTGCAGGAAAACTTAAGAGGAGAAGGGTATATTCATTTAAGTCTTCTGGACAATTTTGTTTTAGAGAAATTTGGATCAAAAAAATCACAGAAGTTAACTACCCTCCCCCACCGAAGTATTTATACCTGTTAAGGAAACAAGTCATGAGAAGTATTTAATAATGGTTACATTAATACTTAATGGTTAAATGTTATAATAGCTGTGAAGTCAGTTTCAGATCAATACATATATTAAATAACAGAATAATACTTATGTCTATTGCATGGGATATGAAGTAAAACAGTCATAAAAAACTAGTCCCTAAGAGTTTTTATCACTGCTATAAAATCACTGATGCTACATCTAATGTGACATCAAGTGCTGATGAGAACAATGGAAGCTACCTGCCTACCGGTAAACACAGTGTTATCTAGACATGCATGTGCCAGGAAGAACGGAGAACTGGAGAGAGTAGAAAGGAAGGTTCCAGAATCCTATTAAGTAAGGGTCACTTTCCACTTCAGTGATAACAATGGGAACAGAAGGCTGAAGAAGTACTCTAAAGATCAAGCACTTAAATTTAATATATAAAACTCCATCTGAAAGAAAAGTCTTAAGTTCAAATGTTCTGCCACATGAGAGATGGGGTTTTTTGCAAAGGTACTGGCTATAAAACACAGTCCACAGGGACCTATACAACTCACTTGTACTTCTCATTGATGTTGGAAATCCTCCAGGCATTGTTCATATCAAAACCCATCCGCTCCACTTCATTTTTAAACCTTGATGTCACGTGTTCCCCTAGGAGCCAAAGACAGCAGAAAAGAAGAAATGAACACCATTTTGCAAAACAGGTGAATAAAGGCATGGCTCCCTGCTCGGTTATTTTTTAAGAGAGGGAAGGAAGGAAAGGCAGGTACTGTATAAATAAAACAACATATATTTGGTTTTAGTTTTTTAAAAAATCTGTTAGGATAAGACTGAATGAATGAATGAATAAAGAAATTAATTTTGATGAAGAAGTATATTATCTAAACACTACTATCAACTCTGAGGAGAGTTATCACAGCTCATTTTACAGAGGACAAAACTGAAACTGAGAGAGGTTACTCTGGCAGGTCTGTCTGGTCCCGAAACCCATGTTCTTGTACTAGTCTGGCTGCTTATTGACTTCCATATTCAGAGTGCTGGTATAACATAAGAAATAACAGTAACAGTTCACCAAGTATAGTACTGATCTGGCCAAAAAGTTTGTTGGGTTTTTTCCTTACAATGGCTCTAGTAGCACTCAGTTGTCTTTAATTTCATTCGAAACACTTTTGTTAGACTGTACTGTGACAGCTGTCATATCAGTGTGCATTTTTAAAAAACTTATCAAAATTGGTGAATTTTTGTGTAGCCATTTTAATACTGAAAACAAAAGAAAATATGCAACACTTTGGGCATATTATGTTTTATTATTTCAAGAAAGGTAAAAAAGCAACTGAAACACAAAAAATTTGTGCAGTGTATGGAGAAGGTACTGTAACTGATCAAACATCAAAAGTGGTTTGCTAAGTTTTCTGCTGTAGATTTCTCTCTGGGTGATGCTGTGTGGCTGGGTAGACAAGTTGAGGTTGACAGCGATCAAATCGAGACATTAATTGAGAATAATCAACGTTATACCACACGGAGGATAGCCAAAATATCCAAATCAATAACATTACTGGTGAAAATGAAAAATGTGTCTTCTATTTTACGGAAAAAACTAAATGGACTTGTTGGCCACCCCAATAATACAGAGCACAACTCCTCAGCAGAAACCCTTTAGGCCAGATTTCAGAACTTAAGAATTTTCTGGATCTTAAAATGGTAAATATACTATAAGGTTAACACTCTCAATGGGGCCTACTTAATCAAACATTAGTATTTCCACAATGAAATGTGTGGATAATTCACACTAAATGGGAAGAAAGAAAAGAAAGGAAGGAGGAAAGGAGGAAGGGAGGAAGGGAGAAAGGAACGAAGGAACGAAGGAACGAAGGAAGGAAGGGTGGGTGTCATGGCAGCTCAGATCAGTTCAAGCCACTAAATTAAATAAAAATCTTTCGATTTCAGAGCCTCATAGATTACAGGTAAGAGAAAAGGGAACTATAACTGCCATTACCCAGGAATCTCAGGAAACACCACACTACCAGGTAAAGTGCTAAGCATTTCTAAGACTATCCACCCAAACAAGTGTAACCTGTCTACATTTGCCCTAATGAATTTGACTTTCTCTTCCTTAAGACAGTGAGATACAAAGGCATTAAATGTGAAATAACTTTGTTCCTTTAAAACTCAGAGTACTAAGGCAGTCATTTTATAAAAAAAAACAGACAAAAAAATTATTAAGCAGGACTTCTAATATACAGTGTTATATGTTGTAAAATAAAGGTTGGTGGGTGCTAGGAGAAACTACAATAATAAAAGCACAAAACAGACTGCTTTGATGATCAAAGTATAAAGTTTTTTTCTCCCTGGGAGAGTAGCTTCAAAATAGGAAACAGCAATTACTTGAATGAATTACAATTCTACAAAACTACTTCCCATTTAAAAAGCTTCTCCTGAGCTTAAACTAAACTAGGTATTATCTGTTTTATGCTATAAAAAGATGAGGTTCAGAGGTACAGGAAGAAATAACCAGCTGAATGTATTCCATCTGGAAAAGTTTTAGAAGTAATGTAGGCTTCCATATAGAAAAGAAGCTATCTGAATTGGGGTGCCATCTATCTACAAATTGCAAGGAACGGTGACCACCAAGACCACCAGACGGGGGCGTCTTTCATTTAGAATCCCTATCTGAAAGCTGTAACACTATGGCAACTTCCAAGTTCATTAATTAATGAAAAAAGTTTTCCGGTCCTGTGACACAGCTCCAAGTCTTTGCAAAAGGTTAAAGTAAGTTAATTAATGGTCCTTTACATTAGTTCCTCTTAGAGAAAACACACAGATACCCTAAAAGGGTCCTATAATTATAAAACAATCACTGGCAAAATAATTATCCCTGCCACCACCAACCACCACCATTGGCAATTCACTACATAGAACCGCTGCCCAAAGAAGGACTCAGGACTACCATTTAGAGCATGAGATTCTGAGCTACACAAAGAAATACATACTGTGTAAGAAGCACAGAAAATGTTATTTCAAGTTCCTTAGAGCAAGAGTGAGTTTTAGTCATCTTTGTAACATCTAAAGCAGTGACCTCATAAACTTTGAAACTGACCATCACAACCCACAATAAGGTTTATGTTTTACATCACAATTCAATACAACACGTTTATTTTTAAAAATGTTTCATAAAATAATACCCACTCTTACCATGTGTGATGCCATGTTGATATTTTCTATCCTAAATGTTATATTTCCTATTTCATTTCTTTTTAAATTTTTAAAATTTATTTGTTGTTCCACTTATTTATGTATTCATTGGTTGATTCTTATATACGTCTTGACTGGGGATCTAACCTGAAATCTTGGAGTATGGGGACGATGCTCTAACCAACAGCTACTAGGCCAGGGTTCATATTTCATTTCTTAAAACTGTTCCATGACCCACCAGTGGGTCACAACCTACAGTTTGAAAACCACTGCTTTCGGGGGAGGGGGGGAATCTCGCTACAGATCTTGCATCAATTCAACTGGCTTTTTTGCCAAGTTGTTAGATGTTCACTTATGTTTGTTCAGGCAGAAAAGTGAATACAACGCACATATACTGCTATATTTTGCTTAAGAATATCCCTCTCAGGCTCTGGCTGGTGTGGCTCAGTGGACTGGGTGCTGGTCTGAGAACCACAGGGTCACCGGTTCGGTTCCCAGTCAGGGCACATGCCTGGGTTCTGGGCCAGGTCCCTGGTTGGGGGCACCTGAGAGGCAACCACACATTGAAGTTTCTCTCCCTCTCTTTCTCCCTCCCTTCCCCTATCTCTAAAAATGAATAAATAAAATCTTTAAAAAAAAAAAGAATATCCCTCTCAGAATTTTTATGTCTTCACTGATTCAACATTAGATATGTTTAATATCCCAACTTTTTTGCCTGAATTACTCAGTATTTTAACATTTTAATACACCTAATGCATACACAAGGCATTTAGATACCAAGTATCCATGGACCTACCACTCACTTTTAGAAACAGTCCCACTCTGAAGCCCCAGAGTACCCATACCTGATTGGATGCACCCATGTCCCTGCCCTAACCCTTCCAGAGGCAAGCACTACTTAGCCGCCTTGAAATTTTTTAATTCCTTAAGGGATACTGGAATTGTAACTCCTTACTAGGCACACTCTTGACGACACTTTCCTCATCGAAAATGCTCTATACTGGCCTAGCCATGATTTTATCCTTGTTTATTCTAATTTGTGTTCCTCTCAAATGGCTAAAATATAAAAGGCTCTGCGTATTACACTAAACCATGTTCCACTAACGGGGGAGTTGGGGCGGGAGGGTGTAGTTCTGGCCACTAAGGTTCCAAGTATGACTAAAGAGTTTAGGAAGCCCGTGAATGGCAGACTTTTCTGGATGATACTATTTAAGAGGTAGAGATGGGTGCATATGTATAGTACATGAAGTTAAAGCAAGTTTCCTGGCAATTTTGTGAAGATAGATTTTCAATCTCAGCTATAAATTTTCTTATTTTTTAAATACAGATGCCAGGATCCCATCTCAGACTTTCTGGATCTGAATGTTTGGAAATGAAGTCCAGGTAGGTATATGTTTATTTATATACATATGCAGTGACTCTGATGTATGATCTTGGTTAAGAATCAACAATGTAAAAGAAGCCTTAGATTTCTTGTATCCCTTTATAATCTAGAATTATTTCAGTATTCCCTAGATCTTCATCCTTTTTAGCTAAGCACCATGGAGAACACTTAGATAAAGAAGGCTTTGTTCCTGCACTCAGGAAACTTACAGTGAATTGGGGGAGCATTGCTCTGAAAATGAGGTGAAAGCTGAGGGCCACCTGCGTGTTTAAGGACAGTTAAGTAACAGAGAGCTCAGCCAACTGTAGTTTAAAATTAGTGAATCTGGAAGCAGGCAATCTAAGACTGTTGTCTCTGCTCTGCGATGTTGGCAGGACCCAGGCTTTCTAGCCTCAACACCATCCTTAGTGAGTTAGCTTTTGTCCTCATGCTTAATGCCTCATGTCCTCACTATGTCTGCTCCATTTCCATGATCTCACATCTCCAGATTATCTCATTAGCCAGAACTGTGTCACACAGCCAAACTAGCTTCTAAGATCTGGGAGACTGGATATTTTTCCTAGGTACATGTTCACCACAAACAAAATCAGGGTTCACTCTCAATGTGTCTTCTTCTTTATATCCTTACTTATAGGACTTCCATTCAGCTAGATTTCAGGTATTTCTCAATGACGGTTGTTCTATAATTTAGTTGTAATTGTGATGAGAATGTGGGAGGATTTGAGTATCACATTTACCTACACCACAATCTTGACTGGAAGCCATCCCAATTTATTTTAAATATTAAAGCCATAGTTTTTTGTTTGGCTTTACATTTCCACTTCAACCCTTGCTGTCTCCCTCCCCCACTCCCATCCTCGAATGAGGATTTGTCTCTTTTTTACATTAGAATTTCTTGTTTTTATGGGAATGAAAACTTTTTTTAAAGCAACAAGTCCCTCTATCATAATCACAGTGTCAATCAGAAGTCTAAAAATGCTCCCCCTCCCAAAAAAGTCCAGCTCCCTGGTTCATTCTGAGTACTCGAGCCCACAATTACACACAACTTAAAGGCCTGGGATAGAAGGTCTAGGCCCCTACCTATGTCAGGAAAAACAGTACCAAAGTTGAAGAAGGTGAGAACTAGCCCTCCCAATTTTCAAACATGGAGAGAGGAATCATTCTCTTCTATGAATAAAAGTTCCACTACAGTCATCTAAATGTACAATTAGTGGACGGCACTCAAACTCAGCAGACGGACTCTGCTGGCAAGAGCTTTTACTTTATACTAAACAGGCAGTTGCACAACTGTCTAAGACCCACAGTCATGTGCGGTTCGTGGTTAAACAAGATGTGCTTAATTGGCATTTCACAGAAGAGAGGTCAGAGAAGTGGGCCTGATGCTACTACACTGAATTGCCCAGTCATCTGTCAAGACTTCAGATTAATGCTCAAGTACAGAACAATCCCCAAGAAGGCCATTACAATGAAGAGAAGTTGAACATACGGGAGACAAGATTTAAGCTTTTAGCCCATTCCTTTCTTAGCATTAGAAATGGAGCTAAAAGCAGAGTCAAGAGGTTTGCAATGGCTTTTGCAAGTTTCACAGATGATCTCCAATAGCAATGCTGATACTTCTTCCAAAGCAGATTAAGACCTAGAAGACCTAGAGCTGTGGCCACAGTGTGGCTGGCTTAACTATAATAGGTTCGACAGTCAGAAACTTAAATTTATATGAATACAAGGTAATAATGTAATTTTCCCAATTCCCTCCTCTCAGACACATTTTATTCTTAACAGGATAGACAAAGAAGAATCCATAAAAGTCTTTACTAACTGCTGAAAGACTAATCTAACTTCTACCCCTCAGCGTCTATGCTTGTGATCTCATGTGTTGGGGCAGATTATACAAAAGCATCACTTTGAAATATTTCAAGTGCTGTCTCATCCTAAAGCCAACTTATAAAAATGTGGTTGTCTGGTATGCACATTTTGGTGAGTAATGATGTCACTGCCACCAACACTCAATAATATTGGGAGGAGACAGGAGAAACAGGTTGACTGGCTTCAAAAATGCCACCACAGTATTTTTTAACTGCACGTTTTTCCTCTATATTTCACAACATACATAAAAGGAAAAAAACATATATATGCACTCACACAAACCAAGTCAGTGAAGTACAATAAGATTCCATGTGAGTGGCAGTAGGTTAACTTCCATGTGGACTGTATATACTGGGAAGAAACAAAATGCAACCTTTACTTAAAGTTCCAACTAATCAGTTACGATGGCATGGCATCACCTTGTACATTCAAAACTTCCAAAATGTTTTCACAAACATGGCACACAGGAGGTATACAAACATTTACTGAACTGAACTCTCCAGCGTAACGTATCTGATCTTCAGGATACCCAGATTAGCTTAGGCAGAAAGGACAAGAATGTCCCAGTTTGAAGAACAAAGGAACTAAAGAACAGAGAGGATAAATGGTTTACCCAGTATTATTTTTTTAATTAAATGGCAGAGTACGGATTTGATTTTAGTTTTTCTAGTTCCTGAGTACTTTTACCCACCAAATGCCTCTATCAATCACAAACCCATGAAGAAACAGAGGACATTGCGGACAGTTGTAAAGCCTGGTGGCCATAGAATACCAAATATTATCAGGGAGGGAAGGACCTGGAACCAAAGTCATCCCAGCTCAGGACAAAACCATCCATAATTAAAAGACTAAAGTGAAGTTCTGACCTGCCGTAACTTAGGAATATCCTAAGAGCTGGCTCAACTCCAAAAGAAACAACTAAAATTATCCAGGGAATAAGGAATCATCTAAAAAGATGAGGTACTTTCAGTGCGTGGTTGTGATAAAACAGATTAGGAGAAAGCAAGCCTTCTTGACTAAATGCTGGCAACCCGAAACTAGGGCAATACCTTTGGAGTTAGGAGTCTTAAGCCAAATGTACACATAAGAATTGTGCATTTCATTGTGTATAAACTTCACTTCTAACAAAAACTTGAAAAGAAGCAGTAACAAAGAAAAGAAAAAAATTTAAAAATACAATGGCATCTCAATAAAGAAAAAAAAGAAAATGAGAGATGCAATGGGTAAGGGAGTGAAGTGAGAGGCAGTTTAAAAGCTCATTCTCATAATTTTCCAAGGTTGGTGTGATCTCTTGCAGATGACACCTCTTTCTGCTGGCCTGACCTGGCTTGTGGGAAGCTTGGATTCCTGAGGCTTTTTTGAGGCACAACAAGGACAGGAGCCTCTGTTTTTCATCTCTGTATCCACAGCACTTCACACGGTCAGCTCTCAATAGCTGAGAACTAGGTTTAAGTTCCAGCTCTGTGACTACCTACCAGTGGGACTTGGCAACAGCATTACTTCTGAGTCTCCTTCTCTTTGGCTCCCAAAACAGAGATACCAGCCTATCCCGCCTGTTTGATCGGATCATAAGGGCCAAACAAAAATACATATCAAAGCATCTTTTAAAATAAGATGATGTCTGTGGTTGTTAACCAAATATAAACCAAAAACTTCAACCAGTGAATGAGCCAGAAGAAGCTGATGCAAGCATAGCTAGATTATCCTCAAATGTTTAAAATGACTCAGAGCAGGATTGTTAAGATTAAAGATTCACAATTAAAAGCTGAGGTTTAAAAAAAAACATCCCAAGAGTAAACTTTATTGGAAGAGAACTCAGGACTCTTCACTGCGCAGGAATTCAAGACATTGCTCCCAAACTGGACACACTACAGACTGAATGTTGGACGAGCAAAGTTCTATGTATAGCAACATAAAGTTCACGGACAACTACATGCAGAGAAATAATATGAACTTAGTAAAAGCCATTTCTGAGGGAGAAAGATAGTACATGGGACAAAGATGTAATGAGGAATCAGGAAGCCTGGGTTCCAATACAGGCTCAGCTTTTCTGTCTGACCTAAAGGAAGTCATCTAGCCTCTCTGGACCTCTATTTCATCTTTTTGGTATGAAAAGGGTGACAACAGGTACTTTGTGACTTGAAAATTCAAAGATAGTGAAAGACCACTTTGTACTCTGCTATTATGTAGGCTAACCTCACACTTCTGTACTTTTATTCATGCTACTTGTGCTATTTTTCTTTTCCCCATTCTCTAGTCAATAAACTCTCACTCGAACTTCAAAGCCACTTCTAACGTGAAGTCTTCCCAGGCCTGTGTACAACACTCACAGCTCCTTTCCACGAGGTTTCCAAAACAACCATTAAATCTTACTATAGTTGGTTTTAGGTCCAGTAAATTGTGATATCAAATCTTGTGTTCTTTCTTTTCCCTAAAAAGCAGGAACTGTGTTCTACTGAGGTTAGAAGAATGATGGGCACATGCTAGGTGCCACATAAAATATACATTTGATTGAATATATGAATATTTAGGAGTCCCATTTCATGTTAAGTTTGAAAAAGCCACCATTTGCATATTTTAGAAAAGGCCTACCTGGTCGGCACAGGTCTCCATGTTGCTCTTTTTCACTGGCGTAGACCTCCATGCACCAAGCATGGTATGCAAACGAGAAGAGATCTTCTATTTTAGCAGGTGGTCGGATTGCATTGTTCAGTCTCTTAAGCCACTCTTGACACTGCTCAAAAGTTGAAAACTGACACCTTTGTAAAGCCAAACAAGTATGGATGCAATCAGAAGACAGATAACAATGAAACCTAACGGAAGTCACATTTCAAGAGTGCCTACTCATGGTGAAGTGATAACAACAGTCAAGAAAGCATCAGAGGTGGCCATTCACATGTTTATCATTTATAATAAAAACAGGCCAACAAATTTTAGCCAATGGTACAAAATGTCAAAAAGAGGAAACCTGGACAATGTGGAAAAATTATTTTGTTAGACTAATGAAATCTCTTCTGAGATTGATTAATGTCATTTATTAAAGTAAAATGGCAGTCATTTTCTTCCCTAAGTGGAATGTCCTTCTACTTTTTCCATCAAAGCTTTATAGTTGTTCCTTTCAACAAGTATGTTTAGAGAAGTTCTTTTGGTTTTGTTATGATATATTAAGCTGAGTTCAAATCACAGCAATACTTTTTGTCACTTAGGGAATAATTTCAAAATGTGTCTATTTAGCAACTAGAATAAATCAGCAACTTTAGATGCAAAATAAGATATAGTACATTATGGTATTCGTGTGATCATGTAGGGAACAAAATAATTCTATTATCAATTGTAATTTTCAGAATACATAACTTAGAGGTTAAACTAATTACTGTAAAATTACTTTACCTTTTCAAATGAAGACAGTGTTTAAAACTGAGGAATTAATAAGCGAGCTTTTTAAATTGTGAGCTGTAGCCAGTATCTATCAAAAGCAACCCAAATCTCAAAGATTATAAGGTAACTTTAAATATTTACCTTAAAACCAAGGAGGTCTCTTAAACCTCTTCCTTGTCCTAATCAGTGTGGCTCATCAATATGCCAACATACGATGTTTACTGGCATACCAGAATAGGTCAAAGAAATAAAGTAAAAACTTGGGAAATTTAAAACTCGCAAAGCTATTAAAGTTAAAAAGGCATTTCAGGCATCATTTTTGTAAACACTAAAGATTAGCTCAAATAAAAACATTAATGGATGCTAAATCTATGGAGAAATTTGATGAGAACCAGTAATCAGCATTGTCTTAAAGTGCCTCCCATAGATTATTTATTAGTAGCAAAGGAGAAAATTTAGAAATTATATAGAAAGCAGGTGACACCTTGATAGAGTGATCAAAGTTAACATCACCAGTAAGGTACAGGTGGACACTGTTTGCCTCCAGACATCATACAATACCCTGAAAAGGACACAACCTCATACGTATAATGTAACAGCTCAGAATGTGCAACCTAAATTTAATCATGAGGAAACATTGACAGACACAGTATTCTTCAAAATGTCATAAAGACAAAGGTGGTGAAAAATGTTCTACCCTAAAGGGGGCTGTAGAATCATGCCAACTAATTCAGTAAACCTTGTCTGGTTCCTGTTGTGACCCAGAAGGCAGAATGCCACAAAGGGCATCATTACGTCAAATGACAAATTTGGAACAAGAATAGTAGACTGGATAAAAGTATTTTAAGTGTAAAATAGTGAAATTGATAATAATTCTATGATTATGTAAGAAAATATCCCTATTCTTAGGAAAGCACACTGAAGTAGTTCAAGATAATGAGCCATGACTATATTAACTTACTTTCAAATAGGTAAAAGAATCTCTCTCTCTCCTTCTCCCTCCACCCCCTACCCCACACACACAGCTCCTACAAGCAACAGAGCAAATGGGGTAAAATGTTAACAATACAGGTGTTCTTTGTACTATTTTTTTCCATTTTTTGTAAATTTGAAAGAATTTCCAAATAAAAAAATTTTTTAAAGATTTTATGTATTTATTTTTAGAGAGAGGGGAAGGGAGGGAGAAAGAGAGGGAGAGAAACATCAATAGGCTGCCTCCTGCACACCCCCAACCAGGGACCTGGCCCACAACCCCGGCATGTGCCCTGACTGGGAATCAAACCTGTGACATTTTGGTTCACAGGCTGGTGCTCAATCCACTGAGCCACAGCAGCCAGGGATCTAAATAAAAAATGTAAAAATATCTTTCAAATAACAAAGTAACCTAAAATATTTCAGACACTAACTACTTGGAAAAATATTCCTAACAAGGCTGATCCTCAAAAGCTGTTTTTCTATTACCAAACCAGATCCATGCTTTAAAAAATATTTTCCACACTAAACAGAAGCATAAACACACCACATACCTGATAACTTTGCAGTCTTTGCAAGTCAAATGAAGCTGAAATATATCTCGGCATTCAACACTTTCTATAAGCTGTAACGGAACCTGCAATTAAACGAGATAAAGTCCCCTTAGTCAAAAAAGGCACTGACTCTGTAGTTCCTCAATGTGTCCAATAAGAGTAATTAGAAAGTTCCACAGGGGAAAGGAGCAAACAACTGCACACTTATCTGGATCAATAGGACTCAATGATCTACTACTGAGTGAATTAGGGACTGAGTGAATTAGGGTTTCCCCTTTCTCTATCTCTAAATCAAGGACCCGAGTCATGAAGAGGAGGCACCACCTCTGGAAGAACAGGGAAATATGTCATCTCTCAGGCATCAAACTCACAAGCTCATCACTCAAAGTATTGTACTACTTGAGATTGCTATAGTCATCTGTGATATGTAATGACACAAAAGCTGAAGGGAACTAGAATGGTGATCCTGTCTTGTTTACAGGAAAGAGCTGCAGATCAAAGTGCGTGTCATTTGCCCCAAATGACAATATGAGTCTGTGGCTTTGTGGCAACAAAGGAGCATCCTGGAAAAGACTAGGAGCCTAAACTGCCTATAAGCTGCACAGAAAAGACAACCGGGCAGTAGCTGCTGTCCAGGCCACACAGTGGGCAAAGGTCCTAAAACTAGCTAGGTCTAATTTGTTTTAAAAGACCAGTTGAGAAACCCTGTTTGCCAAGTGGAACTTGAGATATGAGCAAACCAGAATGATTTTCTCCCTGTCAATCAGGTCAGTAGACTCTACTGAATGAACCCAGGAGTATAAATACAACAATAAAGAGGATCAAAGAAGGCAGAAGACAGATAGAAAGGGAAAGCATCTGGACAGGGTGACAAAACTTCAAATTGACATGAGACTCCTCCCCTTCACCCTCCACTCATCTGGACTCAACCCCTGGCTTCAAAAAGCAATTTTCAGAACTTCTAAAGCCTGGTTAAAAAAAATAGCGGGTACTCTTGCTCCTTGGTAAAGGTTAGACCACTGCCTCTGACACTGTATCATGGTAACCAAAATATGACTATGGGAGTTGCAAGTAGCATTCAAACAATTTCATGTTTAGCCTGAGAAGAGGGAAGCATTTTTCTCCAACACAGACAGAAACAAGTGCACGCTGCCTGCAGAGGGTGGCCTTCATGTTAGCTGAGCCGTTTCAGAAACCCTGTCCCACCATGCAGTTGCCAAAGTTAGCAGAGAACTCTCGGAACAAGTATGTGGGGATCAAAAATAAAAAGACAAAGAAACAGAAACTGGGGTAGGGATTTTTTAAAAAGAGAAGAAAGCAAAATAACAACATTCAGATATTAGTGGGGAGTTTCTACCTCAGGACCAGAGCCTTCTTGCTTAGTTCTAAGTCTATAATCTACAAAATTCCCTTACATTGTAATAGGACTGAGGAAGAGAAACACTATGAAATCTTGCCTGTGTTCTGAGAAAAAAAAGAAGCACTGGTCCTGTTTTTAAGTCCTTAACCCCAACGCACTGTGAGAAACTGCAGCTGATATAGCTAAAAATTCTTTCAAGGCGTGTACATCTAAGAAGGAAAATACCACCACCACTATTTCAGTAAAAGAGAAATAGAGATTAAGAAGAGAACATTGATTCACTCTCAGAACAGTCCACTGGATATTCTATAAGAGACTCTCATATGTTTTTCTTTTCTTATGTAGCCCCTTTCTCCCTTTGTCAACCCCCTCACTCCTGGAGGGAAAATGTGACGGCAAGACTGACAATTAAGAGGCGTGAATTCTAATATCAATTTTCTAAAATTTTACCAACTAAAATTTTGCCTGCTTCCCCCCTTCCTATATGTCACCAGCCTCTGCTTTCTGAACCTCAGTCACAATTTAGGAGTTCCCAGGTATAGGGAATGGGAAAGAGCCTGGGGGACAGTGAGAGCGAGGTTTACAAATCCACATGGCTATCTCGGCAGTCACCTGCATCCCAGGTCTCTTTCGATTACTTGAAAACCAACTAATGCTATTAGCAGCTGCTGGAGACAGTGGACACCAGCCTGTGCTACTTAGTTACAAAGAACAGGTAAGTTTTATATCCCTCCTACTGGACCAGAGACTAAGGACCTATGCCCAGACTTCCAGAAAAAGAATAATGGAACATCTCAGACCATGCAAAAACCTAAAATGCACTTGATACACAAATTTTCATGTATTTTATCATCACAAACTTAGGGAAAAAGAATAAAAATGTTGATTGCTGATATGCAGATAACTAGAAACTACCAGAGTACATCGTGTGTACTCAAGTCATGGATATAGAAAACAGCAGATTTTAATACTCATGCAGATTGTTACATGCACTGAAGTTTAATAAGCAGCAAGAAGAGGAACATGTAAAAAAAAACAACACCTTGATTTTATACCAAATGAACATCTTCCTTCTTTCTTCTCCTTCCTACCTCAATGTCCCCATCTTCACTGCTCCCTCCATGGAATGCCTCCTCTTCTAAAAAAGGCACAACTGACCTTCTTTTCCTCTTCATTTCTCCAGCCAAAACATACTGTTTCCCTACATTTCTAAGGCCCACTCCATTGCTTTAGGCTCCTCACCTTTCCTCACAGATGAAGAAGATCTCTTACGATTTCTTTAACTAAATATACCCAAAATCCATTCTCATAAGCAAACAATTACGGATTCAAGAGCAAGACCACTTTACAGCCCAGGAAGGTAAGCTAGTGACAAACTCCATAATCCATGTCTGTCCTCCAGTGCAGGCTCCTTCCATCGTGTATATGGTGCACCTTTCTTCCTCTTAAGATCGCCCTTCCCTTCTGTATGAGTGTTACGTTAGTTCTATCACATGAAGGCCTCTCTACCAGGGATCTTCGAGAGGAAAACAGAATTTAAACCAAGATTCCTTAGAAGCAATTCTATCCATGGAAGAGTAATAAGAAATCTAAAGTCACATTCAAATCCTCTCTAGCCCACTAATTCAAGTTATAGCAACTAATTTTCTTTTTGCTATTTTTTGCTCTACCTTGTTGCTGTCAGGAAATTGGACCTCCCTTTACAGTGCTCTTCCTCTTATAAATTCCACCAAACTCTCGTTCAAAACAATGCATCAAACACACACAGTGCTGTTAATCAATTTCTCAAAAGGCCAGAAGTTAGATCATGAACACCAAAATTCATAAGAGCATCAATCCAAAAAAGCAGAAGAGCAGCAGTTAAAGATTTAGTAGACATGCACAGGTATTAACGATCCATAGGACTGTCTCATGGTCGGGGGGTGGGCTGTGCACGCACGTGCACATGTGTATTGTTTTTAAACACCAGAATTTAAAAGTGGGATAATTTCTACCTTTTAAAAACAAATGTCTTTTTTATAGCGTGAATGGGAAGTACTAATCTTTATATGTATTTGAAGTAGAAATGATAATAACCAAGTGAAATCAAGTAACAATTCTAAACCTAAAATCTGTAATAAACTGTGAAATATCTGGGCACTAAATCTTATCATTCAAAAACCAGTCCTAAAAAGAAGACTGTCTCAAGTTAAAGACACAAATTTTTATTGCTCTCCTTTGGTATTTATAAGCTACTTTTCCAACACAGGTTTCAGATACCAGTACTGGTATATGAATGCTAAGGCCAAAGTGCATTAAGTGTTATAATAATAACCTCTTACTGATGTTCGGGGAATGTAGATTTTTGCCGTACTACAGCTAAGACAACAGAAAATGTGAAAAATGCTAAGAAAGGCTGCTACACTTCTGCCTTTTCCCTCAGAAGCATTAGCAGGACAGCTCTAGAAAACAGAAGTTTGAATGTCCTTTTAAATACTCATGTTGATTTTACAAACGATTTCTAGTTGAAATTCAGTTTATATTGTTTGAAGGTCACAATTCTACCTGCTTATGTATAAGCTGTGGGGCTTTATCCTCACCCCACAAATTGTTCTCATTATAGGGTACCACTAGAACTTTGACTAGTAAGAGGGGAGAGACTCATGCAAAGAGGGCACATTTTGCTTACTCGCAAGGTGAGCAACTGGCATTCAAAACCAATTTGTTCCAAGCACATGTGCAAAAACCACCTAGGTTTCTCAGGCTACTTACTGTGATTTCAGAAGCAGTAGATTGAAAGGCAGTCTATATTGAATTATACAACAAAAACTGTTTTAAACTTTCATGAATTCCACTTGAACACTTATTTGTTTATAAATTAGCTGAGCATCAGAGAAATATACCTGTACATATGTAAAAGTAGTTTGGGCAAAGCACAGAATGGGAGCAATTCATACCTTCAATGCTACCAATGAACTCTACTAAAAAGGTTCTTGACCCTAGAAATTGGAAACTTGATATCCAATGAATGTGTGTGGATTAAAGTAATGATGTTTACAGTATCTAAGTCTACAGATTTTCACTCAATATGCTGTGAAATTAAAAGAAAATATATGTAATGAGCAGTAACTAGACTTATAATGGTGCAGTGTATACAAAAATTGAATTATAATGTTGTACACCTGTACTATATGTATGTAATCTTGTATACCAATTTTACCACAATAAAAAAAATTTTAGGAGACTATATACCAGCTAGCTATTTAGAACTTCATGACAAATTATTTTCTGAAATACTATATTTATTGATTTAAAAGCATACAAAATGATGCAAATTGGAGCATGCCACAATATACACTAGCACATTTGGGCTTCGATAGTTGAACTGTGTTTGATTTAGATTTAATAACCTTTAAAGGGAGCCTCTTGAACTCACATATTTTATTGAAATACTTCTCTGACGAGGGAGGGAAAGAGGAAGGGAGAAGCACTACCACCAACTCACTGGTCTCCATCCAGCAACTACCTAGCAGGAGCCACTGTTTCCTGGAGTAAACACATGTTTTAGGAACCTTAGCACTTACTGTGATGCAATTAACCTATTTATATGGAGAAATCCTAGTCTCCTTCCATCTGAAATGTTTAAAGTCACTGTACTGCCAAAATACTTTTGCACAATAATCTTTCTGTACATAGCCATTATCTTGGGCTTTTTAAGTGACACATAGGCTCTGTGCCTTTGAGGGTTATAATGCTATCTGAGAAAACAATTTTATGTGAGGAAATGAGTCAAAAGTATGTACGGTGGTAAGTTTTCTTAAGTATATACCTCAATCACAAAGGGGACCAACAATCCCACTAAACACCTACTTATACAACTACTCTTACAGACGATAACACGGGCCTATCACACAGATAAGTTGTTTTAAAATGAGTTTTGAACCTAAAAAGGGTTTTCAAATGATCTAATACCCATTTCAAGCCCATATTAACTTCAATTCACATAATAAAGGGGTAGGTTTGCAGCTGTTAGTACATGAAACTGTTTATTTTTGTATTATTACTTATTAATTATTGCATTATTTATAAATCTGCTTTTGTCCACTCTTGTATTTACTAAATATCATGGTGCCAGAAGATACACTGGATTCTGAAGACACAAAGATGATTAACAAAAAATTTACAACATATCTGGTATGTTGTAAAGGTGTATTCAAGATACAGAAGAAGCCAGAGGAGTGTAATAAACTTCCAGGGACTGAAAAAGGTGTCACAGAAGAAGTTATCCCTTGGGTTTGGGTTTTGACAGATGAAGAGAAGTTCCCTGGGCAGGAGAGAAGAGACAGAACTCAGAGTTTGAGATATGGCTGAACAGTCTAAAGAGGGTAGTTTTATTAGCACCAAGGGGAGAGGGGAGAAAAGAGGGAAACAGAAAAGCTGGTAGGGACCAAGGCCCACTTACCCTGACATTGTACTAAGTAATTTCATCATAAAAGTGTTCGAGGCTTTTAGGGCTGGTAAATGACATGATCAAATTCATGCTCGCTCTCCCACAGGCCCTATTCTGGAATAGATCTAAAAATACTTCCAAAAATACTTTGCCTTAAACCAGTAAGCTCAGAAATAGGGGACTGTATGGAAAAAATGCAATGGTAAGAAACTAAATCATCCCCACGTGTAATTTAAGTAGAATTTCACTGATTCCAGCCACTTAAACATAATTTAAACACAAAACTAAGTTGGGTGATTCTGCTTATTATAGAAGCCCCCCTTATCTGTGAGGGATATGTTCCAAGATCCCCCAGTAAATGCCTGAAATCAAAGAGAACTGAACCCTATATATACTATGTTTCTTCCTATACATGAAGTAGTTCACACCACCTCCCTGCCACAGGTCAGTTTTGCTTTCTGCCATATGAGTTACTCACAGGTCAACTCTGGTCTGAAAATATTAAATGGAAAACTCAAGAAATAAACAAATCCTAAGTTTTAAATTGCATGCCACTTTGAGTATCATCATGAAATCTAACACTGTCCTGCCCCATCCCACCCAGGACATGATTTAACCCTTTGTCCAGCATATCCACATTGTCATGCTACCTGCCCATTAATCACTTAGTAGTTGTCTTGGTTATCTGATCAATGGTCACAGAATCACGGTGCTTGTGTTCAAGTATCCCTTATTTCACTTAATAATGGGCCCAAAGCCATTCACGTATCTTTTATTACTGTATATTGTTATAACTGTTATATTCTCTTACTATGTCTAATTTATAAATTATACTTTATCATAGGTATGTATGTATAGGAAAAAATAGTATCTCAATATATACAAGGGTAGGCAAAAATAGGCTTACTGTGTTGAGTATGCAAAAAAGTTTATTCTTGTACTATATGGTTTTCCATACTCACAACTGTAAACCTACTTTTGCTTATCCCTGTGTAAGGTTTGGTGCTATCCACAATTTCAGGCAACCACTGGGGGCCTTGGCATATATTCCCCATAGGTAAGGGGGGACTATTTTACATATCTTTTCACTTAAAGGGCACACTTTACAACTGCTCTTTGGCATATCCCAATTGCCAGCATCACTATTCTTGCACTTTGGGGCCATCGGGGATGGTGCAAGATTTCGTCACACTGCTCAGAATGGTGTGCAACTAAAAACTTATGAATTGTTTATTTCTGGAATTTTCCATTATTTCCAGACCACAGGTGACCACAGCTAACTGAAACTGAGGGAAGTAAAACTGCACACAGCGGGGGACTACTATATTACTGTCATTACTTTCACAGTAGCTGGTGGGGGATTTCTGGTTGCTGGGATTTTATCAGAGTTTCTATCCTGTCCCCTCCTATGACGACCACCAAATTCCAAATGGACCCTTAACACAGTGCTGTATGGTATGAAAATACAGCATGCCTCTTTCCTTGATGCATCTGATGTGTATTATTAGATGATGAACAGAAAACTTATGTAACAGCTATGATCACAGCCCAAACCTAGAAGCCAGAAGGAATTTAGGCCACAATGGCTCCTGGATATAAATGCTTAACTACAAAGAATAAATACTACATAAATAATAAAAGCCGACTATAAAAAAAATGGCATCCATTTGAGTCTTCTGACCAAAAAAAAGCGGGGGGGGGGGGGAGGCAATGAAGGAGTTGAGTAACTTTTGGACCACTAAAGTGGCAGATTTCAAAGAATCCCAAATTAACCTCAAAACACACAATCTGAATGAAATTATAGTCTTGAACTTTTATAAGATGTCATAATACATTTCTCTGGGCTAGACCCAAAGTACAGAAAGGCACAATGCTAGCAAGAAAAGAAGGAAGAAAGCAATCATTTTAGTGGAAGTATATGAACTGTCTGTTGTGCCTTTGCGGTGAAAGGCATGTTAACTGCAAACTATTAATAACAGCAGTACGCCGGAAGAACCAGTTCATTAAGAGTACCCTCATAACTAAAAAGGGTAAATACACTCAGGAATTGAGAGGCTTCCTTTCTTCAGCAATATATAGTCCATTAAACAAATAAACATTATACTTAACTTCTATGCTTATACCACTTAAGGAGCCATTAGACTAACTTCGTCCTATGACAGTCTGCACTGAACTCAAAGTATTTAATAGAACTCATCATTTGACATTAAGGTCCAGGAAATTATCTCAACTGAGGCAGTAGTAACTATTAAAGATTGAAAAATAAAAGTCTATGAAGCCTTTGCACCCTTATAAAGCTTAATGACACAGCATTACCTAGCACAAATCAATTCAGTGTTACTAAACAATGGACACCTCAGCTCACAACTATGTATATCATTTTAAATCAAGCATTACAACTGCTTGCTAACCTAGCGTCCCCTGGGTGCTACACTGAGAGAAAAGCAGAACTCATACAGTTTTCATACCCAACCCTGTATAACACTCCTCTCTTTGAGAACATTAGCAAATTTTTTGACTTCCCTTTTTTATCTACTTTGGTTGGTAATTACTTACATTAACAAGAGACTCCTTGAACTTGATGTGAAGTCTGTAATTTGAAAGGGCAATGATGGCATCCTCAGCACGGCCCACATACTCTGTGCTTTCTCCATGAAGTTCAAGGAAAGGAACCTTTAAAATGGAAGCAGAAATCCTTCAAAGTTCTGAAGCAGTAAATCAAAGTTTTCAAACACAGACCAAGTGAATGGATGACAAGTCCTCCGTCACTCAAACTTAAAACACAGTATGTGAGTGGGTAAGGGACTTAAAGAGACTGGGCTTCTATCCACATAATTCAAATATACCTAGTTATTCAAATTCTAGACTAATGAAGGAATGACACAGAGATGATCACTGCAAACAGTGAATTTTCAGGAAATAAGTCTTTCTAAAAGGAGGTATATTTTCTAGCTTGCATTTCTACTACGTGCACGGTTTAGGGGAAAAAAAGATATGCTATATAGTACATTATTTCAAACCATTAGTTCTACTACATTATTACTATCATGCTAAATACTTATTTTATAATCAAAAGTGACCTGTAATTACCTGAAGATTCTCATCCTCTCGGATCAGCTGCTTCCTGGGAAAGATCTGATTGGCCTGGATGCACTCAAGGCTGTGCCGAGTCTCTTCATCCTGAAAAAAACCCAAAACCTTTCAATAATTTCAAACCATATTTGGTTTTCCTGCCATGTTTTAATAGTGTAATCACAATGAGATTTGGTCTAGTGACCAAAGTTAATAGGCAGAATACTCAAGAAAAAAAAATTCTTCCACAATATAGTCATCCAATGTATATTAGGTACCTCTAGTTAGAGAACGCACTGATGCAAAAAAAAAAAAAAAAGGTTAAGAACACTTATATTAAGCACTAATAAGTTGTTGGGACATTACCTGTAAAGGAAACCAAAATATAGTGATTTTGTTCTTTAATTTATAACCTTAACTTCTTATTTTTGAAAGCTACATTCTATTATTTAAGAGTGAAATGATGTCGTATCTGGACATAAGTAGAGAGGGAAAGGTAAGGAGAAAGTGAGTGGGGCATAAATGAAATAGGGTTGTCCATGGGGGTGACCACTGAACCTGCGTAAGTGGAGGTTCACTGTACCACTGTGGCTACTTTGGTTGTATGTGTGATTTCCATAATACAAAGCTTTTTAAAAATGTAAAGCTTAAAAACTGCATTTCTCAAATTGAAAACATGTGTGAACCACTATCCCTAGTTTAGCATGTCATATATCCCAAAACAGATTTATTTCAATGAAGGCAATTTCAAAAAAAAAAAAAAAAGGAGCAATAAGTTCTAATCTACATGGCACTTGAATTGAACTAGTTTTAACTTGTATAAAAAAAATGTAGTCTTTTACATTGTACATTTTTGTGGTATAAGACAGGAGAGAAAAGTAATATAATGGAAAAGTCCTAGTGTAAATTATGATGCAATCTGTTTACACAGCAAACTTTGTAAGATCAAAAATCAAAAGCCATATGATTCTCAACTGACAGTATGAAGAATGAAAATCACTAGTGAGTGGACGGACATTTCTGTATACACCACTTACCACAATTCCAACAATTCTACTTCCTCAAAGAGAGAAAAAATCCTACCTATAAATAACACTTAAGGTTTTGCCGAAAAGCAATCTTAATCTTAAAACCGTAATACTCTACTACTGTGGTTCTCAAAGTGAGGTCCACAGATTCTGAGACCCGTTCAGGGGCTCTATGAGGTCAAAACCACCTTCACAAGAATACTAAGACATCATCTGTCTTTTCTCACTGTATTGACATTTGTACTAACAGTGCAAAAGAATTGGTGGGCAAAACTGCTGGCACCTTGGTACAATCAAGGCAGTGGCACCAATTTCATTTAGAATGTCCTTGATAAAGCAGGAGAGAAATGATAAATTTTATTAAATCTTGATCCTTAAGTAAAGCCTTTTTGTATTGGAAGCACACATGAAATATTTACGTTGCATACTGAAGTATTATGGTTGTTCCAAGGCAAAGCACTTGTGCAACTCTTTCCTACGAGCTGAACTAGCCACTTTTCTCAAGTACCATTAAAAAAACTATTTTTTAACTTTTCAATACAGTCGACACACAATATTATATTAATTTCAGGTGTACAACATAGTGATTAGCCATTATGTAACTTACGAAGTGATCACCTTAAGTCTAATACCCACCTGACACCATACAAAATTACTGGACTGAATAATAATCCTATTTCCATTGTTAAGAGGTAGCTCTTGACTTAAAAGAGCACTGAATATTTACACTTAGCACTAAAGAGAAAGGATCTGAGGAATCTTAAATTTAAGATTTTTCTCATGAACCAATAGGAGATAGGTAAAAAATGCTAGAAAATATAGGGAAAAGCTTTTTTTAAATTATGACATAAAAGTACATTGTAAACATGCCTTCCTCAGCATCATATTAATTTTTTAACTCAGATAAATGCATGTCCTAAACTTTTATTCTCTTCAATATCATTTTACAGAGGTATCCAGTATTTCTTTAAGTGGCTCCTTGACCTATTTTATTGACCTTTAAATATTACAGAATTGAAGTTATGTAATGCTTAAAAAAAAAAAACAACTAGAAGCTAAAATACCATTTCATTCTCGCTGGTACATTCACTTGACTGCTAACCCAGGCCAATGTATATAATCAAAACAGCTACTGAAAACTGAAAATAGAATGGTTTTCAATCTAAGAGAACTGAAAATTAGGCCAGCAATGCAAAAATGCATTTAATCCCCAAGGATTTTATTAACATTAGGACAAACTACCTGTTGACTTTCTAGAAGAATGGTGATTCAGAAAACATTACTTGGCTAATGTCAGTTGAATTAATTGCCTAATTTTTTTTACAGTTTCTGGATTTCTTCAGTAAAAAAGGGGGTCAAACTTGAGCTAAATAAGGAGTTGGAAGGAGACAAAGGGAAGGAAGAAACAAATTAGTGAGTGCTGGCATGGTAAGAGGCCTGGAAACAAACATCTCCTAGCCTATAAGCAGTATTTTACGCTTGATCTTAGCCAAAAGCCAAGAAGCGATATATAAGCAGTATTTTATTAGTACTAGAGAGAATGTATTCCATATGTTCAATTTCCTGGTACAGCTAAGGAACACCAGGCCAAACAGCAGGCATTGTGGAATCTGGCATTGTTAGTCTCTACCAGTTCCATAAAGTCAAAGGGGTTACCTATAAAATCTTGAAAAGAGATCAGTGACCATGGTTTCAGAGTAGTTTCTGCTACTGGCTAACCTATGCAGGTAAGAGAGGTAAACCCACACCTCAAGAGGAGAAGTCAATATTGGAGGTAAATATTTTTTTAAAACATGGGGAGCAGAGACTGCTGATGAGTCAAAATGCCTATTAACTAAACTCAAATGTAGGATTCTAGGATAAAAAAAACAAAACAAAACTGTACCTATGCCTAAGGATGAAATAAAATGTGAGTATGAGCACTTAGCAAAATGTTAAAGTGAATGTATTTATCAGTTTCATTGCCAATTCCAGTCACTATTCTTAAGACTGGTATTGAAGAACACCAAAAATACAGTTTACCTTGATATAATGCTTGCAATTTGTTTCAAAATAATAAAAAAAGGTGGGGATGAAGGAATAAGAAGAAACAAGTGTGGCCATGGATTACTGCAGCTGACTGATGCATATATGAGTTCATTATACTATTCTCTCTTAGTACAGCTTGAGACTTCTCATAACAAGACATGAAAACATATTTTCTTAATGCTTAACCTCCCAAAAAAGACAGGCTGCAACCTCTCTTATGAGAACCTTCAGGAGTATAAGAGGATGTTACCCAAATCAGAGATATCCATTTTTTTTAAAAAGGGGAAGAAAAAGACCAACTCAGTGCTTCTTTAATCTCTATACAAAAAAATAAGGATTAAGGGCATATAACCTAAATGCTAGAACAAAATATATTAATTAGTATTAATTAAATCAATGGTTCAACTTACAAAATGTTAACATGGGAGTAAAATAAACATTAGGAACCAATGAATCAACATGGGAAAATTTTTAATTCATTTAGTAATGAGTGAAATAGAAACTTAAGTATGTTTTAACTCCAATTATATAAAATATACATATGGACATTAGATTAGTTAGAAATGAACACAACCATAGGTTTTGGTAGTAGAATTATAAATATTTGCAAAAGCATATTATAAATGCTGCTTTATGAAAAAAAAATTTTTTAAAGACACATGTCCATACTGCTCCCCAACTATTACACAAAGATCTCCAGGGCCCTCCATAAAGACTATCTGCAGGGCACCAAAGACCCCACCCAGCAGCACCAGGATGAAGACCACATTGTTGCTAGCTGTGTGGAATACAATGAAGGACAACCCCTCAGTACAGAACAGAGTTCCTTTAATAAGCTCATCATTTGCTATTCATTAGCACTGGCATACATATCATATAAATATTAGGACAACACTTTTCAATTCATTAAAAACTCTGTGGGGAAAAGCAATAAAATAAAATATAGTCTAGAGAAATAACATTAAAAGTTCATCAGTGTTTGGGTCTAAGACTAAGAAAAAACCTGCCCAGCTTGTGATGAGAGAAGCTCCCTTTCTCCTCCTTTTAATATGACATTTCCACACAACTAGTTTTTCTGTTTTAGTTTGTTTTTAATTTTGAAAAGCATTTTCCACCCATGTCCCTAATGAAGCTTGAAATTAACATGCCTTTTCAATTCCTTCTTTGTGCACCAGCATTAAACAGCTTGCATCTAGGAAACATCACAAGGTAGAAGCAGCACGATATCACAGAGGACCATTCTTTTTTAAGCCTTAAAGCACTATTTACATATTCTCAGGATTGAGAGAAATGTGGCTGACTCATTGCTCCATCTTCTCTGCCTGGACTGGGCCTGGGTCTTAAGTGGCTCACAAGTCACTGAAATGTCCCTTAAATGCTCTTTGTAGCCAAAGATGTAGGCAGAGATGTACAGAGCTGCTTCACTTTCTTTGGGATAAAAATACTGCCTTAAACAGAATGGAGAAGGTAGAGAATTGCTTCTATCCAGATAGGTAAATTTGTAAAGAGTATGTGTATGACCATACCATAATTCTCCTACACACATACTTTTCATCTTGCTTCCTAGAAAAAAAATAAGAAACCTACAGTCTAAGAATCATGGGTTTCAGGTTTGACTCCATCTGCTACCTGACTGAAAAGAGATAGTATCTAACTCATGGAATTAAAGTTAATAGAAGTGAAATGGCTTTAATACATTAGAATACTCTATAATTATTACTATTGAGTAAATAATAAAAGAAATGAGACAAGAACAGAGTTCTGGGAAAGGAAAAGTGAAATGATTTATTACAACAACAAAAATGGGTAACTGTGGGTATATTAATGTTCACTTAGTTGTCAAGATAAGAGTTCAATTCCAATTTTGTTATTTGCTTGTTATTTACTTACCATGACAGGAGGCCCAGATTAGGAGGATAAATCCCCGTCTCTTCTTCAGCGTCTGGTAAAGCTTTTCTTTCCTTTATGCCTGGATCTTTAAAAAGAGGGGTGGAAAGGGACAAAATTGGCAATTTCCCCCTATTTGGTCATGCCCCAATTAAAGGAACTACATATACATAAACCCAAAGACCTGACCAGAGTCAGCCATGAAAAAGTTAAGTATTACCTAGCCATTCTCACTGATCAAATGCAAACTCCATATGTCTTTGTGAAAATCTTCCTGGGTCTAACCTATTTGGGCAAAAAGTAGCAAGAGCTCACATTCCTAATGTTGCTAGTAATGTGAAAAATGTTATAGACCATGGATGAAAATAATACAGCAATAATTAAACCAATATGCAAGCACAAAAACAATATTCTTATAATATTATGGAATATTTTATCTGTAAATTCAAACAGATAAAATCTGGAACCCCCTGTCTGTGAGAACCAAACTGGCTTAGAAGGCAAAATATGAAAAAATTGTGTTATTTCCCCAATATTCTAAACTAATCTTAAAATTCACATAAACTGTGTTAATACCTTTACCAGGTTTTTAAAAACAACAAAAGGGGTTAGGAAGCACTACCCAACTAGAAACTTAAAGACATGCTAGTAAGAGCACTATCATCTGTAAGAAGTTGCCTTAAAAGATGACTTTCATGCAGAGCCAGCATTTCTGTTTGCTAAACTTCCATGAATACAGGAAAGTTTAGGGAGTCTGGGATTCAGTATTCAAAGCAAGCTCTTTCAGACCCGTATGAGGGAACAGAGGACAATAAAGCAGCAGCAGGGCCCAGGATGTGTGGAACTCTGCGCCGTTGTGGGCACAGTGGCATGAGTGCCTTCCTTTAAAGAAGGGCTCTGACTATTGGGTGGGAATAGACTAGACTGTTGCGGGGGGAGGTGTCAGAAGCACAGGAGGGAAGCTTCCATTTCTACACCAAATAAAGACTCTAAAATGGTGTGCTGCACTTCAGTCAGTCAGTAATTACCAGAGAACCTAGTATGTGTCAGACAATATAACACTGTGCTAATTTCTGTACTAAAGAGCTCATATTCCAATACAGAAGATAAAAACAAAAAATGATTATACATTGTGCTAAATGTGATGAAGGAAACAAACAAACTGAGACAGAGGCAGGGTAGGGCAGGGTTATGGGAGTCCTACTTTATATAAGGTGGTCAGAAAAGATCTCTTGGCAAGGCAAGTCAAGTTTCTGGTAGAGGCAACAAACAGCATGTGTTCCTGACACAGGAAAGACTGGTATTTTCGAAGGATTAAAAGAAGGAAGCCAGTGTAGCTAAAGTGTACTGAGTCAGAACAGTGGTCCAACTTAAAGGTGAAGAAATGTATAAGAGAAAGGTCATATAAACAGCAAGGAGTATAAATTATCTTCCAAGTGTGATGGGGAGCCACTGACAGGTTTTAAACAGCAGAGCGACATGATTTGATTTGAAGATCATTCTGGCTACTATGTAGTTACTGGATTAAAGAACAAAAAGAATAAAGAGAGAGTCAGGAGACAATTACAGGAGAAAGGTGGCTTGATTTAGAATGCAGTATAGATGAAATAAAAGGATGTGAAAGGTATTCTGGAATTAATATCCACACTGAAGAGAGAACTAACAAATTTTTAGAACTTGTTTTTCTAGTTAAACCTCAGATTAGTACCACTAAGTCTAGTAATGAGGCCTTGGTTTTCATACAAATCTCTAACAACAATTTAAGAAAATTCAAAACAAGAATCAAGTTTCAATTTAAAAGAACTCTACGTTGTTAAGGACTGTCCATTTTAAACAAAAGATTAGGGCTACAACTCATTTAATCTCCACTTAAATACAAGTTTCCAGGCACAATATATTGTACTATGGCACAATTATACATGAAAAAGGCAATCTTGCTTGAGTCCTAGTAAAAAAAACATGTTTAAAGGCTGAATATTAAAGTGAAAACATAAGAGCTCATCTAAATAGTTGCATACATGGACAAACAGGTCCCCAAAATGTATCTGTAAATTTGTTTTAACTGCCTCAAAACAGCACAGTGAGAGTATTGTGGGGGGAAAAAAGTAAACTTACCAAATGAAGTTTGTCCAAGTAACTTTTCTAGGAGCAGGTTTCACAAGGAAGTCTGCAAAAGAAAAACCAGTAGTTTTATACAATAAAAAATGTCCTAAGAATCAAGTTAAACCACTTATATCTGTCCACAAGGCTTTTCTCTACAAGTTAGAACGTCAGGATAATATGTTATTTTTTTAATTGTTACAATGTGGACTATATAGTGAACCTCAGATTTTAGAATGTTTAATTGCACAAAATGGGCCCAATCAGACCTCAGCATGCCTTTAGAAACTGCAGAACTGTACAAGCAGAACTTTCCAGGAACCTACAGATGCTCCTATTTAAAGGTTTTCCTCAATCAATTAAGCAACATCCCAATGGCTTCACAGCTAAACCTTTGTCACTACAGTACAAGTACTTTAATAAACGATGATTACAAGAGTCCTGTCCAAGTGTGGTTCAGTTGGTTGGAGTGTCAACCCGTAAACCGAGATGTCCTGGGTTCAAGTCCTGGTCAGGGCACATGCCTAGGTTGTGGGTTCAGTTCAGATCAGGGCGTGTAAGAAAGGCAATAGATCAATGTTTCTCTCTCATGTCAATAAGCATGTCATCGGGTGACGATTTTTAAAAAAATATACAAAAACTATGATTACAAGACCTAGACTTAGACTTGGTAGTTTAGCACAGAATTGGCTTCTCCAGAGGATCTTTTATTTGTAAGCAAAAAGCTGGTCAGGGGATGTAGATTGGGGGTGAGGGTATAGCCTAAATATAAAGAATTCTTGTCACAACTAGGCAACAATCTGACCTTTACAGAAATAAAAGACCTAATCAACCTGATTCCTTTTGAAAGATGTCTCTCAGTATTTGCAGACAACTTATCCTTTGGGGCTGATTGATTACATGACATAAAGTCACATATGTCAGTAAGACTGTGGAAAATATCCAAATCCTGAAACGAAGGAGTCTGTCAGCACAGCATGTTATTCCCCTAACCTCCAGAACTTACTTTTTTTTAACTTAGTAAGAACCATAAAAGGGAGACCTAATCATGCAATAATAAAGTGTCCTAACCATTTTACAAGCAGTATTTTTGGCTTCCAGTAATTTTTAATTTAAAATTTTTAACTCATGCCATATTAACCACACACTGTATTGGAAAGGAAATAAAGCTATTCATAATCTGCAACTTCAGATACAAACCATATTAAGTATCAAGATTGGTCTTACTAAATTGTTTAAGAAGGAACAACACAGTATAGCAGAAAAGTTGGGGATTTATAAATTTCTAGGAACTTTTCTTACTAGAGTATAATTTTTGCTGAGTATTTGAATACTGAAATACATGTTTCTTTCTTTTGTTTTTTCCTATATATTAAGGTTATTATCAAATTTTTAAAATTATGTCTATAGGTATATTATATTATCCATGAATTTCACTTTAGAATAATAAACATTTGTTAAAAAGAACAGATGCTGGTTTATGACAGCATGGATGGACCTAGAGGATATTATGCTAAGTGAAATAAGTCAGTCAGAGAAAGATAAATACCACGTGATATCACTTATAAGTGGAACTTAAAGAACAAAATTAATGAACAAAACAGAGACAGACTGATAAATACAGAGAACAGATGATTGACAGAGGGACAGGGGGTTGGAGGACTAGGTGAAAAAGGTGAAGGGATTAGGAGATTCAAACTGGTAATTACAGAATAGTCACAGAAATGTAAATTACAGCATAGGGAATATAGCCAATAATATTGTAATAACTATGTAGGGGACCAGGTGAGTATTTGAAATATCAGGGGGACCACTGTGTAAAGTACATGATTGTCAAAGCATTATGCTGTACGTCTGAAACTAATACAGAATATTAATGTAAACTGCAACTGAAAAAGAAAAAGGAATAGGTGTTGTATATCTTTGTCCTTACACACACACATAAAATAGTAGATATGAAGGCACAGTCCACTTAGAAAAGTATCACAGTGGCTTCCCTTACCTGAGGGTATATATTCTAAGACCCCCCCAATGGATGCCTGAAACCATGGACAGTACCGAACCCTATATATACTGTTTCTTCCAATACATACACACCTTTTCATTTAAAGGGAGTACTCTACGGCTTCTCTTTGGCATACCCAAATTGTCAGCGTCACTATTCTTGTGCTTTGGATCCATTATTAAGTAAAATAAGGGTTACTTGAACACAAGGAGTGTGATATCTCAACAGCTGATCTGATAACTGAGATGGCTACTAAGTGACTAAGAGGCAGGTAGCATGTACAGTGTGGATATGCTGGACAAAGGAATGATTTGCATCCCAAGCAGGACAGCAGGATGACTTGAGATTTCATCATGCAACTCAGATCAGTGTGCAATTTAAAACTTATGAATTGTTTATTTCTGGAATTTTCCATTTAATATTTTTAGACTGTAGTTAACCCCAGGTAATTCGGACCATGGATAACTGAAACCACACAAAGCAAAACTGCGGGTAAAGGGGGACTACTCTACATACAAAACATGATGTGACATAGCTCATTATAACTCAAGAAGTGTCGGAGTACTACAAGTTTAACCGTCCAATGATATTGGAAGAGTATCAGAATTCAGAGGAAGGACAACCCAGGGAGCTTCAGAAGAAATGAAGAATTTCAAGTGGATCTTACAAATTGGGTGGGATTTAAATAAAGAGAAAGAAGGGACAGGAGTAATTCAAGAGAGGATAGCTATTAATACCACAGTGGGAGGAAAGCACAACATTTTTGAGAAACAGAAAATAGGTCAGACTATCAAGGGAGTGTTCGGGAAGAGTAGAAAGGTAGGACACAAGTATGGACTTTGAATGCCAGGCTAAGGAGTCTAGATTTCATTCAGTGGCAGGAAACCAAAAGCTTCATGAGCAGAGGAATAATAATACACAAGTGGTGGTGTTAAACAGTAAAAGGCAGTAGGTAGAATGGTTTGTGGGGAAAGTCATTTAGGATGTTCCTGGACTAGTAGTTCAGATATAAATTGCAAAGGGCCGAATATCTCAAGATAGTGAAAATACAGAGGAAGACACCAAAGTGAAAGCATTTATTGCTTGAACTTGGTAACTGATTAGGAATAGACAAAAAAAAAAAAGGCAGAGCAAGTTGTCAGAACTTAACAGCCAATTTTTAAGGCCTGCGGTGAGTAGAAAAAAGACCATATCATTAAGAAATAAAGGGTAGCTTCCAAGGAAGCAAAGCCAACTAAGACATGCTGACTTTAAAGGTACCTCCCAGGTACATAGATATATGGCCCACAGGTAATAAGGGAGCAAATGGCATTAAATTCAATAGAGAGGTCAAATCGAGGGGTTAGAATGAATTGATGGTGCTAGATTTAATTCAAGAAAATCACTGTATCTACTGTAAGAATCATCTGATGATATGTTTTAGAAACTACTTGATAATTTATTCTGTCAAAGATATGAGAGCTCCATTAATACAGAAGTGTTTGTGTAAAGTTTCCACAGGTTGAAAATTCCAAGAGGTTAACCAAGCAACAGGCTGATTCAACACAACAAAAATGTTCAGGCAGGTCTGCTGCAATGACTCTTCTCAGTAACTATCACCCCAGGCCACAATCAAACATCTACTTGGTTGCAAACAGTATGTCAATTGTGAAACATTTCCAACAAAAATTTAAAACTGCCCATGCCTCTCAGGACTACTTACTACTAGATAAAGGTCACGAGTCTGAGAGAAGATCCCTGGTGCCCCAAGTTACCTTCTCATGATACCAGCAGGTGTCCCACGGTATGAGTCATGTATACCTCAGAAAGTAAGAGCAATTATGTCTGAGTGACCTTGAATATTCACAATGAAGAGGCAGAATGTAAAGTGGTTACGTTAAATCTAAGCAACCTAAAGTATCTAATTACAAATATCTTAAACACATTAAGTGTTAATGAACAAAGACAGCCAAGGCACCAAGTGTGGTGGGGCAGCGGTTAATTATGGTCATCCTTAAGTTTCATCTCCAATGAGTGGTAAAAAAATGTCTGAAGTTACCTGAAATAAGAGATAAAATTTTTACAGTCACACATTATACTATGGATAGGAATTTATCTATTATAAGAGAAAACCCTGAAGAATAAAAATCAATATAATGTACTTGAATATTAAATAGATAATTATAAGGTATCACTGTGAAGCTGCATTAGATAGAAGAACCTAACACAAAATCCCTTTATAGAAAATAATGAGGTAATGACTAAGAGGAAGGGCACAGAGGTCCTGAGAAAGCCAAGAAGGAATGGACGCCTGTATGAAACAGCTATGTGATAGCCTGTATGCCACCTACCATATCAGCTATAAGTAGGGCAAAGAGGCATACCAATTCAGACCATTTCTATAATAAAAGAATCCAAACTACAAAATGGTATGGGGGGAGATGCAGGGGCGGGGGGTGTTAAGCAGGACTTTTTTTTGGCTAGGGTCCATTTTAACTTCAAAAGAACAATACAATATTTTTTGCAGTCTGTCTCACTTTCAAATGTAGGATAATTAAGAGTTCAAAACATTCAGAAGGCAACACTGAATAATTTTAAAGAATTTTTTTATTTTCAATATAAAAGAAATGCTTTTTCTTACATGTCCACTACATACTAAGATACATTCACCCCTTTCCCCAGCTGCCGCTAAGGTGCTCAGTCCTTCCGAGGAAGCTAAGGCCGCGTTGGGGTGAGGCTCTCACTTCATCTGGCAACTAGCACCACTCCTGGCAGCGCTCGCCCAGCATTCACCCACACCATGGCCTCCGTCTCAGAGCTGGCCTGCATCTACTCGGCCCTTAGCCTGCATGACGATGAGGTGACGACGGTGACGGAGGATAAGATCAATGCCCTCATTAAAGCAGCTGGTGTAAATGTTGAACCTTTCTGGCCAGGCCTGTTTGCAAAGACTCTGGTCAGTGTCAACACTGGGAGCCTCATCTGCAGTGTAGGGGCTGGTGGGCCTGCCCCAGCAGCTAGTGCTGCACCAACTGCAGGTCCTGCCCCCTCAACTACTGCTGCCCTAGCTGAGGAAAAGAAAGTGGAAGCAAAGAAAAGAAGAATCTGAGTAGTGTGATGGCGACTTGAGCTTTGGTCTTTTTGACTAAATCTCTTTTGTAACACATTCAATAAAAAGCTGAACTCCAAAAAAAAAAAAAGAAGAAGAAGAAGAAGAAGAAAGAAAAAGAAAGACACTTTCACAGCAAACTTGAGTGTGGTGGCAATACAAAGTAATTCGGGGTGTTAAATTTTAAGAAGTAGCTTCACAGCTGTCACTACTCTGGGCAAGTTTTTCAGCTTTAGAGTTTCCTCATTTATGCCTAATAACTTTTTTAGATATCTGGCGAATGATATGACCTTACCAAACTTGGATTCTATGGTATGTTGGGTAGAATCATTCCACAGTGGGAATATGATTTAATCACTAGCAGTAACCAAAACTCAAGCATTTATCAGCTGAATAAACCTGCTGTGGCTTGGTCTTACTCCCTGAGCAGGAGCCCAAACATCAGGTTTTCTAAACCTCTGCTGTTGAAGTGAACTATAAATGAAAATAGAAACAAGGAGGGAGTTCAAAAAGCAGATACATTCACCTATCATAACTTCACTGTGGTGGAGATTCAATGACTTGACAAATATTTTGGGGTGATCAGCACTACTCTAGACTGGAGATGCAGCAGTGAACAAAACGAAGTTTCTACCCTAATGGAGCTGCAATTCCAGTGTCAACTGGAATATTTCACAGGCTGAATGTGTTCAGTGTGATTCCCCCCCCACACTTATTAGAACCATGCTTTGAAAAAGATAAAAAGGAATAGTAAACATGAAATTGAGGTACTGTCCTTGCTCTGTGAGATCCCCAAACAAGACTAAAGAAAAACAAAAAGATCTGCGTCTCTTTTCTACCTTTTTTGGAAACTAAGTCAATTCTGTGAGTTTTCAGGTATCCAAATGCAAATTCATGATCAGCATACTAGCATTCCTCTGCCAGCTGCAGGACACAGATAAACAGCTGAAATATTATCATTTCCTAAGCAATATATACAACCTTCTCCTTGAAAAACAAAATCCAGTATGTTGTCAGAAATCATCAGCTGAACTCCATGTTATAATCACATTTCTGCATCAAAAAGTCTTTTACTGGTTAAAAAAAAGTCTCCTTGAACCAGCAACACTTGATAGTAAAATCTCCATTTCAATAGGTAATAACCAAAGATCCTGGTAATTCTATGACTACAGACTACATTAATGGTGCAGAGTGTGGTTAATGTTGGGGGTTGGAGGGGAGGGGAGAAGTGCAGAGATGGGTTTGGTTTTTGTTTTGCTTTAGTGTGGGAGAAGTTCTGAATACATCCCTCAAAGAAGGTTCTGCACGAGTATTTCTAACAGTCGGTGAGTGATCAAGGCTTAAGATCATTTGTTTTCATTTAAGTGGCTAAAATACTGACCCAAAAATCTGAGAAGTCAAAAGCAAAATACTGTAATTGTGCTCTAGCATTTTTAAATATTAAGATTTGGTTGCAACTTCAGGCGCACCTTACTGCTTTTTGCACCTCAAGTAAGCAAAAGGAAGCCTTACCCATGCTTTCAGAAAAGATTAACTGTGATCAAAGTAACTTCAGCAAATTTGATCTGTACCTTTTAAAATCACTTATTTTACAAGGATTTTCCTTTTAAATTTAATCCTTATGCAAGGGGTAGGAAGAGGGGAAGCATAAATCACATGAAGTCTTGGTGAAGATATATCTAGTGGTGACCAGAATGATTAAAACTAAAGATCACATACAATCTGCTAAAAAGGACAAATATTAAATAATTTTAAGAGTGTAAAAACTTCTCTTTGTGTTCTGACTTGCTCTTTATAATCACTTCTATATAGAACATATTCATTTCATACTACTAACTCAAGTATATTAAATCATTAATACAATTGTAAGGAATTTCTACGAGTAATTTGTAATGTTATTTTCAGCCTTCATGTCCTTCATTAAAAAAAACAACCAACAACACAAGCTAGGCATCATTATACTACTGAAATTAAGAATTTAAAATCTAATTGTATAAGGCAGCATTTAAGTTCAGTATCTTATGTGAAGAAATGTTCCCTAGCTCCTAAAACACGCACAAATACACACATACACAAACCTTATAATTCAACGAGAAGCAAAAGAAATACTTATGTCTTGGTTGTTAAGATAACAGAAAGCCCAGGCATTCAAATCACTAGAAGTTAACTGAATTACAGAGGTCAAGCAAGGTCATTTTATCCAAACACCACAGGCAGTTCAATATTTATAATCACTATGGAAAGATCAGAAAGAATAGCTCCATTGTGGGAAAAATATTTCCTGACTTTTGTTTCTTTGGATAGTCTAAGGTCTACCTTTGGGAAATTAAGAGAAGGCTAATTCCTGCACTTATTAATGTCCTGCTCCTTGCTGTCAGTTAACCTCTGGTAAAGAGGAAACAAGTAACTGTGTTTCTCCTCGCACCTCAGAGGTTAAATGCAGATAGACAGTAGATAGACAGATAGACAGACAAACAGACAGACAGATAAATAAGAGAGGAAGAGAGAGAGAGAGAGAGAGAGAGAGAGAGATATCTTGTAATGAGTTCTGCTCCTCTTATCACATGATTATCTCTTAACATGAGATTGCAGAATCTGTCTCTGCCTCCTACTGGTCAAAGAATAAAATTTTAACTGCATTTTCTTGGACAAACACCTAAATGACCAACCCCTATGAAGATGGGCAGTTTTACAATGGGTTCTCAAAAAAATTTTACTAAGGTTTATATTATGAACTTTGATTTCTTATGTACTAAATAGAAAAAGAAAACTAATCAATGAAATAGGTAGCAAAGACCAAAAACGTAATTTTTCTTTAAAAAGACAACTAAAAAATTAGGCAAAATTCAGTGTCATTGTCAATGACAAAACTCAATGTCATTTTGAAACCTGCAAATTTACACTGCTTATTCTAATATACTCTGCTTCTGGACCCTGTCCAAAAGGAAAAAAAAGTCTCCACATCTGTGTTTTTTTTGTTTTTTTGTTTTACACCAATCCTTCTCCACTCACAGCTGCACAAGGTGTTTCTTTTCTAGAAAGACAACTTAATTTGAAGGTCAGTTTACCATAGGAAGTCAAGGGTATGTCCATGTATAAATAAGAGTAATTTCCCTATTTTGCCTATGTACTTGAGATGTTCAACAGCAATTCTAGAAAAAATCTGGAGGTAAACTACAATCAAAAAATAGCTGTCAGTATCCCAAACCTAGCTAATCTGCAAGTTGCTTATTAGTATTATTAATATTGTATATTAGGAATCTTAATGCTCCCTTCTCCACCTATAAACAGACTCTTCAAAGATCCCTCCACTCAGTTTTATGCAGAGTAACAGGCATCAAAATGGACAAGGACTAGAAAGCTTAATAAAAATACAAATTCATCCTTTAAGCATACAACTTAACAATGAAGAGGAGGGATTAAAATTTTAACTGCTGTCATCACAATTAAAAACTGTCCACTCCAGCTAGCCAATAGGTACATTCAGAAAAGAGAAACAAAATTCAAATAGTAGAGGCTATGTGCAATGAAAAGAATCCACTCTTCTGCTGATCTAGTTAAAATTTATATAGTGGTAAATAGGTAGAGGGCTACTCATTTTTTTAAACAAGCCAATAAAAACAAAAACAAAAACAAAAACCTTCAATAACTTCCCCCTACAATGTGGACTTAGTTTAAAATGGTGAGTTCGAATACCTACTCTTTCGAAGCAGTTCTCAATTATTAAACAGCCAAAAAACAAAAACAAAAACACCCCAGAAATTGTCTTCTTAACACTGTCTTCTTAAGAATCCCTTTAAAGTCATACAATTCAACAGATCCCCAGAAAAAGACCGACACGCCCTTTTAAACTACTATTACTATTTATCTCACCTAAACAGAAGGACACGTGACTGGCACCAAATACAGGAAGAAAAGGGACTTCTCAGTGAAAGTCAAAAAGTAGAATTCATCAATATGCTTTACTTAGGAAAAGGAGGGCAAAAGTACTAAGTTAAATCAGCGTTAATAAGAAATAAGTTTAATCGCTTATTTTTCCTTTTTTTGTTATTGATTTTATTTTTGATTGAATTTAAATTAACTCAAAAACTCAGGCTAGTCAAGGGTTCACACTGAAGACAAAAACCAAACCTTAAATTTAAAAAAATTCTTAAACTATTATTTTGCTTAACCCATTAATCAGAAGCGGAGGGGTTTTTTTAAAAGCCTACTGTCTAAATTACATTCATACTAAATATACTGAAATACCGGTAAAATATTCTCTAAAACAAAATGAAAAACTCAAATATACAGCCTAATATAAACCTATTCTACACACTTTATGGAATATATCTTTACACATCAAAAAATACTATGCAACTCAGCATGAAAAAAATCCACAAAAACAAATAATTGGAATTAGCAAGTTTTCAATAAGCATGTGAACAGAGCATAACTATTAATATCATACTTCCAAGGTCAATCTGAGACATTCATATATTTCTTTGCATTCTCCAAAATGAAAATAGTTCATCAAAGGAACTAATGTCTGAAAGAGGCATAACGAATAATGCATATATTCAAGCTCTCTGGTAAACATCAGGCCTGTGACTGGACACACATTCTGTACTTCCATTTAGTCAGGACACTTATATATGACAAAATGCAAGAAAATATAAAGACCGTGAGAAGAGATTACGCTTTTTCTTTTCTATTAATTTATACATACTCAATATCTCACTTAAACCCTATATTTAACAGCATACAGGTTTTTTTTTCAATTCTCAGTGTTTCTATGGTGTTGTATACAAACTATTGGTTGTATCTGAAATGACTTAAATGGAACACAGAAAAATACCTTTAAAAAACAAAACTATAGTTATGCTAACGAACACTGGAAAATATTCTGCCTTTTTACTTTGAGATACCACTGAATTCAAGACATACCATTACATTTACACACCATTAAGACAGAAAAGAACTTGCCAATTCAACTATAATATGCCATTCATTTTAAGATTCATTCCCATTTGGTATACTGCAAAAAATCATGTACATAATATACAAATGAGGAGTTTGGGTGATATCGCACTGTACGCTAGTAAAAATCCTTCATATATAGAAACTGCTGCATAACTGTCTTTCCTCGGGGTGCTATTATTCTCTCATTTTTCTTAAGACCTATTTTTCCAATCCGTAAGTTTGAAACCCATAAGCACGCCAGACCAGGACCACATACAACGTACCCAGTCCTTCCCCCAAGCAAATGATTAGGCCTGTATCTTCAAGGTTTCTGCTGCCACCACAAAGCTCCCAACCCTGACTGCCACTGCTAGCACAATACCAGGATACCAGATCTCCTTTGCACTGTCAGTATAGCACCTCCAAACTCTCCTCATCCTAAAGAGAATCACCAGTTGCACCCCCCCATCCCTAATATGTCTTCTTTTTTTTAATACTATGCCACTGGTAATCTTGGTCTACCTACGTCTTCAAGGCTAGAAACCATTTGACTCCATTTCCAATAACAAAATGATACCAATTCCCATTGATTCTTTGAAAAGCTCAATGTCCGTCTTTATATTCCACGCCACCAGTGTCACCGTCATTTGGTCTAGCAAACTAGTTCTCAAACATGTTGAATTAAATTTATTTAGACTTCAGTTACCTAAGAAGCAAAATAACCATGGTTACAACTGAACTTACAGCAAAACTGATTCTGGTCAATTCCCCTCTTAGCATCACCCAGCATATCCCATCCCATCAACAGAAGTTTCACTAAAACATCCCTACTCAAAAACTTCATATTCAGAATAAACAACTTGAGGCTGTTTTTAAATTTTTCATGCATGAGATTTTGTACTTTTACCTTTGCCTGATTTACTCATACTGGTCTATCCATTTGGATAAATCCTGTGTATCCTTCAATTCTTGTGTTTAAAACTACTTTCATTATGAAAGTTTCAGTGCAGAGTTCACTGTACACTTTCAGTATAGCTTTATTTTGTAACGCCTACTACATCTCATTATAATTATTTACATTTCTATCTGTCTACTAGACAGATTATGATATCCTAGACAGGTCATTTTCTTACTCAACATTTAAACCTAAGGACCTTAAACTATCTATCTGTTAATGAGAGGCATTACAGCAGAGCTTATTAGGGTAAGAGTACATGTTCTTGAATCAGACTGTTTTCAATGTGAACTGTGGCTCCAAGTTTTCTTGTATCACTTTGGGAAGTTCACTCCATTTCCTCATCTGTAAAATGGGGATAACATTAGAGTTATAGACTTACTATACTAATGTCTTCAAATAAATATTCAATAAATGCTAATTCTAATGAGGATAAGGGACATGCTCAATTAACTATTTTTTGGATTAAAAAATAAACATAATTTAGCTAAATATGAGAAATTAACTGGGGCCTTTATTACACACTCATTGAATAAACGTTATAAGCATACTCACATCTATTTAAAACCTCTATATTGTAGTTCTTACCATGAATGCAACATCTCTATGTGCCTTTCTTCATGCCAAAAACAAACAAACAAACAAACAAAAAAAACACCGTAGGGTTGAAAAATTTGTAAATTTCCATTACTCAATATAAATTTTCAAAGTCCAAAATTAAAAAGTAATATGTGATTTTGCTGAAGCAAAAATTTTAGTCATAGGCATTTGAGGCTAAGAAAGAAGAAATCACTTAACTGAGTGAGCCAAGCAACACTGACTTAGTCTCTACACATCCTCAGTTAACTCTCGGTGCACTATCACAGTACTTGTCAAGACCCAGTGCATCCCTCTCAACCACAAGGTCTTCCCACAGCAACGACTTTCCCTCTCAACAATAATGTGTTCTTAAAGACCTCCCCTCTCAATGACAAGGTCTGCCCCAAACCAAGATCCTACACTTCCTCTCTAGGACACTCTATGTTCATTCCAAATTCCTTGCCATTGTTCGTTATTTCCTATACCCAAACTGGCCCTTTCTCTACCAACCAGATCCCCAGGGTTCTTCTAGTATTCCAAGCCACTAAACTTTTACTGTATTTTTGCAAGTACATATAATTTAGCAACTGTAATATCAGGCATGAACTGCTATCAATATAATGCCACTTTTATATAAAATAAGGATGGTTTATGTAAAGATAAAAATATTTTGCCTCAAAACAAGGATATGAAGTATAAAAGTGACAACAGGGAGATAGATAGTCTTAATCCTCCTCTTTGATCTTTGAGGTCTTACAATCAAGCCATTCCTAAACATGGTAAGTATGTTCCACTGTTTGTGTAGTAATTTTGTTTTTACCACCAAAATGGATTCCTTTCTGTCCTTTTCTCAACCTGTTTTGAACGGACAAAGGAAGAGCAAATGGGTTCACAAACAGACTCTAAAGTACATTTCCTCCATCATGAAGCCAAGATGATTTTTCAGTCACATACATTTAATGCTTTCTGATAATTAGCTAGGAACCTGAATGGCACTGCATTCAAGTGAACTGCTGACTCTACAGCATCAGAAAGTATGGCACTGCTACCCAGAAAAAATAAGGCCAATTTATTTTTTAAAAATAAAAAAATTTTAAAGTGACAGCAAAAAAAGGGACAGGAAACATTTTCAATCAATACAAGTATAGCTTTACATTAATGAGTAAACTGTAAGCAGCTGTTAAGCTTGTTTCATTGTCAGTTTAGCTTTTACTAAGCACTCCCCCATATCTGAGGCAGTTTTAAAAGTATTATGTGTATTAACCCTCCATTAACCACATAATAATTCTATAAGGTAGTAACCATCATTGTTCCCATTTAGAGTTGAAAAACAGATAAACAGAAGTAACTTTCCTCAGGTTATACCAGCTAAGCAGAGAAGCCAGAATTCAAATCCAGGCACTTTGGTTCCACAGTTTATATTGTAAACATCTATACCACGCTGCCTCTCCATTAAAGTTTGCTAATAGAGTAAAATGTGATGCTAACTATACTGCTCATGGAGAACCAAGTAAGGAGCCCTTGTAGTACTGAAAGTGTATTTCTTATATACTACATAGCCTATTTATTTGTCAAAGAATACTATAAGCTTTATTCACTTCGTTCTCCCATAAAACTAGAGATTTTCATCAGTTTTTTATTATCCATTGTCTCAAGTATATACTATTTGACATTTGTTCCTAAAAGTCATTATTCTTTATAACCTCTTCTCACTTGTCAAGATAATTCTGAACTTTGATTCTATCCTCCAAGGGGCTGGCAAGTCATCTATGAATTTAATGAGCATACCCCCCATTTCATCATCTATATCACTGCTAAGAACATAAGAACATTATAGAGAGCCCATCCTAATCCCTTTATAAAACCATTTTACACACACTCACCTGACAGCAAACCACCAGCAACAATGAATATGACCCTATAATCTGTTTTGCACCATTTAGCAGTAAAACATACTTTCATCTCTTATGGATGAAAGTGCCACCAGAGATAATTAAAAGCTTTCCTAACGTTAAAGTATATTCACCACCTGCCTATGTTCCACAGACAAGTCTCCATCATAAGATAATACATTGTATGACGAACTGTCTTTCTAAACTATGCAATTAATTATTTCACCATCTTAAAAGTCTTCAATTATTTTTGGTTCAATTAACCCAAGATTTTTAAACTTTTTTAAAGTATAACTGAAGTATAACAAATTGTACACACTAAAGTATATGTTTTCTTTCAGTTTTTTTTTTTACTGTGGTAAAATATGCATAACATTTATAATTTTAACCATTTTAAGTGTACAATTCAATGGCCTTAAGTACATTTACACTGTTGTGCAATTACCACCAATAACCTATTTTCAGAACTTTTACATCATCCCAAACCTCCTTTGTAAGGCTGAATAGTACTCCACTGTATGTATATACCACATTTTGTTTATACATTCTTTGTTTCTACCTTTTGGCTATTGTAAATCATGCTATGAATATTGGTGTACAAGTATGTTAAGAGTCCCCGATTTCACTTCTGTTGGGTATATTCCTAGGAGTGTTGCCGCTGGATCATACTGCAATTCTGTTTGATTTTTTGAGAACCATCACATTGTTTTTCTAAGATACAAGAAACGTCGTACATAGTACAATGACACCTCGGTCCCCATCAAAGAAGGCACCTTGGGACCTCACACAGTTCTACCAATCGCCATCAGGTGCCCTCTAATATTTTCCTGAATCTCACTGATGGTCTGAAATCTCTTCCCTTTCAAAGGTAATTTTGGAAAAAGTGAGAAGTCATGGGGTGCCAAATCTGGGCTGTAATGGGTCTGAGTCACCTGGGTGATTTGATGCTTCACCAAGAAACTCTGCACGAGATGCGGTGCACAAGCAAGTGCGTTGTCATGATGAAGCTGCCAATAACCAGTTGCCCACAGCTGAGGCCTTCTGATTCATCCCAACAGTTTCTGCGGAGGAATGTTCAAGCTTAATGTAAAATTTGATGCAGACTCATTGCTCTGCTCACTCAGTCATTTTGAATGCGAGGGCCACACAAGTACACATGCTCACTCAACAGCAGTCTACCGTCCCCACTGACTAGTACAGTGAAGTTGTCATTGTTCATGCATGCGCATTCAAGTCCACTCTCCTTGGTTGCCAGGTTACACAGATGTTGCACAAACCGTTCTTGTTCTGTTAATAATGGCTGGACTTTTTCAGGACAGACCTCGTTGTATACAAGATGTTAATTTATGCCCTGTTTATAATTTTTTCCTTTTTTATTGACTTTATTGGGGTGACACTGGTTAACAAAATTCTACTGGCTTCAGGTGCACAATTCTACAACACATCATCTGTGTGCTGTGTTGTGTGTTCATCACCCCCAGTCACTGTTTGTAATTTTTAAATGACTAGCAACAGGTAAACTGGTATATACAGACAATGGACTATTATGCCCTTTGAAGCATAAGAATGGCTAAATAAATCCAGGTGGTCCAAATCATAGACTATTCCCTCAACCACATGATCCAAGAGGGAACCAGAGTCCTTCTCTTCTATCAGATAACCAGCAAATTCACAGGGGCAATACAGAACTATCTAAAGTTTTTGAGGGAGCCCGGCTGGTGTGACTCAGTGGGCTGAGTGCCGGACTGCGAATCAAAGGGCTGCTGGTTCGGTTCCCATTCAGGCATATGCCTGGGGTGCGGGCCAGCTCTCAGTAGGGGGCGTGTGAGAGGCAACCACACACTGATGTTTCTCTCCCTCTCTTTCTCCTTCCCTTCCCCTCTCTCTAAAACTAAATCTTTAAAAAAAAAAAAGCAGGGGTTTTAGCAGTTCCTATAATAAAAATCAAAGTGCCACATAAAAATCAATGTGGAACAGTAAATAGAAGTGGAATGTCTGATCTGATTCCAAGGCTTGAGAATTTGTTTAGTATTCATCAGGAATACATGCTGAAATTAAATGTTTTCTTTCAAAGTTTATGTATCAATTTTTCAAACAGCTACATTAGGAAATAAGCTGTTTAGCCCTAACCATTTAATAAATGGAACTGTTGGCTATTCCTTTTAGCCTAGGGGTGCCATGGAAAGTATTACTGAGACACTAAAAGGAGAAGAGACTTTGGAGCACACAGAAATGAGCCAGAAGAAGCCTGAGAGAATCACACCAATGACCAGAGATATGGAAAGAGAATACTTGGGACACTGTACCTGTACTTCCAGTCCTCAAGGTCCCAAAGCTGCCTGCCACAGTTCTTCAATTATGTGAGCTATTCCAGTAGTTAGCCAATAAAGCTTCCCTTGTGTATCTTTCTGTTTAAGCTCTAATTTAGTTTCTGTCACCAGCAACCAAAAGTCCTAAATAACAAAATCAGATGGTCCGCACATTCAGCCTGATTTCCCTAATAACAGCATAACTGAATAATGTATATTGGGTTTTTATAAACAACCAAAGAGACAGAATTATGGCACTACTGTAACTTAAATATAAATCATTCCATTTACTATTTCCTGTATCAACTGAACATAGGATACTCCTATTAAATATTGTATACTTAGGAAAAAAGTCTGGTTTTTAAAGATTTTAATTTTATATATTTCTTAACAAAAATACTCATTTAAATTAATTTTTCATAACATTATAATACAAACTAGTCCATATTTTTTCACACTGTCAGAAATCAGACAATTTCTAAATTATGTAAAACTCTAATATACAGTAGGTTCTCAAATAACATTGTTTTGTTCAACATCATTTCCTTAAAACATTGATGAGATGCCGCAGGAATGTAATTTTGTTTATATCAATTAGCCTGTGGTAAAACTGGTTTTCTTATATGTTGTTTCGCTTAAAACCGCAGAACCTATCAATGACATTGAGTACTTACTAAACTCAAAAAAGTCTAACTTCAAAGAAGAAAAATAAGCAAAAACTTCATTCTATGAATATTAAAAGTAACCAAATATTTTCTTAAATACTTACACAATTCATTTCCAAGAAATTAACTTGGATCTTGTAATTACTTTGATTTATGAAGAAATCTGCCTTTATTATAAATCAAAGACAGAAGTTATTTCAGCAATGAGCATAATTTATAGTTCATTACACTGATGACTGAAATAGAAATAAAAATCTATTAAAGAATGAAGAAAGTGCTTAAATCAGAAATACATCAATTGAAAATGGCAAAGAAAGCTAATTTTTATGTTCTGTGATAAAAAAGCTTATACAGATATACTGCAAATAAAGTTTTACCAGAAAAAAAAGGTAATCATCTGGCTAACGATCAATAATTTTACTACTAATCTGGTATTCTGTCTTGGTCACAATAGCTAAAAATCCTAGCAATGAACTTGCTTTGCTCCTCAATGAATATCACTTTACTACCATCTAAAGAAAACCTGCCACCTTATTTGTCCAGAGTATCCATATTCATTTTCATCCTGTATGTGGTCATATTCTTTGTCCAATAAAAATGTTGAATTTGTTTTACTAATCTTAGAATGTGTATATGTAATACACACAGGTATTTATCCCTAATCTGTAGTATCAAGTGCAAGATCCCCCCCCACCAGATTACTTCCCTTTTGGCTCTGTGTGTGTTTTCCCTAGACAAATGTTGACTTTCATGCAGCACTGTTTAGTAATAATTAATGATTTATAAAATATTTAAATATTTAATGTTTATATTTAAATATGATTTAAATGTTTAAATAATATTTAAAGTGCCCCTTTCCCCAATTCAACTTTGATCTAATGAGACTGCTTAAAATTTCTCAGGTAAAACATAAGAATCTGAAGTTCTTAAAAACTTAAACAGAAATCTGCTGACTGTCATAAACATTCAACTGCATTACAACTCCCTAAGAGAGTGTCTGGACCACACAGTCTACTGGGTTGTATAAATTCTTGAAGGCCTAAAGATGAAGTGAGAGGGGAGAAATATAATAATTTTTATATTTTTCTAAGTGTTACTTAGGAAAAAGTAGGAAGGTGGAGATAGAACTCAATAATCTGGATATATTTCATGTAAAACAACAGTCCATTGGTGCCCATATCGGTCAAGCAAGAAGAAAAGGAAGGAATTGAAAACACTGATGATATCAAGTGTTGATGAGGATGTAAAACAGAAGAACTCTCATTCACTACTAATGAAAATGTGAATTGATAAACCACTTTGGAATACAACATGGCATTAAAGTTGAAGATACATATGTCTCCTATGGCCTGGCAGTTGTGTTCTTAAGTATGTACCCTAGAATACAGATACTACAACCAGAAGAAATGTATAAGAATATGCACAGCAGTACTGTCCAGTCCAAAGTGGAAACATCCCAATGTTCAACGATGAAATGGACAAAATGTATACTTTTGTATACAAAATGTTATTGTGTATACTGTACAAAATAACAGCAATAAAAATAAACTAGCTCAACACACATATATAAGAATGTGCAAAAGAAGCAAAATAGAAAATATATACAGTATGATTCCCTTCAAAAACCAGTGAAAGGAAAATACTGTTTACAAATGCATATATAGGTAACAATACAAATGAAAGCCAGAAACTGATTACCATAAAGATTAGGCCAGTGGTGAGTTACTTCTGAGAGAGAGAGAGAGGGATATATGTTATTTAAAAAAAAAAAAAGTTAACAGAAACCAGGGCAACCTTCTGGGTGCTGGGTGATGTTCTATTTACAGACCTTGAGTAGTGGTGACTTTATCATTCATTACACTGTACCCTTTGGGTCTCATGGGCTTTGTGTATCGTATTTCACTACAAAAAGTTTTCCCAAAAAAGACAACTTGAAAGAAAAAGAAATGCATGAGAATGATAAATTTGTGACAGTGTAACTTCTGGAGCAAGAGGATATTCAAGAAACTTAAACCAATTCTGGAAAAAGAGAACAGGGTTTTACTGGTTGGAGTGGATAAATAAGCAAATCAGCATTAGCTCGCAAAACTTAAAAAGATCACAAAATAAGAAAAAGAATGATGTCTAGTTTCCTGTCTAGTTTCCAAAAGTCATGATGCCTCTTATGCCAGAAGCTACAGATGTCCTGAGGATAACAGAATCTATTTGGAAGACCACAAATACCATCCTTATTCAACTCAGCTCAAAATCTCTCAATCCACTTCCTGTCCTCATGGGAAGTAGGGAGATAAGACAAACTCAAATCTGACTTTTTTTAGATCTCCATCATGATCAAAAACATGACTTCAAGTGAGGATACTTGGTCTAGAATAAAATTATAACAAAGTTAACATGAAAATCTGAAAGAAGTAAAGTTGTTATCCAAAACAATGACAAGTTCTTGGAATAGATGGAGTGTAGGAGACAAAGGTATTAAGATACTAAAAGAGTGGCAAAGGTTAACAAGAAAACTTTACACATCACATGGCTTGATTATGATTTAATGGATACAGAGATTTTGTTTGGGATGATGAGAAAGTTCTGGAGATTTAGTGATAGTTACATAACATAGTAAATGTACTTGATGCAACTGAGTTGTACACTTAATGGTTAAAATGATAAATTTTATGTATATTTTCCTACACTAAAGAAGTTTTTTAATTGTTAGAACCTCTGCTTATCAAAGAGACCATTTAAAAAATGAAAAGGGGCCCTAGCCAGGTAGCTCAGTTGATTAGAGCATCATCCCCATACACCAAAGTTGCAGGTCTGATTCCCAGGTCAGGGCATATATGAGAATCAACTAATGAATATATCAGTAGGTGGAACAACAAATTAATGTTTCTCCCTCTTCCCCTCTCTCTAAAAATCAATAAACTTTTTTTTTAAAAACAATAATTTGTTTTTCTCCTTAGCATGACCAGAAGTGCGTGTATGATTCCAAACCAGAGACCGAGATTTCAGAAAGGTCTATACCTATTGAAGCATGAGCAACTTAAAAAACCCAGGCTTTTAGTTTATTACATCATTCAGTGATTTTAAAGCCCTTTACACACACTGATGAAATCCATTTTGATGTATAACTTCATTAGCCCCAAAAATTATATTAGTGCTACTGTTCACCAAATTTTACATTCTAAAAACAAAGCACAAAAGTTCAAAAAGAGAAACCAAGCTGCTCCTGAGCTTCAAGGCTGCCTGCGATCAAAGGTAAACAGTGTATGTTAAAGAAAGAAATCTCCAGTCTTGGCGCCCAGTAGGCACTCAGCCAATTAATTTTTATAGCCATTTACAGTGTTGCTTTCTCCTGAGATAAAAAGATTCAGCCTTGCTGATAAAGAGATTAAAACTGCCAAATCCAAATGAGTTAGAAAATAAAATACAATAAAGCTAAAAGATTAGTAGAACTGACTAGAAAGTAAGATAATATAGAAAATAAGACAGTATATTAATGAAGCTTAATCCATTATCAAGATGTATCTTAATTCTGTTAGCAGTAGCAGTGGGTGCCTGACAGGTTTTGGAAAAGCAGTAAAATATACGCCTTCAAATCCAAAAATCAGATCGAATTTTCCAGGATGTCTTTTATCAAAAGGTAGTATCAAAAATATAAGCATCTTAAAACTCATATGTAATGAATAAGGGGGATGACATTTTTTAATATAATTATATATCCTGTTCAAAGACATTAACTCAGAAAACTGAAGAAAACTGGGGAATAGGGGAAAATACAGAGACTTTACCAAGGCAAATAAATAACTATTAAATTGAAAACTTGGTGTTATCTAAATAATGTTCTACTACAGATTATTATTATTAAATAATAACATTACAGTCACTGACATTTTCTGAAATGTTAACAAAGCAAAAAATCCATTCACTTCGAAGCTGAACATGTATTAATTACCCTCAAGTGGGGCACTACTTTCTACCAATCTTCTTAAAGCCTCTGTATTTCAGTACTAAGACAATCTAATCTGATGGAGTAAGTCAGGAAACCAGGTTTTTATTAAACTCCCACACTCATCCTCAGACCTGGCATCTAGTACAGGAGAACACTCCAGGGTAGGAAGGAAGTCTACTTGCTCTGCATTACTGGGCTGTAAGTTTGTGTTGTTATGGGTACCAGCACAACAGAATAAATATAAGAGTAAGGAGGCAAAAAGTTGACCGGATAAGACAATTTGGTCCATGTGATCAGTATATTAATAAGACGACAACTATCTAAAAGTTCCCAGGCATATCCAAATTATCTGACTTTCAAGAAAAAAATTATCATGGGGCTAAGGTCATACTGTAACAAAACTGGAGATGTTAAGGAATCTTCATTTTTCTTAAATCTAATCTTGGTCCAAATTACAACCGTAGACTATAGAGTAAAAGAGATACAAACCCATCTAAGGGGATTTCGGAACGGACAGCCGGTTTTGCCTCCAGCTTCTAAACCGCCCCCCACCCCACCCCCACCGGAAAAGGATACAAGGGGAGAAGGAATTATTCAACCAGACAGTAAACCTAATCAGAAAGGTAAATATTCCTTTGCAAAAGTCAGAATTTACGACTAGATCTCCTGCTTTTATTCTTTTATTCTTTCATTCTATGCCTCACAGCTGGTGGCAGAGTGGAGGAATGTGATTTCCGCTTTTACTCTGCACTATCACTTCAGTTTCTGTTGTTTTAAACAAAGCCTTCAAAGGGAATATTAGTATTTAAGATAAGAATTTACTGGGTTGGGCAAAAAGTTTGTTTAGTTTTTCCCACACAAGGGCTCTAGTAGTACTTAGTTGTCTTTTAACTTCATTCAAAACAATTTTGTTAGACCGTATTGTGACAGCTGTCATATCAGCTTGCATTTAAAAAAAACTTACCAAAATGGCGAATTTTTGTGCAGCCACTTTAATATTGAAGATGGAAGAAAATACACACCATTTTTGGCATATTATGCTTTATTATTTCAAGAAAGGTAAAAACACAACTGAAATGCAAAAAAAAAACAAAACAAAAAAACAGATTTGTGCAGTGTAAAAAGAAGGTGCTGTGATTGACTGAACGTGTCAAAGTGGTTTGCAAAGTTTCTTGGTACTACTGACATTTTGGCCAAATAATTCTTTGCTGTGGGGCTATCTTATGCATTGGAAGATGTTTAGTAGCACCCCTGGCTTCTATCTACTGGAAGCCAATAGCGGGAGGTAGCCAACATACTCAAAATATCCAAATCTATAAAGTTATTGGTGAAAATGAAAAAATGTGTTTTATTTTACGGAAAAAACTAAATGGACTTTTCGGTCAATCCAATAAAATGTACACCAGCATTTTTAAAGAGTGTTAGTTTTTAGGCATTCTTGCACGGCTTTATAAAGTCAGCCTGATCTTTCCTCAAAACCTAATTCAGGCATTAGTTCTACAATCTTGAGCAGGTCACTTGTCATTAACATGCTTCTGATAGCAAAAGTGGCTCACAGTGTTACTGAAAGGATTAAGTGATGTAATACACAGAAGCAATCAGAAGTGTACCTGGCACTTAGTAATCACATACATGTTAGCTAATAAATGCCCTGTTATGTATCAATAACTAGTTAAACCACATACTCTCTAGGTATGTTTCTTGAGCTCTCAAAATAAATATAATTATCTCCCCCTGACCAAACAACCTCACATGATTACGGGAGAATAAACCAATACAGCTGACCCATGAACAATGTGAGGGTTAGGTCTCTGACCCCCAATGCAGTTGAAAATCTGCATATAACTTTTTTTTAAGGTTTTATTTATTTTTTATTTTTAGACAGAGGGGAAGAGAGGGAGAAAGAGAGGAAGAGAAACATCAATGTGTGGTTGCCTCTTGTGCACCCCCCACCAGGGAGCTGGCCAGCAACGCACGCATGTGCCCCAACTGGGGAATCGAGCCAGAAACCCCTTGGTTCACAGGCCAATGCTCAATCCACTGACCCACACCAGCCAGGGCTGCACATAACTTTTTTGACTCCCCCGAACCTTTACTAATCACCTACTGTTGACCAGAATCTTTACTGATATCTACTGAATCATACACACATATTTTGTATGCTATATTTATTATATATTGTATTCTTACAATAAAGCAAGCTAGAGAAAAGAATATATTTTTAAGAAAATCATAAAGTGTATCTATGAGTTGTTTCAAATTGTTGAAAATCTCCAAAAAATTTTCCAATATATTTATTGAAAAAATCTACATGTAAGTGGACCCATACAGTTCAAACCCACGTTGTCCAAGGATCAATTGTATACACTTAAAAACTCTTAAAGTCCTCCTTATAGAAGAAATCTACTACTCAATTCACAAAAGAACAACAGTTAAAACACTGCATACAGAGTATTGAATACTGCAATAGAGCTATACAGGCTTAGTAAAACTAGTCTAAAAGGATATTTAAATATTTTGTTAAACAAAATTAAAACTGTGAATATGATTATCTTCATATTTAAAAGCTAGTATTTACTTAACTATGAACCAATCACTGAGATATGTATTTTTCATACATTATCTCTTTTAATCTTCATAGGACTGTTGAAGTAGGTTCTAATTAGCCCATTTCACAGTGAGGATTCCAAGGATCAAATTGCCCAAGGTCAAAAAACTATTACATTTCTAGATTCTAAAATACCAGGGTAGAGTGAACACCTCACTATGAAGTGACATGATCACTTGAATGCAGTTTCCCCTAAAACAACAGTAGGATCTTTTCAAGTTCTGCAACATGACAATGTATAAGAAAGTACTGAAACTTAGATACTAAGGAAAGAAATAAAAATTTTACATTAAAATGCAAACATAACAAAAGGAAGCTCTGGACATTACATGTACGAGAACAATTGGGCTCCAGAACACCGTCTCCTTCTTTTATCGCTACAATATGGACAGCTGCTCATTTGGTTAGATGTGCACAAAGAATTTTAGTGTCCTGAGTTTAATTTTCACAAGAAAATGTACTCATTTCCAGAGATATTATACATAATATAAATGTCTTTATCCATAAATCAAGTGCCCTAAAATGTGTACTCGTACAGGGAGAACAGGTAGAAGAATAAACGTTGCTTGGACAAGCATATCATCTCTGCAGGAGGTGATAATAAGAGACAACTAAAATTGCTCTGCTGGGTGTATAGTATCATCTTCATACTTTACGGTATCAATGTACAAAGAACATTGATAGACTAAGGTCTGATTAGTAACTCTTATTTCAAAAATTATGTGAAGATACTATAGTACCAGGTGACAACAGCCCAGTGAAATAAGCAGAAGTCAACAAGGTGCATTTTAATTATCAAATTTCAAAATGTCTTGACGAACAGTAAAACAAACTATTGATATATATGCATTTAGTTAAGAAACTTAAAAGCATACTGAAAATTCTGATCATATAAGAACCTGAGGTAATGTGAAATACTTACCAACTACGAAGTGTACCTAAGAACTTAGATACAAGATCATCCTCAAAATTAAACTATAAAAACCCACAAAGGATTGCTCCGTGGTTATATAAGAGAATGTTCTTATCTTATTCTTAAGAAATAAACTAAAGTATTTTGAGGCAAAGGGTCACAGTTCCTCCAATTTACTCTCAAATAGTTCAGAAAAAAAAAATGAAGAGAGAATAAAACATATGAAATAAAATGTAAACAACTGGTGAAGGGCACTAGTAAGTTCCTTGTATTATTTCTCTGTAATTAAATCTGAAATTACATCAGGGCAAAAATATTCTTTAAAATAGGACAAAAACATGACAAAAGACTAATAATTGTTAAATTAGCCTTTAAGTACATGAACACTCATTATATTAATTATTACTTGCACTTTTGGTGGGAAAGCAGACTGGCGCAGCCACTGTGGAAAACAGTTTGGAATTGCCTCAAAACACCAAAAATGTGTCTGCCTTTTGATCCAGCAATTCCACTGCTGGGATTATACCCTAAGAATCCCAAAACAACAATTCAAAAGAACCTATGCACCCCAATGTCCACAGCAGCACAATTTACAACAGCCAAGAACTGGAAGCAACCTAAGAGCCCAACAGTAAATGAGTGGATCAAAAAACTATGGTATATTTATACAATGAAATACTACTCAGCAGAAAGGAAGAAGGAGCTACTACCCTTCACAACAGCATGGATGGAAATGGAGAGCATTATGCTAAGTGAAATAAGCCGGGTGGTGAAAGATAGATACCATATGATTTCACCTATAAGTGGAAACTAATCAACAAAATAAACAAGCAAGCAAAATACTACCAGCATCATTGAAATAAAGAACAAACTGACAGTAACCAGAAGGGGAGGTGGGAGGGGGATGACAGGGGAAAGGGAGGGGA